>JAUCMS010000038.1:15212431-15237856 GCA_032357445.1 Enteromius radiatus
AGGTCTACAATTTTGTCTCTGACATCCTTGGACAGCTCTTTGGTCTTTCCCATGTTGGAGAGTTTGGAGTCTGCTTAGTTGATTAATATTGTGGACAGGTGTCTTTTATACAGGTGACTAGTTAAGACCAGTGTCTTTAATGAGGGTGACTAATTAAGTAGGAGTGTCTAACCACTTTGTGGGAGCCAGAAGTCTTAGGGGTTCAGATACTTATTTCACTCAATGAAATGCAAATCAGTTTCTATCTTTTATTTAAAGTTATTTTTTCAATGTTCCTTTTGATCTATCTGTCACTGGTAAAATAAACCTACCATTAAAATGATACTGTTCTGAGACTTTTCATTTCTTTGTGATTGGACAAACGTACAAAATCAGTGAGGGTTCAAATAATTATATATATATATATATATATATATATATAAACTTTAATATTATTTAAATAATAACATTTCTTAGTTTCACTATTTTTGATAAAATGCAGCTTTAGTGAACATTTTCCTTATATATTTATATAGATATATAATATACTGCCTATTAGTAGTGTTTATCCTGCTTGTAACCTCTACTTTATATACAGCAGTAGAAAGCACAATAATGAAGGAGATAATGTGTTTTTTTGAGCTGGGGAGTTGAAACTTGAGCTATAACAAAAGAAAAGAACAAAACAACCTCTGTCAAAATATTAACAAAGCAGAGAAAGGCAAAGTGATGAAACACTGTAATCTTGCTGTCACTCATGTAAGTAGAAAACATCCTGAGATGTAGAAAAACACATTGTATCTCTGTCAGTCTTTGTCTTACCCGTTTGTGAAGGCAGAGCACAATGGCGTCAGATGAAAGTGTGGAGCTGGTCTTGACAGGTTGGGCTGGTGTTCAGAGAACCCGAGACCTTTAGGCCCCGAACACATGCTGGAAAACACTTCAACACGAATTATATCAAACCCAGGCTGCTGCGCACATTCAGACCCACAGCGGTCACACCGATTTTCTTGTTTGGGTTGTTCAGGTTGTCAGGAGAAATCTTGAGCCAATAGAGGTCAAGAGAGACGTTGGGAAGGAAAGAGATTCGGAAAAACTGGATCAAATGAAATGTACAAGCAATATTACTGCATAAAACAAACAAACAAACAAAAAAAACAGTTTCATAAATTGGAAATTAAGTGAGGAATTAAAAGTTTTGTGACATAACACTGAATGAAACACTTCAAAACACTGAATATTTTATGCCAGCTTTTAAAGCATTAAAATAGACGTTTTCTACCAAAGCAAAAAATCAGCAAATGTTATTTATTACATATGATTTCATTAATTTTTTCAGCAGTTTTTTCTGCTGGCCTGTACCCGTAACCATGTTTCTAACTTCTTGCTGTTAGAAAAAAACACAGATATTGTTTATTAACACCTAAACACCTAAATTTGAATATTTTAATTAGAATATATATATATATATATATGCATATATATATATCATATCATATCATATTTATGGTTTGAAATGGCTAAAAGCGGTAAAAATTACCTTCATTTTTAAAAAAGAAATCAAATATACAGCATCAAGTCAGTGGCTTGTATAATCTGTGCATGAAGCCATCATTCATGTTGAGACTGTAGCAGTTTAGGGCCTCAGTTCCTCAAGAGAATGACACAAGGGTAGTTAATCAGGTACTAGTTCATATTGCAAACAGCTGACCCTTTATTTTTACTTGGCCTGATTCCTGAAGAGGCCAAAGGCATTTGCCCAGCGGACACCCACAAAGCTTCATTTCACAGAATCTGTCATTTTTAATATCCAAAAGAGCATTCAAATAAACAGACTGTATTTAAACGTGTTGCTCTGGCTTTTTCTAAGGGATTGTTTAACAAAATAAGAAACTATCTATGAAACCATTTGTACACTAAGAAAAACAAATAGATATTAAAAGATGAGGTCTTGTGGGTTCAGATTCTTAAAATCTATTTAATTCAACCTTACATATTTCAACACTGCATTTTAAGCCTTGTCTACTATATTACAATATTATATTACAGTACATTATAGTATAATATTAAGGTATTTCCATCATGACAACTCAAGATTTCAGCATGGTAATGTACATAACAATGGTCTAAAGCAGTAAGCTCATTGGCCGCATATGCAACATAAACCAATTAGCTTATGCCATGTTGTTTAATTTAGAGTATTAAGAAAGATCCTGGCATTTATATCATTTATGCATTAAAATCCAAGGAAATAATCATAATATAAGCTATACTTCATGCAGAAAGCCAAGCAATCCACAGCAGTTGTCATACATTTTGCGAACACATGATATTGTGAGGAAAAAGCAAAATGCATGGTTTTCAGGAATCCCCTCGCAAATAACAGCCGTCTCGGATGAATTGCTGTTATAAGTTTGTTAGTTATCCCATTATTTTTACATCGGTCACCCTACAGCTCTCTGGAATTTGCATGGGATTTTTGGAAAAGTAGATCTCCATTAAAAAAGGCAGTTTGTTTGCGTGCTCAGGCTTAGCAGTGGAAACAGCAGAGATCACAGTGGGTGTCAGTGGTTTTCTTGAATGCGATTCAAACATTACAGAGGAACCAGAGAATCCAGTGGTGGTTTTACATGCACGTATAGGTCTGAACAAGATTCAGACTCGAACAAAGCATCTGTCTTCCTTTCACATAGGCGGAGAGGTCATGCGAACGAATCCTGACTGCAATCTTCAAGCATTTCTAAAGTGTCAGGAGAAGTTAGCCGGTTCGAACCTGAACGCCATATGGATATGGAAATTTCTTTTTTTTTTTGAGTGTGTAATTCAGTAACCTAATACAAAAAGACTGTTTTGCTCTGAACCCGGTTCCCACTGTTTTGGACTGGCACACAAGCTGATCTTCAGAAATCCGCCTCCATGAGAGTTACTGTAACTGAGCCTCATTGCCGTGCCTTTGGTTATGAAGTGAACCAAGCACAGTGAACTTAATAGAGCAATGGATTTATAAAATCATCACCTTCTTTACCTATAAGCGTGATGTTTTTGTGCCATGCCGAGTTTAATCTACATCATCATACTGGACTCTGGATATGAGAAGCGGCACTTCGAGTAGAAAGAGATTATTAAGATTGCTTAGAAAGTGAAATGCAACCAGATGGAACAAGTTTCAGTCCAAAAGGAGCGAACTTAGGTGAGAAATTATTGCCAGACTGGTGCAAAGTATAAATTCACACCCGAGCTGTTGAGGAGGTTCTTTTAACAGTGAATTCATTGTATTCCATGCATCCAAAGAATAATGTAACATGTCACATCAAAGACTATTTTAGCTCAGGTCAAATATCATAAATCAAGCACGAAAGCAAACATGAGAGAGTGTTGCAATAACTAAATAGAATTGAAATTGGATGGTATTTTTGAGGCGCAGAGATTGTTACATACAAAAATAAACAATATGAAACACCTGTTTTTTTTTACTTTCAAGCCATTTTTGAGGATATATCAATTTTGTTTAAATATCACTAAATGCATAATTCATGCTCAGGTAACTATGAAATCATTCATTATAAAAAAAGTCAATAAATAAATAAAAGAAGGAATAACTCTATGACTTCCAGCAAGACTTAATAGGTGTTAGAGGTACATGTTTTTGTAGCGCTCCAGTATTACTCTGTCAATGTTTAATGGCGAGGGTAGTTGTGTACGGTACGCACTACAGTTGTATGGTTGTGTAAGAGTTGACTGACAGGCAACATGTCCCAAACCACATTCCTGAGCACATCTGAGAACTCAAATCATGCCTAAGAAAATCTTGATATTCTTGACAGCAGAATTCCAGGCAGAACATCAGCTTTGTGCTCTTCCTGGGATTTTCCTAGAAACTCATACCTAGATGCTGACATGCAAAACAACCCGAGCTGCATTAGTGACTACAAAGATGTTCAACCTTCATCTCATCTGAGAAAGTAGAAGCTGCCAAAAAAAGCTGAATAAAATGTTTCGTTTGTGTCTTGCATAAATAACTCTGTGTATGTCGCGATAAACAATAATTAAGTCAAAGAAACGTGTCTGTTCACCTAGACTGCGTTCTCTCAGTGGAGGATGCCCAGGTCTTCTTCAAAAGCAGCGTTCAGAGTTTATTTTAAACACCCGCTAACACAACATCAAAATGTCACTTATACTGTCACTTATACTGTACATGTAACTTAAACAGTGGGTCGAAAAAATTATTTAGTAGTAGAAAAAAATTCTGGATCAATTTTACATTTAAATAATTTGCTTCAGCTTTAGAGCAATGCCAATAAAAACACTATTATAAGACAGTATTTGTGTTTTTAGAAAATCCTTATATTTATTACTTTTGATAGATCATACATACACAATTATATATAATAAATTACGCTTATATGTACGTAGCATCAATATATATATGCTGTATATATAATGTAGATAAATAAATATTTATAATATTTAGTTCCACTTTATATTAGGTAGCATTAAATGCTATGTACTTGCATCAGAAATAAGAACAATGTACTTATTGGGGTCATATTGTATTGCAAAACATTGTGCTGCTATTGAGGTGGGATATAAGTAAGGTTAGGGACAGGTTTGAATGTAGATTAAGGTGTAAGGGATGGGTCAACAGTGCAATTATAAAGGTTACTACAGAAATTAATTATAGATGCAATTAAAAACAGGTATTTTTAAAAAAACTAAGTACGATGTTAAAAAAACATGTATGTACACAATTAATGCACTGTACCAAATTATTCATTTAAATGTAAGTACATAGTTAAGGTCACCTAACATAAAGTGGGACCTAATATTTTGATGTTAATCATATTCATGTTATATTCATATTTATTTACTAGCAATAAAAATGTAAATACATTAAGCATCATTTTTAAAGATAATATAAAAAACATAAATTAAGATAATATAGCTGACTGGTTCACAGGAACATGTCCTTGAGCAAAAGTTGTATGTGGTAAAACACTAAAAATCTTCCTTTATCACAGATATTAAAGCCAAAACAGAAACTTTATTTAATCTTTACACCCGAAGCTGCAATAGAAATCATACTTTAATCTTTTACAGCAGATTTGTCAGAATGTCATTAGATAGTGACTCAATTATGTCCCGCTTGTCTTATCAGGGTCAATTTCTGTGTTTTTCCCTGTGACCCGTGATCTTGTGTCTGTGTGTGTGTGTGTGACTTGCGTGTTATATGTTATAGCGTGTCTCCTCCCCTCTCGTTTACCAGCTATTCTGGGGAGTTCCAAATTACAGTCTGTCAGTGTGTGGTTGGGATGTGTGGTTCTCAATCACTGTTTTTCTCCTCCATACAGTTTTCCCCTTTTTTCCTTCGCCCTCCTCTCCCCCAGTCTCACAGGGGTTTCCTCCAACCTTTACCCCACTCATCTGCACATCCAAACCTCTCTTATTTCCTTTTTCCATCACGCACTTTACACTCTAATATGTTTTGTCTTCCACTTCCACTCAGATTCATTAAATGTTCCAAATGGTCCTTAATTACTATCCCGACATAAGGATCTCACTAAGAGTTCTGCAGTCCATTCACAAACACGACCACAAGGGTATGTGTTTGTGTTCGAACACCATGTTTTGAGAAGCATGCACATAACTAAAAACAATTATTTCACTCACAATGTTACATGCAAATGCACTGTGTTTTGTCATCAGTTCACACACATTTTTTTTTTACTATGGTGTGAATGCCATTCCTGGACACAGGAACTGCTCTCAGACAGAAACATCATGGTTCCCTCAGTGTTCCCACATGATCCTTAACTATAGTGCGTGCACTGCAAACTGGCAGGATGGAGGTACAACTTAAAGTCACTCAGAGTGAGCCAGCCCATTTCCTGTTGACATGTTATGGAAAGAAATACGTAAGTGAGTAGTACAGCGCGTCCCAGTCTGTTAGGCTACGTTAACACTTGGGATTGACAACCGCATTTACTTACATGTGTGAAAGCCCATTCATATAGCAACTTATAGTAGCATCTCGAAAACTGTTTGAATGAATGCGCAACAAGAGTCAAGCTATATTCCGTAACCATAGCAACAGCAATATCTAAAATATTAAAGTTCGTAAAAAGTCTTGTCATTGTTTGACTCAAAAAGATTCCAGTCGGGTTCATTCGTCAAAATCTTCATTTTAAAGTGGAGCATTTGAGCGCACAGAAAACAAAACTGAAGGGAGCAACTCTGGTTGAGAACAGACATTGACAGACGTGTGTTTTGTGGTGTTTCTAGTCCCTATAGCTTGCACTTCCTGTCACTATATCTATATATATATATATTTACATATACAGCATATGTGTGTATATGTAGATGCTTCATAAGCGATTGTTGCTATGGGCTGTTGTATATAAGCTGTCCAACATATACTGTGATGGTCAACTTTACATCATTCACTACAGTAAGCACTGAATATTCAAAAGATGCCAACAACACTTCACAGAATGGCTCAATGGCTCTGTGCGAACCTATAGTATGGTGAATGACGTCAAAGTCAATTAAGACAAGTCATGTCAATCGGCAGCCATCTTTGTAATGCATCTTTGGCATCCAAGTGCAGCTCTTGGCTCTTCTCATTGGGAATTCTGTTCACTAAGCTTATGATTAAATTTCATATTTGAAATCACCAGTGAAATCTGACAACAACTGTTTAATAATTGAGGTTTCTTTTGCTCAAGTAGTGTTAAAAAAAGATTATATTTCAGACTAAGCCAGCCTGTCCTAGGCATACATCACAGAATGCTAACTGTTTCTATAGCAACTGGAACTTCTAATGACAGATGCGGTAACGCACTGACTCCACAGATCAGCGATTGGCTATTTTTTTAAGAAGGCGGGGCTTCCTGCAATCGATCAGTGTTGCATTTCTCTTCATTCAAAACTATAAGAGTGACACATCTTGGGTATTCTATAGTTTTTGATATTGTCAACTTGACCATTCCAAGATGGCAGCTGCATCTATGTGTATCTTTGCATATCCATGCGACTAGCAACAACCTAGCAATGCCTTCACAACCATTCAGAACTACACAATGACCACAGAGCAAAGCCCTGGCAACACTAGCATTGTGGTGAGTTTTAAACAGGCAACACTCTTTTTCGATTTCTAAAAAAAAAATCTTGCTTCGGGATTATAATTCAAATATGTTGGCGAGTTCAATGCTTTTTCTCCACTATCTGGTCAAATTCATCATTTTTATAGAATAAAATAAATTCATAAACCAAATATAAATGCCTTCTGTCTGCGCACATGCTTCTGTTTTAAAGCTCTGCAGCAGATCTTGTGTTTTTGGCAATGCATTGTATTAAATTATCCCTCAGCCAGGAGTTTTAACATGGTTTTAAAATTTGTGGCCATGCACAGACTAAAACCTCGTCTTAGCTCTCAGAGCTCGTCCAAGTGTACACACACACACACACACACACACTTGAGTTGTGCTGTATGGATCGGCAAGCAGTCGAGAGAATAGAGCTCGAGGGCCAAACCCAGAGGAAGTGGCAGAGCTAAACTCTGTGTATTCAACAACATACATACGTAGTGTCTCTTTTCAGAATGTAGTTGGCCTGCCAGTGCTCCCTTGCACCACACAGAGACATGTTTGCTCCAGTGTCATGGTTACTGGCACAAATAAATAATCTGTATGCAGTGCAAGTGTCATCTGAAGAGGTCGACATAGAAAGTGGTGCCAAAATACTCATTAAAAATCTCCCACAATCCAAACTATTTCTTTGACTTTGAAAGGCCTTTGGCTTTTGACTTCTCTTGGTCATCTCTGATGATTTTAAAAAAACCTTCTAAATTAGAGAGTAACATACATCTGGAGATAAAATGACTAATTACTAGAATATGATTATAAGGTAATGTGTTTCACGTTTCTCATACATGAATATCACGTTGTGTCCTCTGCCTCGAGGGCATTTTTGATGAAATTTTGAGTACTACCAAACTGTTGAGGTCACGGCTTGTTCATTGTGTATAATTACAAAAGAAGCAATACAATTTTGCTACTTTAAGACACAGGAAAAGGTTTCATGCAAGAGCAATCAATTGAAAAACACTAGCAAATGTTCCATACTAATCTAGCGAGATCTTAAACTGAACCGAGAACACGTTCCATTATGTTTCATCAATAGGCAATTAAAAGTAACTAATAAGTAGCTTATTATTTAAAATAGAAAAATGGGTAGATCTGCTCAGCAATTAATCAGCATGGAGGTGACAATATAATACTCCCTTTATTCATTTATTTTAAAAGCACATTAATTAACATGAGTAAAGTATCTACGTAGATGTGCCAGGTTTAGCCATTCAGGCTCATTTTCATCTGATATCTACATCATGTTGAATCTTCAGCATTATTACTCTTCAGTGTCAAATGATCCTCCAGAAATCATTCTAATATGCTGATTTGCATACATTATTATTGTTGAAAACAGTTGAGCTGCTTAATATTTGTGTACAAACCATCAAATAACTTTTGATGATTCTTAGCAGAATAGAAAGAACATCATTTATTTGAAATGGAATTATTTGGATTCTGGACATCTTAATGCATTAATACTTTCTGAATAAAAGTGTTAATTCATAAAAAACAACAACAACAAATGCTCCAAACATACAGTGCTGCAGTGCATTTATGCACAAGTACCTGGAAGATACTTTCGTCTGGATAGAGAAGATGCTAACTCTCTCAACGGGCAAACAACAATTACAACCTGTGATTAAAAATAAACATCCGTGTTTAATTAGAGATGACATTACCCATCTAAAATGTATAAGTGCATGGTTTATCGGTACATCATTTGGGACGCTGCTATTTTGTCTATTTACTTAGATGCTCTGGACATTTGGCTAAATTAGCAGTTAGCGCATTGTGTGTGTCAGCAGCTGAACAATACTTTGTCAGAAGAGGGCTGAACGGTCACAGCGGAAGAGGAGTTGTGAGGTTGGATGATGGGTTTGTTTGGTGCTTTGGCTCTTTCACTGAAAGCAGTAGGAGGGTCACATGGGTGGCCAAAGTACAAACAGCTGGAGAGAGACACACACAGGAAGACTAATAGGGAAAAAGAGATCTGGATTTGATTATTTTTATACAAATCAATGAGTTGTTAACTAATAAGTATTTATTTTATTTATCCCTTGATTCAGCTATAATATTACATATTTAGCAGTGTCTCACATTCTCTCTCTCTTTCTTTGTTTTACTCCATGAATAGAGTCTCTATGAATGTAGCAGAATAAAGGGGGTCCAGTGTGAACAATACAAGCCAGAGCAGCCTCACCATCTTAGGCCCAGGAACAGCACAATAAGAACAAAAGGCTACAGAGTACAGGCCTTACAGAGAGCCACTTCCCCTGCTCTCTTTCTCTTGTTTGTGTGTGAGTGAATCAGTGTTCCTGTGCAAGACTCTTCACTGCCATTATGTCCTTCCTGGAGGATTGTCAGATGTGACATTTATTTAGTTCCTTTGCACCATTGAAACTAAAAGTTTCTTTTGTGCTGAAACCTCTAGATTATTCCTGTTAATGCTGATAATGTCATAGGCATCCCATTGAAGAAACCTCTTTCAAAGCTCAGGAGACTCAATGGGGGTCTCAGCGGTGTCATTTAACCCTCATGTTTGGTTTGATGACGACTTTACTGTGTTTAGCAGTTTATAGCAGTTTCAGCAAAATTAATCTTTTATTTCTCTTAATTTTGGAACATGTTCCTTAGACCTAATGAAATGTTTACCCATCCATCCTTCCCTTATTGATCCTGACATTCGACCATTCGTCCATCCATCCATCCATCCTTCCTTCTATCATTGATCCCTACATTGGGCCATTCGTCCATTCACCCATCCATCCATTCATCCATCCATCCTTTATTTCTTGATCCCGACGTTCTATCATTCATCCATCCATCTATCCATCCATCCATTGTCACATGGGATCACAATCTTATCCGTGCGTGTCTAGTGTTTTGTGTTCTTGAGTGGGTGTGTTTGATTGCCACAACGAGTTAATCAGTCCTAGCTCTGGCTATTTGAGGTGTGCTAATCTTGTCTTGTGTTGTCAGGTCTTTGGTGTTTGTCTCTGTGTGCTTGGCTGGCCTTTTTCCTCCATTTCCTACTTCCCCACTTATGAGCCGTTCGCTCTGAGGATTATTTGGCATTGGAGTTGGCTGCCTGTTGTGTCCCTGTGTCACTACCCAGCAAGCCTTCAGAATCATTTCTCTGTGTGTGTGTTGGACTAGTTCCAAAAAACAGTTTGTTTCACATCCGCTATTGAATCCTGCCTCTTGACTTGTAACATCCATCGATCCATCCATCCATCCTTCATTCCAGAATTTATTGATCCTAACATTCATCCATCCATCCTTGAGAGTAAAAGCTGAACTAGTCTTGGTCTTACTCTTTAGAATTCTTTAGAATTTTCTTCTAAAGTTTCGACATTAGAGCCTGTGCAGCAGGGCATAGTTGCAGGTCAAAACACCGCTCTTCTGTTCTCATCAGAACATCAAACAGGTTCTCCCCACCCACTGAGAAACCTTCTATTGTACGGATCATGAAGCCACCATAGTCCCATGTTTAGGGAGCCAGAGTGCCTGACATCTTGGCAAATTTGGAAGTGCTGGCTAATGCTAAACATAAATTCAGTATGATTGTTCTTCACGTTGGCGTGAATGATGTTCGACTTTGACAATCGGAGATCACTAAAAATATCTCCGGGGTGACAAGATACATCCAGACTGTCATCACTCAATGGCTGGATGTCCAAGAGGTGCCCACAGAATAATATGTTTCGAAAGACAATTGGATGAGTTTTTGGGGCACCTACTGGGGCTCTTCTCTCACAGAGTGCTTCCCAAACCTGTTCTGGAGGACCCCTCTGCCCATCTAACACACCTGATTCCACTCATCAGCTCGTTAGTTGAGACTGCAAGAATTAATTGGGTGTGTCTGATTAGGGAGACATAAAAAATGGTCCGTTAGGACAGGTTTGGGAAGCACTGCTCTAGAAATATGGCACATAGTGTTACGAGAATTGTTTTTCTCGGTGATATTTTTTTTTGTTTTTCATTGTTGTTTATGTATTCTATTTGTGTTGCTCCTACTCTTTTCTGTTTCTCTTCTCATAGGTTGAATTACGCTGGTGTGTGAGCAGGCTATTAGTCGCTCGATTAAGGCGGAGCCTTTTTAAGGTGATTGATTGTACGCAGTCGGGAGCTCAGTTGGTGCGGACATGTTCGAGTTCGGAGCTCCTGGGTTCCTCCTCCTCCGGCTAACGACCAACCTAATATCTAGCACTAATGTTGTTTAATATGAGTCTTCATGTCAGTCTGAGAGAATACATCTAGTGGAACAGAGCAAAGGGCTGGCCTGCCTTTTTGTTTTGTATAAATATGTTGGGCTTTGTTTTTGGTTAGGCAGTTAGGTAAGCTGGCTGTATTTTGTTTTCTTTTAATGTCGTGAGGTTATTTAGTTTCATGTGTTTTCTTTTTCTTAGGATTCTTTTGTTTGTTATGTTGGCCTTGGGCCACCCTGACGAGATGCTCTTTATGTTCCAAGTTTGAGATTTAATAAACAAACTTAAAAACTTATTCAGTTGGTGTGCTTGATTGGTCTCTGACCGGAATGGAGTAGGAGCCCAGCACCACAACCGTCCTTATTATTATGCCCTTGACGCACCCTAGACGCGGGGCGTAATACATAGTCTTAAAAGCACTCTTCTGTGTGTGTAATTCAGATATGTGCGCTCAGAAAACAAGACCAAACTAAGTTCTGTTTTGCTTTTTTATCCATACGTCTTCTCTTCTCTCATCCCAGATGTTGAAGTTTTTGAATGTTTTATGAATGGTGCAGCAAGTGTATGCTATAGCTTATGTCCCAATGGATAGATCAGCACAACTCAAATGTGTGCATCTGACATCCCAGCCACACAGGAGATTTATTCAGACTGGATCTTATCCTAAATCGTTTATTCAATATTTTTGTCTTGCTTTATTTGATGAAAATGTCAGTACATTTTCATAATTCAAAACAAGTTTTGAATCTGTAAAAAAAAAATGCTGTTGACGATAATAATGATAAAAATGATTTGACAATAAAAATAAACACTGCCATCCTTAACTCATTGATCCTGATATATAATCATTCATCAATTCATCATTGATCCAGACGTCTATCAGCCATCCATCCATCTTAAAATGTCCATGTTAAGTATGTTTTGGAAAGGGCAAAAAAGGCAGATTTTCCTCCCAAAATTCCTATTTAAAACACATTGCTAAAATTACAAATAGACACAAATTAGACAGTCGTTGTCATACAGTAAGAATATAGTGCTATAGTTGCAGACTTTGGTTATTTTGGTAAATCCTAGCATTGTTTGAGATCTTTGACAACATTCATATCTTGTGTAACTCAGACAGACATCTGCAGGTCTTTTTCAAAAGTCAAATGTTCATGTGATTTGCATATTTTAAAAGAATCTGCTAAACACTGTACATTTGGAACTGTTTTTAAGTCTGAAATGAGAAATGTTGATTTTGTCACTCCAAGCTTCTAACTGTTATGGGGCCAGAGTAGAAAAATGGACAGCCTCCCATAATGCCATGGTTCAGTCTCAGTGTGCTAACGTCCTCCTTCTGGAATGTTGAGAAACACCACTGTGTCCTTGACAAAAGATTTCAATCCCGCAGGGATGATGAAAAATGACTGAATCCGTTGATCCAACTCTGTATACTTCTCCTGAAAAAACCCCCAAAAAAACTCAAGAGTTTGACGTAGACGGATCATCAGCATTTAGCATAGTCATTCCCAAAATGCAATTGCATCAGCGCAGCATAATTGTGATTAAACTCAGTTACTATTTCCTGTGACTCCTGTTCCTCCTGAGACTTTCCATAGAACACCCTAGAGAGGATATAAACAATCAGCGTCATATCCACCCTCATAAAATCATTAATTCAAGTGCTAGGCTGGATGCTAATCCTCATCCAGTGTGTGTTAAACATCTGGTGTGATGAGCTAACTGTTAAATCTCCCTCCAGAGGGCCTTTGGACTTGAGAAAGGTTTAAGAGCTGGATGCTAGCCTTGACTTTCACTACCTCGAGTTTGTCTAGAAACTGTCTCGGTAGATCTTTTAGATAAAAAAAAAAAAATACAGATGCTAAGGGTGCTATAAAATATTTTAAGAGACATTAAGGAAAACAGAACAGAATGCAACCTGTATCTTATTGCCTTGAAGGTCATGCGGCGCAGTATGAATGCAGGATTTCTGGGAAAGAGCTGCACACGTATGCTTGCTCATTAGGTTTTGATCTATCTCAGGAGTGAGATCAAACACCTCAGATATACTGCGCATAGTTTCAAGAAAGGCCAAACATGCTAACATAACGGTCCATTTTACAATTGCTAGCAAAGAAATATACCCCCAAGCAGTTTGGGTTAAAATAATGGCTTGATACTTCAAAAGTAAAAGCAGGGTTCTATTACTGCCAAACGTCTGACTCACTCAAACGACCAAGAAATGCCTCTTTTGGCCTCAACTTCTATGGTAAACTTTTTATAAATAATGTTAAAAGATTTTTGGACTGCTATTCATTAGCCATATAAGGGTTTTTGTTTAACTTTCTTCAACTTTTTTTCCTTATGCCCAATCATGCCTCCATCATTTATTTATTATCTTTTCTAATATATTATTTATATAATAATATTTTTTAAAAATAGAGCATTTATTTAATATTATACACATAAATAGTATATGTATATGTGTGTATGTGTATATTCAAGAATCAAAAAAAAAAAAATCACGTTCCAAAAAAATTTTAAGCCGTTTTTAGCACTGATAATAAATCAGCATATTAGAATGATTTCTGAAGGATCATGTGACACTGAAGATTGGAGTAATGATGCTGAAAAATCAGCTTTGCATCCCAGAAATTATAAATAAATACAATTTTATAAAATTTTATTGTATATCAAAATAGAAAATTGTTATTTAAAAAAAAATGCAAATGGATTAGACAACAGGTGGAAACTGTAGGCAATTAGCAAGACACCCCCAATAAAGGAGTGGTTCTGCAGGTGGGGACCACAGACCACTTCTCAGTTACTATGCTTTCTTGTTGATGTTTTGGTCACTTTTGAATGCTGTCAGTGCTTTCACTCTAGTGATAGGCGCTACCAGGAGACAGGCCAGTACATCAGGAGACGTGGAGGAGGCCATAGGAGGGCAACAACCCAGCAGCAGGACTGCTACCTCTGCCCTTTGTGCAAGGAGGAAAAGGAGGAAGCACTGCCAGAGCCCTGCAAAATGACCTCCAGCAGGCCACAAATGTGCACGTGTCTGCTCAAACAGTCAGAAACAGACTCTATGAGGGTGGTATAAGGGCCCGACGTCCACCGGTGGGGGTTGTGCTTACAGCCCAACACCATGCAGGATGTTTGGCATTGCCAGAGAGCACCAAGATTGGCAAATTCGCCACTGGTGCCCTGTGCTCTTCACAGATGAAAGCAGGTTCACACTGAACACGTGACAGAGTCTGGAAATGCCGTGGAGAACGTTCTGCTGCCTGCAACATCCTCCAGCATGACCGCTTTGGCAGTGGGCCGGTAATGGTGTGGGGTGGCATTTCTTTGGAGGGCCGCACAGCCATCCATGTGCTCGCCAGAGGTAGCCTGACTGCCATTAGGTACCAAGATGTGATCCTCAGACCCCTTGTGAGACTATATGCTGGTGCGGTTGGACTTGGGTTCCTCATGTGGCTGGAGTGTGTCATCAGTTCCTGCAAGACGAAAGCATTGATGCTATGGACTGGCCCGCCCGTTCCCCAGACCTGAATCCAATTGAGCACATCTGGGACATCATGTCTCGCTCCACCCACCAACGCCACGTTGCACCAAAGACTGTCCAGGAGTTGGAGTCCAGGTCTGGGAGGAGATCCCTCAGGAGACCATCCTCCACCTCATCAGGAGCATGCCCAGGCGTTGTAGGGAGGTCATACAGGCATGTGGAAGCCACACACACTACTGAGCCTCATTTTAACTTGTTTTAAGGACATTACATCAAAGTTGGATCAGCCTGTAGTGCGTTTTTCCACTTTAATTTTGAGTCCAAATCCAGAACTCCATGGGTTAATGCATTTGATTTCCATTTATATTTTTTGTGCGATTTTGTTGTAAGTACATTCAACTATGTAAAGAACAAAGTATTTAATAAGAATATTTCATTCATTCAGATCTAGGATGTGTTACTTTAGTGTTCCCTTTATTTTTTTGAGCAGTGTATTTAAACAAAAAAAAATTCGAAGAATTTTTGGTAACTAAAAATAAATAAACAAGACTTGAGACTATTTTGATGGTCCCTTTTGAACATTCTGTTGACAATAAGTAACAACGCACCTACATGCCAACATACTGTACTCTCATTAGAGTGTTACTGTGTTGGTCTTCCAACAGACATCCTACTGACTGCAAGTAACTTTATACATGTCAACTTATTCTATCCCTGACCCTACCATCTACTAATGTTCTACTAACACTCTAATGAGAGTTAATAGATATGTAGGAGCAATGTTACTTATAACCAACAGAACGTGCCAAAGGACCATCAAAATAAAGTGAAAGTGAGTTTTTGATGAATAAAAAAAAATTTGGGCACTTTATGAAAGATATGTCTGCAACACTCTTTATAATGTTTATGAATCTTACCTCTACTTTTCTGACCCGTTTTTGCTTTTACCAATATATCTAAAAGAAAAAGAAGTGAAGAAGTGCACTACTGTGTATGAATTCAATATGAATGACAATTCCATACCATCCTTAATGACCTCACCTAAAGCTTCCTGCTCAGTCAGTGCATCGGTGATATATCTGAAATCAATACAGCTGACCAACTTTGCAGGATCCTAGAGAGAGGAATCATAAAAACACAAAAATAAGAATGGTGCTAAACAATAAACACATTTAAAAGTCTTCTTGATTTACAGTGATCCGCTTCAAAGTCAGCATGAAACTAAAACTGATTTGTTTTCTTAATACAGTACTGGTCTTATTCTAAACAAATCATTCATAATTGTTTATGGTTTTTTTAGTGCTAATATATATATATATATATATATATATGTGTGTACTGTGTATATTTATTAAGTATACATTAGCTGCTCATATAATTAGAATATCTTCAAAAAGTTGATGTCACTAATTCCATTTAAGTGAAATTTGTATAATGTATATGTTCATTTCAAACAGACCGATATATTTCAAGCGTTTATTTTTTTTTATTTGTATATATAAATACATGTAAAACATTTATATATAAAATATCAATTATATTAATAGAAATATACACATGGAAATATTTTCAAAATATATACTGTATGCGTGTGTATTTATACATACCTAATAAATATACACAGTACATACTATAAACAAAAACCTTTACTTTGGATGCGATTAATCATTTGACAGCACTTTTTTTTTTTACCTCATAATCTTTTATAAAAATGTCTACAATCTTATAGAACCAACAAATAAATTATTTTTGTTCATTTTGTTTCATAAGCTGCAATTTTTGTTTCATGCCTACTTGAAGTAATACTGCTTTGTTTTGCATCTCAATTACGTTCCTGTTCAAGTATGATTTTAAAAAGGAATACTCACCATGTCAACAAGAAGCTTCCACAGGGGCTGAAAACATATTCATTATGGCCTTTAATAATATTCTCTACTCATTCATTCTTGCAATTTTTGTTCAAATTGATAGCATTCAAACAAATATGGTTTGTTTCTCACCTTGCCCTCCACTCGTGCCCATAAATCCCAAACAGCATTTAGAATAGCTGCTGTCGCCAGCTGAATTACTCCTTTTTCTGGTCCAATCTATCAGTAAATTCATTCTTTCATTTAACTCTATATGAAGTCTTAAAAGGCCTGATGTACCTGTGCACATGTTGTGATATTTACCCATCTCATCTGACCATCACTGCTCAGGAGTCTGTAGAAGCCTCTGAAGTCGCTAACTATCTCCTTTAAAGTCTTCCCGACCACCAAAGCAGATAAAGCTTTAACCGCACATACCACTAGACATGAACAGATGAGGACCAAAATTAATATAAACTAGTCAATATCACTAATACTAGTAATACTGTTAACAACTAAAGAGAGGGAGTGGGAGGGGGGTTGAGGAATGCAAGTTTTTTAGTGTATTTTTTGAAAGCTTCCAAAAAGAAAGAAACTCGTTACTATGGAGTTGTAAGGATACTGGAAATCTATTTTACCACTAGGTGTCAGTATTTTTATTGAAATCGTAGGACTCGGGAGCCACTCGCACGACATGGTCATATGACATATTTGTAGATTTGTGAATCTCACCGATTTCCGTCCCTCTTCCTACAGTAAAAGTCAGCCCGTAACCCTTCAGTGCAGCAGCCGAGTCCGTCTCGAGAACGACATACGCCACAGAGTAATCTGGATCGGTGTGCTGCAATCAATCACATTTAAGTTACAGTCGGTGCAATACCTGCCTTATTGTGAGTGCATCCAATAGCTCAGAAATGACCGAAATAAACATCATATATCGTAGAGGTGAATTATATGTAGGCTACCCACCATTGCATCCGATCCATGTTGTTCCAGTGACGTCGGGAACCTTACGTCGCGCACTGTCACATTTATTATTTTGCTTTCCAACATTTTATTTCGGTTGTAAACTTTGCACAGACAGACTCGCCAGTTGTGAACTACACTTGTCTTTAAACACTCCGCCCAAAGGAAGCTACGATTGGCTTTTTGACAGACTGTAGAAGTGTGATTGGCGCTTTTTGGAACGACGTGATCACATGATCATAAGAGACGAAACTATAGTGTTGGTGTATACAAGGCGTTCTGTAATAGGATGAATATTAGAATATACACAACGTAACTCTCAAAATCATCAAGTAAAAAAATGTTACTAAAGGAATTCTAATATTCTAACATTATATACAGTGGGGCAAAAAAGTATTTACTCAGCCACCATGAGAGAGGCCTGTAGTTTTCGTCACAGGTATACATCAACTATGAAAGACAAAATTGAGTTAAAAAAATCTAAATCTGTGTTTTAACAAGACATATTGTAGCAAAGCACTGAACATTATCAAATAGAATGTTCAGTGCTCTTCTGGATTATCCAAATATGCTCTCTAACAAACTTCAGACGGGTCTGGACATGTACTGGCTTAAGCAGGGGGACATGTCTGGCACTGCAGGATTTGAGTCCCTGGCAGTGCAGTCAGTGTGTTACTGATGGTGGTCTTTGTTACTTTAGTCCCAGCTCTCTGCAGGTCATTCACTAGGTCCCCCCGTGTGGTTCTGGGATATTTACTCACAGTTCTTGTGATCATTTTGACCCCACGGGTGAGATCTTGCATGGAGCTCCAGAACGAGGGAGATTATCAGTGGTCTTCCATGTCTTACATTTTCTAATAAATAGACAGGTGTCTTTTATACTGATAACAAGTTCAAACAGATGCCATTAATACAGGTAACGAGTGGAGGAGCCTCTTAAAGAAGTAGTTACAGGTCTGTGAGAGACAGAAATCTTGCTTGTTTGTAGGTGACCAAATACTTATTTTACAGAGGAATTTACCAATTAATTCATTAAAAATCCTACAATGTGATTTTCTGGATTTTGTTTCTTATTTTGTCTCTCATAGTTGAGGTATACCTGTGATGATTACAGGCCTCTCTCCTCTTTTTAAGTGGGAGAACTTGCACAATTAGTGGCTGACTAAATACTTTTTGCCCCACTGTATATTAAGTTTATTAGAATTCCTATTTATTTAGTGTCTTGAGAATTTTTTTTATACGTTCTTAGATATATATATATATATAGAAGAATGTATAATATATATATATATATATATATATATATATTTGTATAAGAAAATATAAAAAATGCCCAATAAACTGAATAAATACCTCAATGCAGTAGAGAAAACAATGTGTAAGACACAATTTACATCAAAATGTATTTGCCCTGAAATTTCAGTGTTCAGCTTTTTTGATGTCAGTGATGCTACATTTTCTTCATCAGACAACTCTTTTTCATAGTTTGGCCTTTTAATGAATTATTTTCATACAAAATGGCCATATCTGTATTTATAATTTTAAAAATTGTTAAAAATATTCCTATTATCATAACCGATGCTGGATGCTCTGTTTTCCATTGTTTTGACCTAAAACGTAAGACTATACACTGGATTCTGAAGGTACTGCAAGAACTTTTTTTTCCTGTAGTATTGTTAAATTGCATCATGTTCATCATACACCCAACTGAAATAATGGCAACAAAACATTAATCAGAATGTTTATTTAACAAGAACTCATAAAATATTTGAGCAGCACACCCTAATCAACCACAGTAAAATAAGATCTGCTTAATTTATAAATATATACATATTTTGTTCATAACTAAGAACACTGCCAACTCATCACTTCAGTTTGAGAATGTAACAAGACTGTAACAAACTGATAACAGCACATTTATCCACAACAGTACTACAGTTCACTCTAAGTTCATAGGTAAATATATGTTTGTTGTTGGGGAAGGATTGTTCAAATATTGACATCAGCTGACATAACACATTTAGTTGGAGTATAAAATCTAAATCAAAGCGTAGAATAATTCAACATGTAACAATACATTTCACAAAAAAAATTAAATACATATAGTAGCTGGGACAAAACTAGACAACTAGATGGATTGACTGGAATTTGGACTATGCGGTTACAATGTTGTAATGTTACATTAACCAATTAAATAGTTCCACTAAATTTAATAATTATTCATAAAACCATTGCCTTCATTACACAAGGAATACCGAAAGAAAAGACAGCCTGTATTTGGACAGAACCCATGTTATTATCTAAAGTGCCTCACCGATCAACAGCCAGGTAACTTTTCACCTCAAAATATTTTCAGGAACCAAAAGAATATATTGCAGCAAAAGAAAACATGGGTTTTGAGAAGCCTCAAATACAGATTTGTCCTTTCCGCAAGAGGTTTGGGTTGTCTGACTGAAGTTTATGTGACAGTCTTTAACAGCGGCTGTTACTGAAAGGCACCCTGTACGGCTGAAGATGCAGCTGTGGAGGCGGCGGACTGGAAGGTTCGGTTAGTGACGACCCCCTGAGAAAACTCTTCCTGTGCCTTCTGGAAGCTCGCGCCTGTGTGTCTGTACATGGAGTGAACCTGAAAACACAGGAGGAAGTCAATGCATAATCCCAAACTAACGTTTTGAATAAAAGTGCATTAGAAATAATGAACACATGCTCTGGAAAAAAAAAAAAGATTTAAAGCTGAAACTGGGGCTGTCTCCCTTTCAAGGTATAACCTTATTGTACCTTATTTACCCCTAAAGATACAAACTAGTTCCTTAAGTGTAAATGGGTCAAAGATGAGACATTTCATTTGTGTATCTGCAAAGAAATTACAAAAGTGATTTGAAACAGTTTATTTAGTTTGACCTGTACTTATAAAATAAATTAAAAAAGTCTATACTAAATTGTATTATATTAAATATATACATATATAACGAGTGGTTTGAAGAATGGTGGCAAAGTTTGGCATGCACTGTGATCCTTAAACATAAGAGTTTTAATTACAACTAATGATTCCAGTTTTAAATCTGATTGATAAGATTTATGTTATAAAGTATGAACATATTGTTACGTGGAATTACTTTTTAAGTAGGTGTTTTGTGCAAATCGCGGTACATATGATGATGATGGTCAAGATGCAAGAACAAGCACATGCTCACATATGCACACTTACAGCTGTGCCAAACTTACCATTTTCAGTAAGATAACAGACAGCACAGCATTGACAGTGAAAAATCCAGCCACCACCATCATGAAGACCGACGCAGCTATGTTACTCTTAATCACAGAGATGGCCGTGATCCAGCCGCTGCAAAACAATCATTACATTAATGCACTCATACACTTAAATAGACTCTCACAAACACAACAAAACTTCAATAACTAAAACTGTTTAGGAAGTAATCCTAAACCTCCTCTCAACAAACATACTATTTGAGCTACAGTATTGTTCATGTTCTTACCACAAACTGTGTTTGATGGGACTGTCAAAGTTTAATAATGGGTTAGTGTTTCGTAGAATATTAACAGTATGAAACTATAAATTAAAAAGGCACACTGCTGAGAACAGTAAAAAAAAAAAAATGACCATGAGGAGGTTCATGGAAAACAGAGAAGAAAGCCCACACTCACAGAGAGACCCCAGGAAAATGAAGACTGGCAGATTATGAAGTGGAGATCTGTCGAAGAAACATGCAGAGAGGAAGTACACACAAATACTCAAACAACACACTTAAAAGAGCAGCAGTGATGGAGAAGCTCACCTGTTTCCCCAGCTGGGGATCCCCACACTCTGAATGATGTACACTATTACTTGGAAAGAGAAAATGAAGAAGAAAAAGAAGAAACTGAAGGAGCTGTCAGATCTGCAAAGCAAAAGAAAGAGTTACAGGTGAGATGACGATGCTGCCTTTCAAATCAAAATATTAAAACTAAATAATAATAATAAAAGCACCTTTCAGGACTACAATATTACACTGTCACATTACTTGTTACAACAAAACTAAAACACTTATTTGCGCTGATTCCATAACACGTTTTCTTTTAAATCAGTGGAAGCACTCAAAATACACAATTAAGTCTTTATTACACCATGAACTAAATTTTATTACACATTTTTATCTAGCTGCATCGGTAGATTTCAATTGCAAGGCATATCTGTAAAAGTTGGGTTGTCCTCCGGCACTGAGCCAGAAATTTACTTACACAAAACTTTGCTGTTTCGTTCCTAAATACATCTTGAAGGTTTGTACAGAATGGTCTCTTTAGTTAAATTTTCTGTACACCTGTTGTGACTCTTGACATTACTGCAATGAGGCCGTGAACCTGGCATGAAAATTTGATCAATTACACTCAAAACTGAACTCACTTAAAGGCTTTGTATACGGGTCGGTACCAGCAGAGGAAGGAGACAGGGGTGAACAAAATAAACCAGAGGATTGAGAGTCCGAAGTCCACTCCATTCTGAGTAGAGACGGTAAAATACACCAGACAGGCCAGCAGGTTCAGAAACAGCGTCACACTGTGATCTGTTAAAAATATATATAAGATGATGTTGTCGGTTATCAAGGCTTACATAGATCATGAACATCATACAACCATACTTCTCAAAAGATTTTGTAGCATGTAACATGTATAGTACTTACAACACTAACAGTAAACAACAGAAAACACTGCGTCCCAAAATGCAATGTACTGTACTTGATTCAACCTTTCATTTTCAGTGTGATCAGTGAAGCTCAAACCATATGAATTCGCAATCTAACACCATAGATGTGTTACAAATCTTCACACAAAAATATTCAGAAACACAGTGTGATTTTAATTTATATAGTTTTTGTTAATAATATAAATTAGCAACTTTTAGCATTTTTTTCCATGTTTATATCGTTTTTGTTTATTAGTTTTAGTTTTTTTATTACATCAGATTAAAGGAATAGTTCACCCAAAAATGAAAGTTACCCCATAATTTACCCACCTCCAAGCTCCTCCAGCTTGGTAAACCATTTATATATCCATCATAAAGCTAACCCATATGCCTCCATAACTAATGCTTTATGACGGATATATACATTTTTTAAAAACTCTGACTGTGTTCATCTGAAAGAAGAAAGTTATATACACCTAGGATGGCTTGGAGGTGAGTAAATGATAATTTTTGGGTAAGTTTTATTTATTTCAAGTAACAAAATAGCTCCTTTTTATTACGGTTTTATTTTTTTTATCTTAAAATACGGGGTAAGGGGTAATAACGCCACTGCAGAAGTCTTTATTCACTACACGTCTATGATATCTGCATTCACTTACATATCCAGAGGTAGTACATCATCTTGCAAACCTTCTGATATTCCAGAGGAATTTCTTCATTAAAATCCTGATAGAAGCATGGTTTTATAGGGAAAAACTTGGGCAAAGGTGGCCAGTTGTTTTCTTTACCTGCAAGCAAACAATTTCCTTTCTGTCAAGAGACCACAGAGATGACCGCAGAAAGTCTTACAGAATAAGATCAGCATTAGTGTGGTTCACCTAACGCTGTGTCTCGATCCCGAAGATCCTGCTCTTTGCGCTCCAGCTCAGCAGCCTTCTTCTCCAGCTCCGCTTGCTGACGGAGGAGCTCAGCCTGTCCTGCAGCCACACTGGTCTGATGGAGGAAAAGAGATACAGTACATGCTGCTTTAATGCACTGAGGTTTATGCATAAACCCAACACCAGGAGGATAACCTTATTTCATAATGCAATAAAATAAATACAGCATGCATTATGTATTATGCGTAAAGTATAGTTCAGCTTAAACATTGTACTAACTTGTGGACTGGGCTCCACTGTAGTCTGCAGGACTGCTGGTTGAGAGGCAGTTGAGATGGGAATAGTGCGCCCATCCTTAAACGAGAGTGGGCAAAAGTTTTCAATTAGATTTTTTTTTTTTTTTTTTACAGAACTCCTACTTGATTATTTTTAGGATTTTGAATTTATTAATTCATTTGCCTTCTTATTTATGATGCCAATAGGTTCCAAATTACAACAAAAACAATATGATTCTGTATACATGTAGATTTTAATTTAATTTTATTTTTCATTTCTGACTAGGACAAGGACATGAGGAATTGAGAAAAATTGGAAAATGAGGATTGGAAATAGTCATGCTTACCAGAGCACCTGCTGTAAACGGGTTAAACTCTCCTATGGCATCAGATGAAGTGTTGGTCACCCGAGTAACTGATGGGTCCTATCAGGCACATACAATATGAATTGTCTATTCATGTAACACTTATACAGAGTTTCTGGACATGCGCATACCATTCTTTAAACTACTTTCGAGTGCCATGTAAATGCTGCCGGTAGCCTACGTCAACTTAATTATTCAGTGCCATCTTTTAAAGTACCATAGCATTGCTAACTATGTTTTAATTCTTAAGTATTTTTTTTTCTTAGTATGTATGCTGTGTCATATAATTTACAAACGCAGACGAATTTAAATGAGATGCACATGTTGGATTTGTAGATGGGTTTCGTACACCTCGCGTGAGGTAACGTAAAGGATCGCTACTGAGGAAGTTTTTATGTTTATAAAACGCTTTGCGTTCTTTGCAAAATGAGAAACAGGCTTAAGATGATAATCACCGCAGAAAAAAACTCTGTTGTTTTATTTTAAAACACTTTTTAATTTAACAAAATAACACTTCCTCTATCGTCACCAGATGCTGATTGGCTTGCCAGCCTTGCAGTGAATCGTGATTGGCTGAACCTCTGTCAATCACACCTCATCACTCCAGTGACTCAGAACCAAACAAACAGGTTTGCAGCGCATACAACTTTTAACTTTTCATATATTACTGAAGACGTAGAATATTAGTAAATGTTTACCTGAAAAGGATTGACATCAACTGGGTCGGCAAAGGGGTTGTTATCGAATCCAGACATTTTTTTGCCTTGCGGTAAGCAGCACAGGTGTACTGGTGCTCCGAGTACCTGCCAGCGCAACTCCCTGAGCGCACACCTCTCTGCGCATGCGTGGTGGAGTCAGTTATCACGTCACTCCGGGGTTAGTTTGCGCTCATGTTCCAGCTCTGCTTACACTGCTGGAAATTAATACTACTCGAGTTCTGATGTGGAGTTATCCTGCTACACCTATACGTATAGATACATACCATTTTAATAAGATTTTACTTGGTATGGTATGGTATTTTGTTTTATTTATTATAAAAAGAAAAAAAAGCTTATATATATATATCCGAAATATTTTTAACATTATAAATACCTTTATCATCACTTTTCAACAATTTCCTTGATAAATAAAAGTATTCATTTCAATTTCTAACAAATAATGATTGAAATATACTGACTCAGAGCTTTTGAATTTCAGATAAATGCAAATCTTTGGATCTTTCTATTCATCAAAGAATCCTGGAAAAAAAATGTAATATGTCAGTAGGTTAATAATAATAATAATAATAGTTTTCTTGAACAGCAAATCGGCATATTACAATAATTTCTGAAGAATCATGTTATACTAATGACTAAAGTAATGCTGCTGAAAGTTTAGCATCACCACAGGAATAAATTACATTTTTAAAAATATATTCAAATAGAAAGCAGTTATTTTAAATAGTACAAATATTTCACATGTTCAATATATTACTGTTCTTTGGATAAAAAAATAAAATAAATAAAAAACAGGAGAGAATTATTTAAACATTAAGGGCCGGTTTCCCAAACAGGGTTTAAGACTAGTCCTAGATTAAAATAAATGTTAAGAGCTGTCTAAACTGGAAAAG
>JAUCMS010000038.1:15244119-15264867 GCA_032357445.1 Enteromius radiatus
GAGGTGAGTGGAGCTGCGACCTGACTGAAGTTTCTAATGAATCGCCTGTAGAAGTTTGCGAACCCCAGAAATCTTTGTAAGTCTTTGATGGTTCTTGGTTTAGGCCATTCCAATACTGATGTAACTTTGCTCTGATCCATGGTGACCCCTTCCTGGCTGATGATGTATCCCAAGAATGATATAGAGGTTTGGTGAAACTCACACTTGGTCAGCTTGGCATAGAGTTGATGGTGGTGACGCAGATGGTGAAGCGGCAGCAGCAGCGGCTGATGACGATGACTGTGCCAGAGCCGTAATGGCGACGTTCAGCGTTTGCACGGATGCGTTGAGAGCCTGTAATGACTGAGCCATTTCCTCTGAAGCACGTGTTAACTTATCCAGTTGCTGATGGTGAGTATTTAATATGGCACCTTGACGCTGGACCTCTTTGGCGAGTTGATATACGGCCGCTGGATCAGTTTCGGGCGAGGTTTTATGTAACAAGGACTCAGCAGACGATTGATCCATGTGCAAGCCGTTTAATAACAAACGTGGTCAAACAGGAAAGGCGTTCTTACAGGGGCAGACAATACAGAGCAGATCAGACAGAGACAGTACCGTGGGCCAGGCAGAAGATCGGGGTATCAGGCAAACAATCCAAAAACGATAGTCCAGGCAAGAGTTCAGGGGTATCAGGCAAGAATCAACGTCGAAATAAACAATCCAGGTAGGTAACGGGTCAGTCCAGAGATAATCCACAGAAAACGCTCAGAGTTGTCAAAAGAACAAAACCTCACGTCTTGCTCAGCCCAGCGCACCCCTTAAATGGGGTAGCAGAGCGCTAGAGCTAGCAGCGCGAGCACCGGGGTGTTTGAGTAAAAAGGGTCCGGGTGGGAACTAATATTCTGGGGAAGGTTCCCGCTGATGACGGTCAGACAGAGCCACAGAGAGCCGCCTTGTGACAGTATAAAAGTGGTGGTCTCTCTAAGTATTTTTGTCTTTGTTTTTCGGTTGGGGATAAATCAAGATGGAAAAGTGACACATCATGTGCCTCTGAGAGTTTTTTTGTGATCTAAAATGTCTGATCATACTGAAAACCTGGAAATAAAAAGATTTTGACTCCAATAAAATCTCCAATATTCACATCTTTTTATTAGTTTGTCCATTATAGCCAAACAGTATTTTCATGTCAAATATGTCCTACACTAGGGCTGGACAATTAATCGAAAAATGATTAAGCCCAAAATTCAGAACATCTATACAATGTAGTTTTCCCATGTCGGTTATTTCAAACATTTTCATTACGCGAAATGTGTGCTTTCATTCCAAATGTCATAGGTCATATCATCGATTGAGAAGGACTTAACAAGCAGGTCGAGGTGATTTGGATCATGTCATCCATAACGGCAGAACCTGAACACCTGAACACCACCAACCCCAGATTGTACCTCAACTTGCCAACACCATTTTCTCTCCATGTGCACAAGTAATGTCCCTCAGGACTAATTTCATCAGCTATTTTGTCTACATCTGGTTTTTCTCAGCACCACAGCCATCAAAGGATGTCCTTCACACAGCAGAAAGTCAGAAGAAACAATTTCCCCTCACACACACACAACCACACACAAGCAACTTGTTTTGTTTGCCTCTTCAAAGTTACAGCCATTTTCCCTCCCTTCATTTGGAGCAGTAATGAGAGTGCTAAATCGGGGTGAATTCGTTTGAATTTCTTCCACAGAATAGGCTGTGATGTCGTTGTCCAGTGCACACACGGCAGGACGTCTCTCCGGGATGCAAACTAATGACTGTCTTATTGCGATCAATTAAACCACTGCTTTACCTAAAAGCTCCAGGGGTGCCAGGCTGGTTGTAGTTAGCTGGAAAATCTGCCGAACATCTCTAGGCCTCAAGGATAAGGATTACACTGCCTGCGGCTCTTTGTGTGTGTGCTTGAATGAGTGCTGGGGAGTAACTAACCTGAAAAGTAACTAACCTGAGAAAATAATGACAATTTAGATTTTTGGGTAGACTATCCCTTTAACATGCATTAGTGAAATTTTATGTAGCTCACACAGACCTGGTCTCATGGCATTAGCATACCTGGGTGCACTTTTTAGCAAGAATACAAAATACGTACCAACAAGTACATATCACTGCAGTTTCCAAAAGAGATTAGCATTACAGGCAGTAAAACTCTGACACCTTTTATTCCTTTTCACACAAGTTTCGATTAATAAAGCATAATTTTCACAATTACTCAAAGAATATCATGTTATGACTTCAAAACAATATTAATATGCTGAAATATTTGAAAACGAATGGTTTTGAATGTTAGCATATTAGCACAAATGTTAGCATATGTAAGCATACATATCCAGTTTCATATCTATGGGTTTTATAGACGGTAGGTTTGTTCAATAGCTCACGGAGTACAGAGATGTACTTGAGAGGCGAGGAGCTCCGGTTTGAATCCTATGTAACTACGGTTCGACAAATAGTTCAATTTTGTGTAAAAGGAAGTTGAAATGGCACGGCTGCATCAGCAAATGTGTTTTCATATCAGTTTTGCATTTGTTAACAATATTGGGTTTAAGGTTGGATTTGGTGCAAGGCATATTTCCAACATGATAGAGTTCTGAACAGTCACAATATGTACCAACATATATCAACATGTACCAACAGTATATCAACATAATAAAAATGTAGCAGAATTCACTTGTGTTGTAGCACAACTCAGTGGACATTTCTCTTTGAAATTGTGGCAAAACGTATGTTACGTATGTAAAAACTGAGCAAAAAAGTGCACAGAGGTGCATATTTTTATGAGACCAGTTTGGAAGCAGTTTTCTGCTGGTTAGAGAAGAAAATCCATGCGACCAACTAAGACATATGGCAAAATTAGCAAATAAGGTTCAAAAACGGTGTCTGGGTTACAAACTAATAATTCTTTTGAACTGGTATTTTTTGGTGAAATAGTAGTTTACCGAATTATACAGAACTGTCTGAAACAAGCAACACAGATCTATAAGTTATAAGGTGACAATGTTGTTCAGTTTCTTCCACAGACCAAATACAACAGAAATCCCAAGAATTAATTTAATCTAGTCTATATATGCTTTTTTTTTACTCTCAAGTGCTGGTAGCCACTGACTCGCATTTTATGAATCACCAAGGACCACGCATTTAGCTGAAAATCATCTTTACAAATCAAGAAGAAATATCATCTTGGATGGTAAATTATTATTATCACCAAATTATTATTATTTTTTTTTTTTTCAGGTCACCTATACCTTTAAGAAACAGCACAGTACAACAACAAAAAACCCTGTTAATTCCTAAAATTATTATTATTATTTTTTGTTATAAGCAACTTTTTAGTAGTACTGTAGCTTATTCACCTTAATTAAGAGAGGGTACAGTCATTTATAACTTAAATGTGAGAGTCTTATGGTGTCACTTCCAGTTATTGTAGCTGTACAAAAACAGCCATCATGCTGATATTGCAAACTGTTATTTATTATCATATATTTTTTTAATTTCTTATCACAACAAAAAAACACACTGATTTGCAGCACCAAGATGTTTGCTGTTTACTGCACTTCTACTAATTTACCAGTAGTGCCTAATGAACTGTAAGTCTCGCACATTCCCAAAAAATAGCTTACTTCCACGTTGCAAAAAAACATGGATATTTTTGCTGGTTTTTCTAAATGTCAGTGCAACTGCTTTAAATTATAACTATATTTTAGCTTGACAAGCTGTAGTTTTGCAGTAGCTCCCCAACCCTGTTTAGTATGTGTGCTTAGAGAGCAAAATGTGGACACAACATGTTTACAGGGGTATGTGGGTTTTCAGAGGCCTGTGTATGTGTGTGTTTACTGGGGTGTGTACATGTTTGTGTGTTTATAGTGGTGTGTGTGAGCATGTGGGTGTGGATCTTTGTGTAAATTCAGCCCCAGCTGTTGAGCGAAGTACAGATGCGGAAACAAAAATAGGGGATTATGACTAAATATAGGGTAAAAGATGGAGAGAGAAGGAGAGCAGGGTGAAAGCAGAGGAGAAGAGGGACGGAGAGGGAAGAAGGGATGACTAAAAAAGAACAAGTCACTGAAGGATGGTAACGTTAGGAAAACCAAAGGGATGAAAAGGATTAACAGCAGAACGAGGATTAACAGACGTTTAAGGGATAGAGAATGAAGAAGAATGACAAGATGAAATGAGACAGAAAGGGTAAAAGGAATTCTTAAGCACTAAGCAAACAAAATGGATATTAACATTTACTGAGAAGGATCGAAAGGATCAGATTAAGAGAGCGAAGACAAGCGCTATAAAAAAGATCAAAGTTTACAAGAGGCAGTACAGTGCAAGAACGTCCTTTTGATGGATTATTTTCTGTGATTACGCAAGAGATGTTACTTCTACACTTTTTCATGAAACAAGGCTTCGCCCAGATATAATCTTATTCTTCACAAATACATGCTTCGTAGAGGAAATGGAGGCGTTTAGCAGACTGGTGTAGAGCTTCTCTCTAATTTATGGCCCAAATGAAAATGTATAGTGGAAAGATTATGGCCTGTATAATGAACATATAGCTTAGTAACCACAGCCATTTTTTTTGTTGAAAAACTCGTATACTTGTGTATTTTGGGCTCAAGGAAACCAGATCCTATTTGAAGCTTTTGTAAATAGAACTGCAAAAAGATTTTTTACATTTCTGGAGAAAATCTAAATTTATAACAGTTTTTAATGAAACCTGAGATGCTTCTGTCCTTCTTAAACAATCCAAGCAATCAAAACTTTAAAGGTCATCAAGATGTTGTAAAATGAAATCATATGAATCAATCAGTTTAAATATGGTAACCACACAAGCTCCATATGTGTGCCAATCATCATTTAGAAATAAAAGGCTAAATTGAATCTGTTCGTCACAGAAAGTCTCTCTGTACAAGACACCACAATGATGCACTTTAAAATGGAAAAGTTTTACATAAATGGCAATGATTTCTGTTCAAACCCACTAAAACGCTAAATATTTATATGCCAAGTTGGTTCATTTTGTAAATAAACTCCTGCATACCTTTACAATAACCACATAATACATAACCATGATCCTTATCCCTCACCACCCTCGATGGCGGGGCAGCCAAGGGCTGCGTGGCGGTCCCTCAGGCTGCCCGCACAGCGCCGCCTAGCTGGATCAGCCACGTCTGCCCTCCAAATAGTGTGTGAGCTTTCGTCCGCTGCAAGAAAAGTTGGGAGCGCAGAAAGAAAAGTCCCCTTCAACCCTTAAACTGTACAACGCTACCATCGCAGCGTACCATGACAGGTCGTGAGGTTCCTCAGAGGTGCGAGATGGGGTAATCACCTCTAGACCGCACCTCATACCCTCTTGGGATCTCGCTGTTGCCCTTCGTGGCCTGCGGCAGGCCCCATTTGAGCCACTTCGTCAGTCGAGCTGAAATACCTGTCGCTCAAGACAACGCTCCTAACTGGCCTTCATCAAGAGGGTAGGGGACCTGCAAGCCTTCTCTGTCGACGAAGCGTGCCTAAAGTTCGGGCCGGCTGTTCTCACGTCTGCCTGAGACCCTGGCCCTGTGCCCAAGGTTCCTACCATGCCTTTCCGTTATCAGGAAGTGAACCTGCAAGCTCTGCCCCAGGAGGAGGCAGACCTGGCCTAGAGTTACTGTATTCCGCGTAAGTATGTGTGGACCTCACTCAGAGCTTCGGATGCACGAGCAGCTCTTGACTGCTAGGGAGCTCAGTAGAAAGGGAATGCTGTCTCCAAACTGAGGTTGGCCCTTTGGGTGAAGACGCCATCTCATCGCCATCAATGTTCCCTACAAGCGAACCCTGGGTCCTCCTGTCCCGCAGTCAGGACTAGAAGCAGAGTAGTCCCTGGCTGCTTTCCTACTGGGTCTCCTTCGCCCAGTAGGTTGTGGCCACACATCTCAATATATTCCACGGTCAGCCAGAAGGCCATGTTTCTAAAACAATCTGTCTGGAGTAAAGCGCGTTCTAAATATCGTTCCTTTAATTTGGCCCCCAGGGAGTTGGGAAGGTCACATGCCGAGCCTTCTGCTGATATGCTTGTCCTGTTGGCACGAGGGTCTCTGTGTAACGCGGCCTCAGGGTCGTGGCCTTTTCCATGGGTCTGGTCCCATACTGTATGTAACGTCGGAGTGACTTGACTGTAAAGGAACATCTTGGTTACGTAGGTAACCCTCGTTTCCTGGAGGGAACGGATACATTACATCCCGTTGCCATGACCCTAGATCGCACTGACGCCGGGCTGCGGCTCGGCTCCTCAGCGAAAAACTAATGTGCACTACTCCACCTGCCCTGTTTATACTCACGCTGTGATCAGATGCAGCTGGATGCAATCAGTTCATGCCAATGTTCATTGGCCTTTTTAATAAGGCTCAGAGGTGATTGGTCTCTCATGCAAGTTCTCATATGTAACGTCTCCATTCCCTCCTTCAGGGAATGAGGGTTACCTACTTAACCAAGACGTTTTGATTACTTGGACTTTCAGTAGACGGACAGAAAACACTCAGATTTCATTTAAAACATCTCACCTTGTTTGTCGTAGTTTGAAGTGACATCAAGCTGAGTAACTAATTAGAGAGTTGTCTGGGTTTCTGGGTAAACTAACCTTTTAAGAACAATAAGCCTCAGGAACATAATGAAAAATGGGACACACACACCAAATTTTCTTCTAAATTACAGACAAGTTGTTTTGATCACATTCATATTCATAGCACAAACCCATCAAAGTTTAATACTAAGTTGTTAGACTCTCTGCCTTCTCGTGCAGTAAATTTAGCTCAGTCGCTCATCATAGAAGTTCACTTCTTTTGTTTCTCATGCTTGTCAGCTTGCTGGGCCATGCGGATCACAGAGGCCTGGCTGGGCCCCAAATTAGCGCTTGCTGAAAAACCCTTGAGGAACCAGGAGCTTCACGCTGCTCCAGCTCATGCACGCTGACACTTTCCCCACCTCCAGCCGTGCTGCTTTTCAAAAACAAAGACTCTAATTGCGGGATGTGTTTCGACCCGTCTGCGCGCCAGCAGCAACTCAACCTCATAGCGGCCAACAGCAATTTTGGACTTTGCGACTTGAATCGAAGTAGTTTGTGGTGTGGCCAAGTAACTGAGAAGTAAATTAGTCAGAACCAAGCTAGTTCCGCCTCAAATAAAGTTTGGATCACCCTTGCTTAACCTGTTTAGTTTATGAGAACGATGTGCACGAACAGCATCCAAAACAGCATCCAAAAGTCTTGGACTACTGATAAACATCTGTCTTATGCAAAACCTGATGATCATCTTCTCCTGAATCCAGCAGTGTCTGCAAAAGAGTGCCAATTTATTATTGTCTCATTTTTCTTTGTTTAAAATCCTAAAAATACCAGATTTTGTAATGCGGTCTTATACTTGAGTGCTTGAAAGTCAAACATTAAATGTACAAACATGCAGTAAGATTATCTCATACCTACATGCTCAATGTTATCAGTCCTTTTAGACATTTTGTCATATGTCTTTATATCAAACACCCTTTCTGACTGATCTCGCAACACAGGCCCAAACCTGCTGGCCTGAAACGATTCTCAGAGTGTGTGTTCAGTTTAGTTTTAACTGCACTGTGACACGTCCACGATAAGCCTTTGTGTTTCCATCCTGGCAGTTGGCTCTGGTTTGGCCTTTCTTTTTTCTTTTGTTAACTTGCTTTATAAGAATTGCCAAGTAGTTCATGCTACTGAATAGGGGATATTTCACCTTCCAGTATAGAACACATCTTAATTCCTTTCTCAGTTTCACTCTGGTCACATAATCGTGATTGAAAGAAAGCTTCCCACGAGCCATCTGAAATATGACAACAACAACAAACAAAGAATAAGGTTCTTCTTCACTTAAAATATCCATGGATCTGCATCTCTCACCTCTGAGCTGTGGGGGAAGGTGAAGATGCAAAAATAGATGAATATAAATCACAGATTTCATCTCCAGAACAAATGTTCACTCCATATATAGGAACACATTCAGTGTCCACCGCTAGCAAACAATACCAATACAAAAAAAAAAAAAAAAATCATTTTAAAAATGTTTCTTGCTTATTTTAAAAATACTGAGCAACGCATAAAAACCATATACACTGGAAACAAAATATCTGAGAGCAAAATAACTATATAAATTATATTAAAAAGGATAACAGTAGTTGTCCCACTTTCGCTTTATTGACAGCAAGCTGTTTCTTTGTTTTCTTTCTTTTTTGTTTGATCCCTAAAACTTTATTTCTAGCATTAAATCAGATTTTGCATCCCAAAGTTTCAGTGTGGTCTCAGATCTTTACATGTCTATGAATGCTTACAAAGTATGGTCAGGTATATGTCATAACCAACTTACATAAATGTAATGATGATTTTTGCGGTGGGTCATGCGGTCATCCACTATCTAAGGCAAATAAATACATGGAAATTATATCACAAGCAGCTGATGCGTGTTCGGTTGGTGTGTACTCTTAAGCTTATTGCATAATACACATTGTTGATAAGCATTTGGACAGCGGTTTATATAACAGCCTTGCCGAGGGCTTTTGAGTGGGAGACGGTGTATGATATGGCGCCCCCTGTGGGCAAAAGATCTGACCGGAATTTAATCAGTAAACACAAACTGGAAACATAATGTGGAATAACATACCAACTCTGGGTTAAAAAATTTGGTTAGGTTATCATACAGAAACTCATACAATAACTATGTCAACTCTGCATGCTGGAAACTTCAATATTCTGTGAAATATCCAATAATATAAGCCTAATAAAGAATTTCTCTGCATGAATTATTCCACAGGAGAATGTGGGAGGAATTTCATGACCGACACTATCAAGAACAGCTTTAAACATCAATGTTTGTACTGTATAATGTATCTATTATAGCACACATATACAAGGGTTTAAATAGTAGATTGGATCAGAAAATAATTCCAAAAATCTAGTCAGTAGCTCTATAACAGCAGGTTTCTATGTGGATTGGAGCTGCTTGAAATCACCCGCTGAGCTGAATGCTCCTCTTTCATCTCATTAACACTTTAATCATCAAAAATTTTCACTCTAGATATAAATTAATCAGAGCTGACTATGAATAGAGCATTTCTATGATGACATCAGAAAACTATTTTGCTGCATAGAGTAGAAGCACAAGACTGTAATGGCCTTTGCTGGAGCGAAGGCTGTTGAATGGTGTTATATACAGGCTAAGACATGTATTTTAATACAATCCTCCTTTAGTGTAAGATTTTGATTTTGTCTCTTTTATCATCTGGTAGAAGCAAATCAGTGTCAGATTTAGTCAGATTTCTTGGAAAAGTAACAGCACACATCTTCAACATGCTTCTCAGATTGAAAAAACTTTATACTTTAGGTCATCTAATAAAAAAGTAACCCCTAAAAAATTACAAGGCTATTATATAATCAATTTATAATCTAATTTTTAATTAAACTGGAAAATGTTAAATTCGCATCAGATTTTGGGAATATATTAATGCATCCAATCAATATATTTTTTTTAATACTTTGTGATGATGATTACTCATTTAAAACCACATCTGGTGACTATTTCTGTGTCATCTTAACTATAATTACATTAAACACTCAGATGTCTGTCTGAGATACTACAGCACTGTATATATAAGCTTTGACATAAAGCTTCCTTGAATCAATTTGTATAATGGAAAGTGTTATATAAAGACATTTGGCTTGACTTGTGTTTCCAGATTTCCAAATTCAAGGGCTGGCAGCTTATAAAGAGCACAATAACTTTGCTTTGACACAATTCACATTCTAATCCCATCATAGACATTTCCTTTAAAAGCCAAAAACAACTTACAAGACTCTTTCCAAATAATTGCTGCAACTTAGGCTCATTCCTCAAATAACCCATCAACACACTTGCAGTAAAAAAACAAAAACAAGAAACTGATTGTTTTTACAAGGAAACATCAGTGTAATTTGATGACCTGAATGCATTTCTGTGAAGTTCTGAGGAAATAAGAGAGAGAGAGAGAGAGAGAGAGAGAGAGAGAGTGAAAGTAACAGCAGGAGAGTGATAAAAAAGATTTAGAGTTGATGAGAAAAGAAGACAAACAGATCAGGATGCAACAGAGGGAGGGAAATAGATAGAGAGAAAGAGAGAAATAGACAGGCAGATCATGAGATCTGGCAAGCTTTTGGGCTGCATCTGTATCTGTGACGAGTCCAGACGGTGTAGCTAGACTGGGGAATCACCCGACCGACCACACACACACACACACACACACAGATGGTTTATCTCATTCACTAATGATGCTGAAAATGTCGAATGAACCCAAAGTGACTGCTAAACAAAACGTCCCACTTCCAATTTATGACTTCTTTCAAACAAACTAACAGCAGTGATGTGAAACCACTAAACAATCATTCAGTAGCACACGAATGTACATTATGTTTCACACATTCATTATTTTAGGTTCTGCTGCCATATTTTCTTACCAAGAATCATGAATAAGAATTTCAGTAAGATAACAGCAGTTATTGTAACAGCATCATGAATTAAAAATGTAAATTACCCACAGCATAACTTTGTATGAAGAACAAGCTACCAATTGGGATCAACTCAATTCTTTCCCTCTACTTTGAGGAATGTTTTTGGGTGACCTGTTGCTTTAAGGATGATTTGATTTACAACACGATCAAAACTTACCAAAACTACCAGACCACAAATCAGACCACATACCGTAACTCTAGAAGTGGTTCATATTGTGTTCCTCAAGTGGCGCTCTCAGGCATTGATCTGGGAGCGGTGTCATCTTTAAGCTTATAATGAGCAGGCCAGGGAGGAGTGCAGGAACACCTGATCCTCAGCTGCAGTTTGGAGCCAAGTGTCAGCCAGAGGGAATTTAATACTGACACTTTCAGACAGAAGTGATCTAGGAGAGACAGAATGGGGTTTATCTTCACCTCAGGAACATGCCAGCAGCCACATTCAAACAGACTTACACCTTACAGCTTCAGTAAGTGATTTATATTCTCACAGAGAACTGCTTAAGACTAACTAGTCTTGGATTTTCAGAAAATGTGTTCACTCTAAATCCAGTTTCGATGAAGTCAGATTTCACAATGTGTCTTCACTAGTCAATTAGCATGCTATACGAACACTTTAAAACTTGTGTCGTGACCCCTTGCTACCACAAATTAGGCCACACAAGACTCTGAGTCAGGCTTAGCTCTTTCTGAGTACAACAATAGGACAATAATGGTGGGAATTAGCAAGTTAGCATTAAGCTCCGCAAAAACATCTTTCAGGTTGCCTTTAAAAACCACTCATAAACGAACAACAATAAAGTTCAACTCTTTGTTCCCTAAACCTTGTCTGTCTGAAAATACTTGGCAAAGCACATCTAGCATTATGGTTTTAGCTTAGCTCACTACACAATAGTGCCAATTTTGCCAATAATCATTGTGGTACCACGTCATTAGCATTTAACATGAACTGACAAACAAAGCATTGCCAAAGTCCATATGGGCAAAATCTGGCAGCCATCTTGGTGCAATTAGGGCTGCTGCTCCAAACTGGACCTTGCTTCATATCTAAATGAACAACAGGATCCCTATTAGTGGCCATTGGTAGTTGCACCATCTGTCCAAGTGATACAGTCTGCAGCAAGCGATACAATGGTGACATTGTACCATTTAATGTCAGACATAATTAGTATTACTGTTGTTAACGGTACAAGATAATTGGGAGTTGGAGGCCACAGATGAACCTGACACCCTCTGGTGGTGCACCACAGGCTAATGAAGCTCTCTGTGCCCGGGACCGATGCCAGGCCAAAGACTGAGATCATCAGCTCATTCACGGCTGCAGATTGCACAACCAGAGTTTTAAAGAGTATTGAAACGCACTATTGAAAGTTAATGGTAAACCAAATTGAATGAGTCAAAAAAATTGTATTCTGTCATTATTGACTCATCCTCATGTTGTTCCACACCTAAATGCTTCTAAACATGAAAAAGGTGTGTTGACAAAAATCAATGCCAAATGCCACGTTTCTCAAATGTTCACTTGATATTCAACAGCTAGTATTTTTATTTCAGTTTTGATCTAAAAATAGCTACCACATGACACAGAATGATTTGAGTGGAATATTTTATAATGGAGCATTTTAAAGTTTCCCATTTACATATGTACATTTATTAGACCGAAACTGGTCAGGATTTGCTGCAAAAATTCATTTTGTGCTCTACAAAAAGATAATTACAGATGAGGAGTACTGGCAAATAATGTCAGTTAACAGTTTAATGTATTAAACTGATATATCATTATACCTGCATTCAACATTTGTATATAATTTACAAATGACATAAAAAGCAACTTTTCCTTTCATATAGCTTGAAATTAAAATATTAAAAAATTTTTACTAAATTTGAATATTATACTGTATATATATATGTTGTTTTTTTCTATAAATATATAGCCTATGATATAAAAACAACTAGACCAATTTAAAGTGTTTAGTTAGTGAAACTCATTTCCTCTGCAACTCATCCTTTAATATATCTTGACTTTTTGTTCTTATCTATTTAATGAATTCATGCTAACTCTGTAAGACAAAGCCCTCACAATGACAAGATGCCACTACAATCTGGGAGGTCGTGGAGCAGCATATGTGTCGCCTGAAGGAAGTCAGCTGTGAGCTCCTTTACACAAGTTGCTTTAAGGCAGATCCACACTAATTGCAAATACCCAACATTCAACACCCTTGTGTGTCAGTATATTGATTAGAAGTTACTTTTATCTATCAACGACAATGTAGTACGCTTAACGCATTTCACCATGATTTTCCCTTAACATCACGCTACAGAGATTCTGTTCGGTCATGCTTACAGGCCACTGGATAGGCATCACATCAACATTACAACTGTTACCATGATGGACAAATCTGATCATTCATACAAATACACCGCTAATAATGGCTTCCATGAAATGTGCAACCGTGTTATTAGTTAGAATGGTTAATTGCACAATTACTATGTGCAATTGAGTCGGATCAAAACGGGCATGTTTGATGTGATTCAATCTTGCTTACCCTTGAATCTCGAGGGTCTTGATTATCTTCGCTTGTATGTGGAGTGTCCTTGGAAGTGAACAACACTTAACAGAAGAGACAGAGAACGACATAACGAAAAAAGAGAATAAAATACAGACAGATGTGCACAAACACGTTTTGCTCTGAGGCATTCTCTCCTTAGATGGAAGGGACGAAATTGAGAAGAACGACTGCATCTTCCCAGGACTGTCAGTGGAGTGTTTTATGTTGTGTTTTGGACTGTGTGTGTTCTTTAATGATGGGCACCTTGAAGGTTTTGATTTGCGTGTAGTAAGAGAAGAAGCGTGCGTTCAGTAGGTGCAGGAGTTTCTGAGGTCAGAATCTCTCACCTGAGGAGACAGACGAGTGTTTGGTCTGGCTGAATGTGAATGAGTACGTCTGGGTGTGAAACAGAGCAGATAAAGTAACAGAGAGAGACAAAGTGCAGAACACAGATGGAGAGATAAAAAAAAAACAAAAAACGAGACAGATGTACTTTCTAGAAACAGACTCAGTTGTGAGGACTAAATTCTAATTAAAGTAAAAGCTTGCACGAGAAACATCTTACGTAACTGCCATGCTCCCAACAAAAGTAAGCAATCATGATAAATAATTACATTGAACAACAAGCACTGTTACTTTTTTCCTCTTTTAGAAAAATTATATATATACGGTATAATTTTTTCCCGCAGTATATACAGTTTTATATAACTTGAATATTTTACAGACATCACTATTCATATACAAATATTCTAAAAGCACAAACAAAATATGTGGATGAGTCAGTGAACGCATGCTTATTTCCACAAAGCATCATGTCATGCGGATCACCATTCAGAAATGTTCTGAAGGCAACCTGCTGGCAATAAGAAAAACAGTAAGCCTGTTAAAATAAGAATGGTTTATTAAGTTTCATTCTGGTAATTGTCATTCATGATTTGTTTACATGTTTGTAATCATTCTAAGGTAAACACGATTGGTACTGTTGTTTCCAACAATGATAAACGCTTCCGTTCTCACCCGCCCCATTCTCACCAGCCGAAACTCTCACACAAGCTTGAGTATTTAAATCCTACAAATGTGTATCTAAATGCATATGAAAATGCCAAAACGGCGCACGCTTTCATACGATCCCCTGTAAAGTGCACACTCATAAGACACATACGCAGACACATTTACATAGACATTCACTCTTGACATTGTCTGCAGCGGTCTGAGAAATGCTTATTCATTCCATTACTGCGCTGAAACCCCGCCCCTTTTGATAAGCCCCTCCCTAAACACCATCCCAGGCCCGCCCACCAATATAGACTACAACAATCTCACACTGTCCTATAATAACGACTCTCCTTGTGAGCATAATGCACCTATTTCAACTGAGAGCAATGGATGAGGATTTTTTTTTGTTTTCTGTAACTACTGCATGAGTTGTGAATCAATTTGCTGGCACATGAGCAGAAATAAAGGCCATGAAACGAAGAAAAAAAAAACAACAAAAATAATTTGGCATTAGCAAAGACGAGGAAAGATCCCTCAAGAAAGCAGACAAAAACTCACAAAGTTTCAAAAAAAGGATCAAATGATCAATACAGAACTCAATAAATTAAGTATATAAAGTGACATACTCAAAGAGCAGTTAAATATATATCGTACGGTAAAAACTAATTCTGCATCGCAATTCTTCGATATAAAACAGCGAATTGCAGTTTACGACTCGAACGCTCTTACAAAAATGGCCACTATGCTAATCAGTGGCGAACCAGTACCTTTCCATGATGACATGTACAGTACGTACTATAGCAAATAGACTCTATCTATCTATCGTCTACCGATCATTTTCTTTCGTAATGTGCGCTGCTTGACGACCAAACATTTTGGTCACACAATGTACAAAAGTGATGGTCTCTGACTGATAATGTGCCTCTAGTTTCCAAGTTCAGTAATGGAACTAGGAAACTAGATGGAAAGCGTTCCCATTACGGCTCGCAGACGAGACTCCAAGCCCGGCAACTAGCAGAAACAGCAGTCGTGCCTTTCTGTGATCGATTCATAAGCCTAACACCTGAACTTAGTGACTGACAAATGAGTTTTATTGATCTCTGCTGCAGCACTATCAATGACTGACACATATCGCAGTCACGTAGGTATGGGTTGTGACAGAACGTTAAGACAGGATCAAAGGTCTCCAATACTGCTCGAGTCCCTCAGCTGAGATCCAGCGGTCAAAGCACTAGCCAGTATGGTGCTCGTTATATCCCTTTGAGCTCTCGTCAATCCCAAAATGTCCACCTCAAGAGCTGGATAGGTTCATTGAAGATGAGAACAGACTTAGCTGGAGGTAGAGACCTCACTGTCTAACCGGATTAGCTTTTTTTTGTGTTTGTTTGTTTGAGAAGAGTGGACGTTCCATCACAAAGGCAAAATCTGAAATCGATGCATGTCTTCCTTATTTGTAAGGTCCAAAATTGTGCAGACAAAGGCCACTGTTTGGGTGCGGTAGATCTACAGTTAGCTCCCATGCTTAGGGCTCAACTAGTGGTTAATCTGTTCTGATTGGATAATCTCCCGCACAGGTTGACGAAAGGCGATCTTTTTCTCGGAGCGCTTGGGACTGCTGGCTCAGAAATGTCAGAGAGAGGGAGAGACGGTTGCTAGGACACGAGGAGAGCAGCGAGGAGAAGCGTCGCCACAGTGATTAACAGTCGGTCTCCAGACGGACTGCTGCCGCTGACGCTCTTCTCCAGTTTAGGGATCTCAGGGTTAAACTCGTCTGAGAGAGAGAAAGAGAGATCAAAGAACAAAAAAAAGAAAAGAAGTTAGTGAGCATCTAAAACCTATTTTATACAGACAAAAAAAGTCTATAAACTATTTATAAAATTAATAGTTCCAGTCCTTGATTGTGATTGGTTAAGTCACATTTGGCACAATAATAATGCTTGTATTAAAGGAATAGTTCACCCAAAAATGACCATCATTCACTCACCCTCAAATAGTTCTAAACCTGTATGAATTTCTTTGTTTCCATAGTTTTTTCCCCCTTCTATGCAAGTCAATGGTGACCCAAAACTCCCTGGTTACAAACTTTCTTCTTTCTTTGTGTTCAGCAGAACAAAGAAATTCATACAGGTTTGGAACTACTTGAGGGTGAGTACATGAATTATTATTTTTGGGTGAACTATAATTTGTTTTGTGAAACCTTACAATGTATTTGGAATAACTGGTTTTATAAAAGCAATATGCTAAGGGGGTTTTAGGCACACAGCTTCACACCAATGCCAAACAACGGCCCTTAGCTGTTATAAATTCTATGTAAACCATGCTTCTTGGGGTTTATTGCTTTAATAAGTTGCCTCAGGCCGCGTTTACACTAGTGCGTTTTAGTTTTAAAATGCCTAACTTTTGCTACGGTTACACCTATAGTTTACTCTGCTCTGGCAGTTTCCACCCTCGTAAACGGAAAACGCTGCAGACAGTTTTAGTTTGAAAACACAGTGTGAACAGACTAAAACTAAAGCTGTGTTCCAAATGACACACTACGCACCATTTATGCACTCAACCATGCAGTGTATAAATTATATACGTTATTTTTTTCATTAATAATCTGATAGCCCCACCCCCATTGTAATTAAAGCTGCTACAGTTGAGTGCCTGAAGTGTGTAACATTCCACACTTAAATTTTTCGGTTATTTAATTGCATCATCCGGTTATTTAAAATGCACTTTTTTATTTTTAGTGTTAACACACTAATCACATTATTTATACTGCAAAAAGTCACAGAATAGTGCATGTATGTGATTTGGGGCACACCTTGAAACGATGGTGTGGCTGCCCACACTCTCTCTGCGTATCCTTGATGACCATGTAAACAATAACATAATGCTCATTGTCGTACTCATAGATATGTATTGGTAGATGCCTTTTTCGGTTGTGTAGTGTAGACGGAGATCGTTTCTGGAAGGCCAGTGTTTACGATGATCGTTTTCATTTTTAAAGACTAGTGAAAACAGGGCCTAAATGAATACAATATTCAAAAATATATATTTTTTTTTTCAAGAATTTAACCCTTTAGATCCAGCAAAGTTGCATTAAACTGATTTAAAATGACAGTACACATATTTATAATGTTACAAAATCTCAGTTAAAAAAAATACTGTTAAATTTTCTATTCAATGGATACAGAGTGACATCATACAGATGTATATATAAAAAAATCTCAGTGAGCAACGGCTAACTGTAGTTATTTATTTCCATTATCTTAGGCTAATCTTCAGGGTATTCAAGAGAAACTTTGAAAAAAAAAACTGAAAAAAGAGAATGTGATTGGAACATCACTCTAGGCAGGAATCAAACCTGCATGCCTCACATACGCACCATGGCTCAGTGTCAAAAACACATGCGTTTCCCATTAAGTAACAGCAACCAAAGGAAAAAAGTTGTATCTTTAAGTTAGACATTGACATAGATGCTAAGTTATCACCTACTTAACATCAGCAAACGACAAAAGGGAGCAGGGGAAATAACGATTCCTCTTTGAGTAATGTCATTACCTACAGCAGCTGTAATGGTTTCCCCACAGCCTTCTCCAAATATAAGGAAGATAAAACTCATCCATTCATTTTCTGTATTATTACTGGCCTCAAAGCTCTATAACCTTCTACAAGCGTTATTGATGATGAAAATAATCACTTAGAAAGAGAAAGAGACAGTGAAAGGAGGAAATAAACGATGAGAAGAGATAGCGAGAGAAAAATCTTATCTATTAAAACAGGAGATATAATTGTAGAGAGAAGACTAGGAAGGATTTCAGACAGAAATAAACAAAGAATGTGTGACATTTCTTATCTGCAGCAGCCACGCTGGATGTTGATAAAGGACGCTCGGGCAGTTGGAGGTTAAATAGTCTGCTGTGATAAGAGACGTGAGGGAACATAGACACACAGCTCAATGGACGTATCAGCTGAGCCGTGTCAACACATCATGGAAATGTCTGCAATTTGTTAGTGTTGATGCTCGCAGGTAAAAATCCAACTGGACTGGTTCTGCTCTGTGTGTGACAAAGTAGGATGTGTTGATCTTTTGGTGGGCCTGGAGCAACATTCCTGTCAAACCAATACAGTCTTATACCCCAGTGGTTCTCAAGTAGTTCTGCTGAAGGACACAGATTTAGCGTTGAACGACAAGCGCTGATACAACACTATACTGGAACTATTTAAAATGCAAACGCAAGCAAAAATAGTCTAGCTGTGAATCCAAGCTGCTCTGTAAAAATGATGTAATTTAAAAAAAATAAATAAATTATGGCATTTGAAGCCTTTTATTGGGATAAGACTGGTTATGTTCATTCAGCAGAAAATGGATTGACTAGTTTAGATTTCTGTAAAAAACATTTTTATTGAATTATTCTGGTACCCACAGCAGACAAACTATTCTGTAAAAACAACAGTATTTATTAAGTGTATGAATTTTATGTATAAAATTGTAACATTGCAAAATAAATTAAAGCAGCATGTTCTACACATTTGAGAACTGTCACTAAATAAAACAAAAAAAAATAAAAAAGCATACGCATCCATCATTTTTTTTTGTATGTATTTGTTTAATTAGGTTAATACGTTTTATGACTGCACAGCAATATGCAGAATCAATAATGTGGCATGGGCTATATAGGAAAATCTCCTATTTTATCAATAAAATAGCAAAAGCTTAATCTACCAGTGTAATTAACTGGGATTACAACAGTGGTCAACAAGGTGAAAATTATAGACTAAAATCAGTACTGGAGCCATGGTGCAGTGATTCCAATCACTAGATCATCTTTTTTTTTTTGGACATGTACCTAAAATGTAGGGGTTCTGCCTTTGTTTTGTTATTGTTGTCATATTTGCTGAAGGTAATGACTGAAAAGTCAAATAGCATGCAGACATTGTACATAAATGACCAATGGAGGTGAAGAGAAAGATCAAAGCAATGCAAATAAGTATAATGTACGAGGACTGTAGAGAGCATATCAATAAACACAAAACAAAGCCAAAACCCAATACATTTTCAGAAATGTAGAAATCCCAATCAGGGCACATGCAGGAAAAAGAAGCTGTATGATCACATAACCACTCGCCAATCATTTATTGATCCGTCTACTGCAGCATTTTAGCCAAATAAAGAGGAAAAACTAAAAAAACTTTGTAACTGCATGGTCAACTAGCAGTCATTAGAGCTTTACTAGACTGTTCTTAATATCTTCTAACAGCTTATTTTGATAGATCCATAACATACAACATACTGACCATCACTTTCCAATTAGTAGAATGTCTAAAGTGGACTATCAAGTGTAACCAAAAACTCTTTAACGTTTCCCCTTTTTGCCTGAAACTAGCAGTGAACTTCTCTCCCTGTGACTTGGCAAGCTGAAATAAGAAACATCAGGTCTTGAGTCTCCAAGACTGTGTTAAACTTTGGAAGTCTTTTCAGAATAGCGATTATCCATCGCTTTTTTGACATCTCTAACCCTATCTTATCATATCTGCTTCATCGAGGATAATCCTTGACTGCTATGCACAGACTTAAGTAGAATAGATATTTTAATGCAGCGTCAGCACAATATGGTATTGTGGAGCTGTTGACAGAAACAAAGTAAAACTTACTTTTAAAGTCTGCTACACATACCATTTTTTTCTTATAATACAGTGATTGACCTGTCAGCAATGTGTTTTTTATTATACACAGTTAGGGAAAGCTAACAGGATGTTGACAGCTTTAGAAGCAGGAAGGTCTGCGTACAAACAGAGGGTCATTTGTTCATGTGGTTTATTTGTTTCATAAATGGATACAAGAATCAGTTTCCATTTTAATGGTCTGTGCATTACACACACACACACACACAAACACATACAGCGAGACCTACTGCTAGAGTGCTTTTGGATGCCTAGGGCGGTGTAAAGTGCCAGCTATTTGTTTTGTTATGTGTTTTAGCAAGGACATGTGGGCGTTGAGCCAAGCTGTGCATCCCGCAGTGTGTCCGAATGATCCTTTCTGTGAACCTAATGTGAACTTGGGTTTCTGTGTATTCGCCGGACATGCATTCATCATGTGTCTCGCCGCCCATTTACAGCTTGATTTCTCGGGATAAAAATGATATTTGAGTGAAAGCAAAAACAGGGAGAATGAATAAATGCATTCATTTGTTATTGGCCATGCCCTGACCTAATGGTGATCCTGGTTTTTATGAGGAATTTCAGATGCTCACAAGGCAGATTAAAACAAACATATTTCTGAGAGCACTTGAATATTTGTGTTAAATATTAAAAGCCAATGTGTGTGCAGGCTTCATGCGTTTGTGTGTTCCCTTACCAATGTCATGCAGTTTGGGTCTGACGGTGTAGTCAGGTGGACTCTGGTTTGAGTCGTCTTCTACATTAGAGACTGGAGCAGAGAGAACACAGCATGTGAGAATAGACAATTGTCCCCATGACTATTTAGACACTTAAAGGAATAGTTCACACAAAATTGAATCAAGGATGAGTAAATGATGACAGAAGTTTCAATTTTGGGTTAACTATTCCTTTAAGGCAGGGGTGGGCAACTTCGGTCCTGGAGGGCCGGTGTCCTGCACAGTTTAGCTCCAACCCTAATCAAACGCAGGTGTGTCTGATTAG
>JAUCMS010000038.1:15303046-15315809 GCA_032357445.1 Enteromius radiatus
AAGACCTTACAGCTCACAATGCATGTCAGAGCAAATGAGAGTCATGAGGTCAAAGGAACTGCCTGAAGAGCTCAGAGACAGAATTGTGGCAAGGCACTGCTGCACTTAAGGTTCCTAAGAGCACAGTGGTCTCCGTAATCCTTAAATGGAAGATGTTTGGGATGACCAGAACCCTTCCTAGAGCTGCCCGTCCGGCCAAACTGAGATATCGGGGGAGAAGATCACTTTGGCTGAGCTCAGTCTGGAGATGAAGTTGTAGAAAGTCAACCATCACTGCAGCCCTCCACCAGACAGGCTTTATGGCAGAGTGGCCCATCCAACCAACCTGACAGAACTGGAGAGGATCTGCAAGGAGGAATGGCAGACGGTTTTCTGAGAACAAAAGTCAGGGCACACTCATACACTTATTAGTGAATGAGACCCAATGGCTTTAGGATTTCCTAATTTCCCCTTAAGTTTCCACTTGCAGGCAAAGGAAGGTGCTAATCAGAAAGCTGAAAGTCTGAATCCCCAGCAACCCTTGACCATTTTACCCTTGAACACCCCAGGATGCTCCAAAAGGACTTTAATAAGTGTATGGTAACTCATTTTGGATAAAATCCATTTATCAGACACAGTCTACTTAACTCTGTATGCTTTAAAGAAAGTCAACTACTGTTCTTATTAAGGATGTCAAAAGCAACCAGTTCTTAGGTACCAAATGGGTTTTTCAGTGGTATTAAGACTCGTAGAGCCTTGAACATTTTTCACAGTTATTTGTATCAAATAATATTAAAAAAAAAATCATAATCTTTAAAAAATCTGTCTTTTGCACCATGTAGTTCTAGAAACTTAATTCTAGGAATTAGCTAGCAGGGTAGTCCCTAGAGAACCATTTCCTCCCTCTGGCCATTTTCCTGGTTGCATTCACACTGACAGCGGGAACTCTGAAGCGGGCGACATCTTAATTCACAACATTTACAAACATCAACAACTGGTGAATGGGGGTGCAGTGATTGGAGCCGTTTTTGTTTACCAAACTATTCAGAGATACATTGAAACGCGATTGAATAAGCATGGACTTTTGGCAAATTTTCCTATGACAAATTGCAATATTACATATTAGTGGAGGCAGACAACTGGTAGTTAGTTTTGCAACCCTACGAGAATACTTTTTCACAAGTTCGTACTTGCTGGTAATGACTTAAGATAAGCAAAGCTTGTTTGGCGTGCTAACTCAGGGTTAGGAGGGAAGAGAAAACCGAAGAGTAAACAGTGCTAATGCTAATGCGGTCTTACAAAATCACTGTTGCGTTAGCCCAAACCACGTTTGCCATTTGATTCCAGATATAGGATACACTTTTTAAAATAATGTACATAGCTTTTGTAAAAATAAGAAGCAAAACAAAGGGACGTAGGCTAAATGCTATTATTTCAAATCATGTAGTGGAGTAGTTTTGCACATCCCTAGTATCAACTACTGTAGTATTCATACTGTGAGAACCCCAGCTGCAATTAAGCATCTGACAGCAGCTTTCATGTAACATGACTCCCTGCGCATTTGGGAGAAACATTTTGTAAGGAAACTGAACCCATGACCTTGCCGTCCCACATACAGAGTCAACTTCTTCATCGTAACAAAGTTATATTAGTGAATATGGATGATGATACGTTCAGCAAATAGTTTGGATCCCCTCGGCGCACATTTCCTTATTTTCAGTGCAGTCTTGGCATTTTGCGGGAGCCGGAATAGGGAAAATGAATGTAATTACAGTTAAACTGCGGCGCCCCACTATTCCAAAAGCGCCGCGAGCAGCTAAAATTATTCTAGGCGGCCTGAAGCACCACGGACGCTGTGGCGTGAGTTATTGTTGCAGTGTCACTCAGGCCCGCTGAACGCCGATGGTATCGCAGGGGTGAGCGCTCTTATTCAAGCGAGCTCCGTCTGCTCTCTGCTCATGTCCGCCTTTGAGTCATGAAGAAAGCACCCCCACCCCCCACCTGACGTCCTCCCATCAGCAATTCCGGCCACTTTTCTTCACACAGTAAGAGCCTGGGCTTTATTAGCATGGCGATGGTGCTCCTGGGCCCTGGCGCTTTTAGAGAAACGGTGGGCAGCGCTAATTCAATTCCGCTCCATTCAGCACTAATAGCTGCCACTGTTTGGAAGGAGTTGAAGAGAAAGCGAGGGATATGAGGGAGGGAGAGAGGTTATTATAGCATGCCAGATAATGCGTCTTGTACTTTCACAGCCACGATCTCACCTTTCGTTCTCCCTGCTTGACTGTGTCACTATCGGAGACTTTCAGATTTCATCCGCCAAACAGTAATTGTCATTCGTTTTCTACATTTGTTGCCTATTTGTGACTTAACAACAGAAGAAGAAAAAATATCGGAACACCAAAATAACTTACCTAACAAATCAGGTAGTGAATAAACCAATTTTGGAAGCGAACCAAGAACATGGCCTTCCAGACATTTTAGCATCGCAAGTTTACGATGCTTTCAACTGAGCTGCTTGGTTTAGAGATAAATGTTAAATTTTAATAAAACCAGTCATTATCAAGTTTTAAGTGCAAAGTCCTATCTACAGAGTATTTTCTGGAGGTGGATTCAGTTTTATTGTGCAAAGGCGGTGAGGCATATTACAGTGCATAATATAGTGCATTTGTTAATATGCTAGATGCAATGTTCTTCCCTTTGTTATGAGAGAGCTCTCAAATGGCTTTCTTGTGGGCAGGGAGGCTTTTAAAACATTAATCAAAAAGCATCAAGCATAAGGTTAGGATAAAGTCACACTGGAAGGCAGAGAGGAGCGTTTCAAAGTGTTACGATTAGCTTTGCAAATGTCTCGTCTGTTCAATTGAGTCTTTTAGCTCTCCATCGCTTCCATAATCATAAATGACTCTGGAATAGTCAATCATCAGAACGTTCCCACTCTCAAACATTAACCCTTCACCTCTCTTTCCTAACTTTTTCCTTCTTTTATTGTGCCTAAATATTCTTGAACCTGAAGTCAGAAACAATAAGAAAAAATTAAATTAAATTAAATTAAAAAAAATATATATATATATATATGTTTTTTTAGTCATGCTTATATGGTTCATGTAATATTATATAGTAAGAACATGGAGCTTGTACTCAAGAATTCAGATGCCAAACTGAACAAAAATACGCAATTTGGTGCAATTTCTGATATTTATATGGCCTAAAAGTAAGATATATAAGGAAATTTAAATATCTGTTGTCACTCTTCACACTGGTCTTAACCCTGCACTCTATAATTATAGTTGCTATAATTATTGTTTTAGCACTTTACAATTAAGATCATTTAATGCAATTTTATGTTTTTTGTTTAGCAGCCATATTGCTCTCAATGATTGTTTTACGATTTGCAATTGTTTTTGTTGTTCTAAGACCCTTTTTACCCCATCTAAAAAGAAACATTTCACACTTTAAAAGCAGGTTAGCTCCTCTTTTTACCCAGGTTACAGTCTTATCAAATATATATATATATTTTAAATGATACTAAAAGGCCTTTTACTTAATAAGCCAATATACTGAGATTAAACTGACATTAGTGTCTGTCTGTATGAAAGCTGTATGATTTGCTTCTTAGGGAAAAAAATCATTTTGTGTCCCTAGAAAAATAAAGCCATACGGGTGTTGAATGGTATGAAGGCGAGTAAATTGCAACTGAATTTTCACATACAGTATGGGTGAACTGTTCCTTGGAAACCCTCAAAGAATGTTCCTGATAGTGGAGCTACACGTTTCTCTCTCTCATTACGAGAACTTGTCAAATCAGAGTTTTGTTTTTTCCCTCTGATTAGCGTCTGAGTGTGGTCAGGCATGTGGTCATCCTGCTGTCTTCAGTCTTGTGAAAGTGTCAGTGGTGGCAGCTACCATGCTGTGTTGTTACTGCCTTCTCTTCCATCACTGTGTCCCCATCAACCCTCATTACTACACTACCTGGATTTCTAGGACAGATGCCATGTTTACTGAAGGTTGCCAGGTGTCACCTTCCCTTATCCTCTTCAGCTTGGTGTTGCACTTTTTTATGCTTCTTCTTTTTTGACATCTCTCAAATGTAATGAGTATACATTACGGTTTCACTTTTTTAAAGCTTGTTAAATACCACAAACGTACCAGCCTATTTATATTTCGGCAGTTAAGAAGCTCTTATTCAAGGAAGCTTATGACCCATATACAGAATAAATGAATTATGCAATAATGCTGTTAGGATTATTTTTACCTCTCAATTCTAGCTGAAAGGCACTGCAACTCCACAGACCGGAGAAGAAAAGTTTAGAAACGCGAGTAAAGAAAGTGTAGCATTCTGCACATGACCTGTACTGCAGCAAACAACAAATGTCTAATCCAATCAATTAATTAACTAATCCTCTTAATCTTATTATTCTTATTTATGCTCTCACAGCCCATTGACTTTCAGGGAGATAAATAAATGCAGCTCAATTCAACCGGGATTTCATTTTCCTATTCTCTGGTTTATCAAGGAAAGTCGATCTGGCTATGCAGTATAATATAGAGCAAATAAAAATAAAAATAAAAAAAAACACACTATACAATTATACAGACGTTATACCGTTTTTTTCATTTCTACTGATATTTACGCAGTTTCCTCATACATGCTCTACATATATGTTCAAGTGCTATTATTATGGACTTTTGAAAATGACGTTTCATGCAGTGTGTAACAGAACTCTAAGTGAATGAAAACATCCTGCAAAGTTTTAAATCTGAAAGTGCACTGTGTATAAAGCTATTGTCTCTCAAAAGAAAGAGTCGACTCTGAATCATTGAAATTTTTTTTAAACTGTAAGTCCCAAGCCATTTTATGTTGCGATCAACATAAAACATTAGCATACTGCCTGCCCACTTGTTGATCTTTTCACATTGACCGAAATAAAAATGCTAATTTTTTTTTTTGCCACTAGGTGCTGCTTTTTTTTTTTTTTTTTTTACATTAAAGGAATAGTTCACCCAAAAATGAAACTTCTGTCATCATTTACTCATCATTTTACATCATTTACTTAATTCCAAACCTGTATGGATTTCTTTGATCTACCACACACAAAGGAAGATATTTTGAAGAAAGTTTGCAACAAGGATGTTTTGGGTCACCTTTGACTCCCATTGTATTTTTTTTCCTACTGTGGAAGTCAATGGTGACTAGGGTAGCAAAATTCCGGGAATTTTCAATACTGGAAACTTTCCATGGGACTTAATGGGAGTTTATGGGAATAAACAAACAAACAAAAATGCTAAATTGCAGGAACTGGGAACTTATTGTAAAATTGGGTCAGTATCTTTTCTAATTTTGAAATAAATTAATATTTTTATTCAAGAAGGATGTGTTAAATGAATTAAAATTAATATTTAAAAACGTACATTGTTAGAAAAGGTTTTTATTTTGAATAAACACTGTTCATAAATTTTTATTCATCAATAAATCTTGAAAAAAGCATCACATATTCAATTACATTTACAGATGTAATTTTTTAAACAAATGTGTTAGTTTGCATGCATGTGAGCCAAACTAAATGTTTGTATATGATACAGTTTTTTTATGATACAAATTTACTTTAATTTCCAATTAATTCCCATTACTTCCCAAAATTCCCGCAAATTCCCATAAATTCACGTAAATTCCCCCACATTTCCTGAAATTTCAAATTTGGAATATTTCTGCTAGACAAAGTTTCCATGAAAACGTTCTGGAAAATTTCAGAAAATTTCCTGGAATTTTTTTTCTAAATATTTTCAAATCAAAAGAAATTCATACAGATTTGGAACTACTTGAGGGTGAGTAAATGAGGACAGAATTAAAATTTTTGGGTGAACTATTAATTTAAAAGCTCACAAACACTGCTTTAAATTAAATCTACCAATCACTGGAGGGTTTGAAAAAATGAATCACTGAGCGAATCATTTGGGAGTCGTTTGGGACTGCCAAAACCAAAATATGAACCTTCCATTACCTGTAATAGGGGCACTTTAATGAATCAATAATGTCAACACACCCAAGATATTGAGCTTTGGCCTTCACCACTCTTTGTCTACTTAACAACCTGTCCATCAAATCTTCTGCAAGGTCTCAGCTCGCTCGTCCTCGAGAATATTGAGGAATATCAATCACGCCGGATCAGCACATACTCCTTTCCAGATAGTTTGCATGAAGACAAGCACAGAGCACAACCAATCAATCTCGAGACCACTGGATGGGGCCAAATCGTGATGTCATGTGCAGATGGCACACTAACTTGCCCCAGTCAGATGTGTCTGTTTTGGAATGAGGACCCTCCTTCGATACTTATCCCCTCCGTCACAGCAAAGATGGCCGTCCGTGTCTGTGCCTGACTGTAATTTGGAATTAATGGGATGGTAAAACTTTTAATTCAAAAGCGCTGCCTTGGGGACAAAAGCATTTGCATACAAATGAACACAATTTCCTGTTTGTTCCGTATGCAAATGTGGGAAAGGAGATGCTTAACGAGCATGAGAGTGTGTTTATGTATGTGTGGGGGGCGGTGCTTGGCAGCTCAAGCTGAGCGGCATGCGAACGCTGCACCAGACGCCCAACTGAGCACTTCAAAACACAAAAAGAAAGCGAGTCTGAGCTATCAGGCCAGGGCAGGAGGTGAGCCGAGCTCATCCCTGAAGAGACGCGGATCCTAGGGGAGAACTTTTTACCGGTGACCTTTCTCTCCGCTGCTCACACCTGAACACAACAGGAGGGAAGGCTGTTTGTGCTTCCATTCCATCTTGAATACAATTATAAACCGTGACTCTGGGGTAGCACGATGGAAGTCGATGGTGCCAACCCAAGGGTAGAGGACACGGTGTCAAATCACTCTATAAGAAATCAAAACATTCAGCAGAAGCATTAATATTCCTGTATCATTAGCGGTTTGGTGTTGAAGGTCTGTCCTCCTTCCAACAAACTCTGCAATAAAATCTCAACACAAGCGGTCACCAAAAACTGTAATTAGCAATAAAATGTACATTTTTGTGTGTATAGACTTGTAATGTTTTTTTTTTAAGTCTTTTATGCTCATCAAAGCTGCATTTATTTAAACAAACATACGAAAAAACAATAATACTGCAAAATCTTATACTATATATATATATACACACACACTTTAAAATATATATGATGCAAAGCTGAATTTTCATCAGCTGTTACATAGTGTTACAAGTGTCATATAATTCATAATCATTCTAATATGCTGATTTATTATTAGAACTTTCAGTGTCGGAAACTGTTGTGCAGCCAAATATTTTTTTTTGGAACCCGTGATTCTTTTTTCAGGATTCTTTGATGAATAACAAGTTAAAAAGAACAGCATTTGTTTAAAATATAAGTATTTTCTAACAATGTTAATCTATCAAGTTTCACTAATTTAACACATCCTTGGTGAATAAAAGTTTTTTTTGTTTTTTTTTAAGAAATTCTGTATATTTAACAGTAGTGTATATTGTTAGGAAACGTTTCTATTTTAAATAAATGCTGTTCTTTATAAACTTTTATTGATCAAAGAATCCTAAACAAAATTTTTCAAAACTGACAGTAAATCAGCATATCTGAATAATTTCTGAAGAATCATGTAACACTGAAGACTGAAGTAATGATGCTGAAAATCACAGGAATACACTACATTTTAAAACATATTCACATAGAAAACAGTTATTTTAAACTAAAATAATATTTCACAATATTACAGTTTTTTTGTGCATATTTGATCAAATAAATGCAGCTTTGATGAGCATAAGAAATGTCTTACTGATCCTAAACTTTTAGATGTAATGTTAATTTATTGTTAATTACAGTTTCAGTCTCAACACTTCTAATTACATTTTTGAAAGAAGCCTTTTATGCTCATCAAGGCTTTAAAAGAATGGTTGCTCAAGAAACCTTTCTTTTTATTTTCATTGCTGAAAACAGTTGTGCTGGTTATTTGCTCGTTTGACGAATGGCAATTTCAAAATAATAGTTTCAAATAATTTGAAATAGATATTTTTTGTTACCATGGAGAATATACCTATGTTAAAAGCATCAACATACTTGATTTTTTTGGTTGTACAGTATATCAAATAAAATAAAGAAAGAAATTGAAAATTAGCCCTGTGTTAAAAAAATAAAATAAAAAAAAAAAAAAATATATATATATATATGTGTGTGTGTGTGTAGTTGATGAACAGTTTTATTTAAACACATTTTATGAAAAACAGTCTCTGGAAGATATTGGATACTGCTCACTGAGAGCTCAATGACGTTTAATAAAATTTCTCCAATAATTGTTTCACTTGAGGGCAAAAATTAAGCACTCTGAATGTGCTCTGTGTCATTTTCTTCAAGAGAGAGGACCTGAGGGACCACGAGAACTGAGCACTTTTAAAAGACTGAGCCCTTAACTTAAAAATACACGGAAGGGAACTGACTCTGAATTTAGAGTAAAATTAATGCTCGCTTTCTGACAGAAGGGCACAGACCCAATTAAGTACACACAGCCACACAATGAACAAGAACTGAAGGCTTCGCCAAACTAATGCCATTTTAAAAGAGTTTCCTCAAATTCCATACAAGATGCAAGATCATTACATATCGCTCCACAAATCATGTCATCTTTCCATTGTTTTCTGGTCTGGTTTAATCACCGCAAGACTACATAAAGTCCATACTACATCCATAAATACAGATGGCACTAAAAGAAGAACTCTGTAAACTGCTTACACTCATATCGCAGATACTCTAATTAAGTCCAGTGTGGTTACATTGGCCTGTCATGATTGATGATCTCACAGAATTGAGGACGAGCCGAAATATGATCTCAACATTCAGCCATTTAAAGGAACAGTAACATACAAACTCTAGAAAGTTTATGGTCAACTTGACAGAAAGAATTAATGCAGTTTTAAAGTGAGTAAACGCAAACTTTTATTTTAGGATGAAATATCCCTTTAAATCACTCAACCTTCATTAATGAGACACCTCGTCCAGAAACCATAAAGGTGACGCTGCACTTTTAGTAGAGACAGAGAGCAAGGAAAAGATGTGCCACCAGGGAGCCATATTTCAAACAGCGATGCAGTTTCTCCTTTGAGAAGCTCACAGACCCTCCGTAAGTCGCCACAACCGTTAGCAATACCTCACACACAAACGTGTCTCTTCTTTCTATGCTCAATTACAAAGGCTTGTATTCGCCGCCTGTAATGAAAGATGAGCCGCTCTTTTGTCTTCTCACTGCCAGTTTGGCCGATAATTCAATCGTTTCATTATTTAAATAATCAAGTGTTTGTGTCAACATCGAAATCGTGCTCGTCTCTCTCCTTCTGCATAATCACCCGCTGTGTTTAGATGTGCTAACTCAGGCGAACAGAGTCAGGCGATAACACGCTTTATCATTCCTATGCTCCTTTTCTCTACAAAATTAAAGCAAAGACTTTTTTTTTTTTTTTTTTTTGTGCTGCAATAGCGAAAGTGGGAGATTGGATATTGCTTGCTGAGTGAATTAGGCTAATTTTCACTCAGAACTAAAGAAAGAAAGAGAATTACAGAGGTCATTTCCTGACTGCTCCTGCCATTCACATTTCAATCATAAAACTCACAGTGCTTCTACATTCTCCTCTCAAGCTCAGCTCCGTCTAATTATATCATTCATTACTGAAGTCTCAGGGTTTTTGTTTGGTGTTTTGATTTCTTCAGCAATAATGAAGAAATGTCAGAAAATTTATCATTAAGATAAAACCAATAACGTGCTAACAATATTTATTGACAAAACAAAAGTAAAACATTTTGATTCAATCCAGTCAAGTATTGGGACTGGCCTGACCAGGTTTGATAAATGCTTCAAATGTATCATACTGTATACAGTTACTTTCGTTTTGATTGTTTATTCAGTATGGTTTTGGTACAGCACTGGATAAAATAAGTAATAAAGTTGCTTTTTTAATGTTAAACCGGTGTACTGAACAAATTGCTCTTTCGTTGAGTAAATTATAAATTTTTTCTTAGGGATAAAAATCTACCTCAGCTTATGTTCTAAAATATAGGAACCCAAACTTAAATTTAATTACTTTTAAATTTTAAATACAATAATCAGCCCTCAACTTAAAAAAAAAAAAAAGTTGCGTATAATGCAGTGTCTAAATTAAGCTTCCTTCTAAACTCTAAAATCTCTAAAATTTGTTGTTGAAATATATAATTTTGCACAGTGGATGTTAGGGCTGCACGATTTTGAGAAAAAAACCTAATAGCGTTTTTTCTGACAAATATTGCGATGCGATGCGATTTTCGATTTTTGCGTTTGATACTTTTAAGTGCATAAAACCTAAAATTATGAATGAAATATGTTGTTACCTTTACGACACAGAGGGTTAAATATCGACATATTTTACATTTAGCACTCTTTTGCTCCACGTCGTTCTTCGCAAATCCAAAATAAGTCCAAACAGCTGAAGTACCACCCTTCTTGTTAACCAAGTGCTCCCCCGCTTCCTCTCCCGCCACCGAAGAAGTGCCTTCGGCCATTTCTGCGCAGTTACAAGCTTTTTCTATTGGCACAATTCGAGGTACACGTTGTGTGTTAGCTGCTTTGCTGCTGACAGAAAGCCGGTGCACTGCATACAACCTTGTTTCCATTGCCATTTCTAATTGGCCAGCAAGCCAGGAACATGAGATTCGACCATTTTGATTGGCTAATTGGTTTGTCACTCATATGTCAGAGGCGGGGGAAAAAACCTCACACTCCTGAGGTTAGTTTATTGCGGGAGTTAAACATGAATATTGATGCGATAAAGGTTAATCATGCAGCCCTAGTGGATGTCATAACTTGTTTCACAACTAATTTATTTAAACATACATTAAATAATTAAGACATCTTTAACAGATAAAGTAAAATATAATGAAGTATATATTGCAATATTTTGCGAAATTTTGTGAACTAATGAACTCTGGACACTGATGACATTCCTGAGGTAAATGAAATGTAAATTTTAATTACAAGATGCTTTATTGACATCTTTCATCAAATTTCATGCAATTATTATTAGATTTTTTTTATTTTTTTTTTAAAAAAGGTCATAATTTGTAAGATGTTGCCAAACTAATTTGAGAGGAGCCGGCGCCGCATCATTATCTCATCATCTCATTAGCCAGACCGGTCCTAACCTATCCACTACAAATAAGCCCGTTTCCTTCCCTTCTGCATCTCGTTCAAGTATCCCTCCTCCTCCCCTTCACACTCCTCCTCCTCCCCTTCACACCTCGTTCACACTATCCTAACGGACGCCGAGCTCTGCCCTCGCTAGGGTTCATAGTACCAGGGCTCAGAGTGTGCCGGGCTCCCGGCTCGCCCCCAGGACAGCACGCCAAATATGCAATTACTATTATCTATTATGAGGAAGTGTGTACTCGTGATGCAGGGGTTAAAACAAGGCTGCATTTTTTGGTACACATGCTTACCAAGATTAAAAAATTACCAGAAAATTTTCCAAAATACCTGTACCAATATACTGTATATAGAATCTGTTATAAATACAGTAACTGTAGTTGTAATATGCACATTTGTCCAAAAAATTAGCAAAAACTAACTAAAAGAAACAACACCCATAGAAACGAACAGTGATAGAACCACACACCAACCCGTAATCTCAGCCCGTCCCCGTGGCAAACTGAGCCGGAAACCCATGCGGAGGAGTCTGCGGTTACCGAGCGGATCACATTGCGCATTCACCTCCTGAAACACAAGGCCTGATTAAATCTATACTTAATTGGATCAAATCTAGTCGTGATGGAGCGTTCCCCCTTGCGTTTAACCTGCGGTCCTCTGTCAAGTGGGGAGTGGGAGGTTGAGTAAGACTGGGGAATTAAGAGCTGGAAATGAATACCAATGATAGCTAATGCTAATCACCCCACTTCATAGGTCATGACCACACGTGCCAGATCTAGGTAAGAAAGAGGTTCAAGGAGAAAGAACTGCAGAGGTCCTGTTGGATTTACACCTACAGTACTCATGCATTAGTATATTGCGAGGTACATGCACCCCTTACAATCTGCTTGCAATCTGCAGAGGGAGATGAATGAGCTTGCAGGTTGATGAAATACTCAAGCTATGGGTTGTAATTCTTCACCTCTGTGCTTTGCTGCAGGTGCAGAAGCCTTATGTAAAAGTGGGTCTAGACTTGAGCTGTGGCCTAGAGGTTAGCGCACATGCTCACATACATCGGCAGCACAAGCTTGTGCAAAACTACATGGTAATGGTGGATGGAAAGAAACTTGCTGAATAAATTCTGATGTAGTGAACATTTAACCCACATGAATAATTAGCCTGATGGTGTCTTTCTGGTTAGTAGGTTATCAACAACCTGATAGAAGCGCACCTAATTCCCATTTTTTCGTCTTTGTGAACTTAGAAAAGACTCACTTAGTGTTTGGATGGAAACATACATGTAGCTATACTCAATAAAGATGGAAAAAGTCAGATATAGAGTTTACCTTTATCAAAACCCGACTGAATATTTACTTGAAGAACATTCCAAACATTTTTAGGCAGACAAAAATGTTTACATGACCTATTTAAAAAAAAATAAAAATTCTTCACTGCATATGTTTATTTAGTGGTTGTTAAGATTTGATTCAATTTTCTGGAGAATATATGTTGAATAAAAAAAAAAAAAAAAAAAAAATATATATATATATTAGTGCTGGGCAACGATTAATCGCGATTAATCGCATCCAAAATAAAAGTTTTTCTTTACATAA
>JAUCMS010000038.1:15317217-15328902 GCA_032357445.1 Enteromius radiatus
TATTTTGGATGCGATTAATCGCGATTAATCGTTGCCCAGCACTAATATATATATATATATATATATATATATATATAAGGTACAATACATACTTTCTCAAGGGGATCATTATCAACTAATGCTGTAAAATATACATAAAAAATATATATCAGTTACTATAGTATGATTTAAAAGTTTAAAAATGTACTGATTTACATACAAATGCTTAAACTATACTCAAAGCTTTTATGGTAATAAAGTTACAATGACATAATTACGCTTCTACTCCAATATTATGAAACAATTAAAGCAAATTAACATGCAATTATCAGTTCACTCCACATTAAACTGCACCAAAACTGTATTTCCTGTCTGAATACGGTGATAAAATATATTACTTTTGAACCAAAGTCTCAGATTTCCATGCACAAAGCTTATTGTAATTTTTTTTAAAAGCAATGTTTCATGAAAATCGAGAAAACCAGCCCTAGTGGTTGTCTACTTTAACTTTCATTGGCTGTGAATATTTTGCCTTTTGTGTTCCACTGAATAAAGAAATTCAAGGATTAAATCCTTAAATGCAAGGATTAGTGTACTTTCATATCTGTAAAACCATTTCAGCAGCATTCAACTGACTGTCACAGAAAACCGTCTTTGGTAGCGGCGCTTGTGCGGGTGAGTGGAGCATTGTGGTTTGTTGGTATCAAGTCTCCTTTTCCCGACACTGATCCACTCAGCCAATCACCAGTCTATCCAGACACTCTCAACAGGAGTGCAATGATTAAAGGCGCAATTGTTAACAGGGTTACCCTGTGGGCCAGCGGAAAGCTGGATAAATCATTTAGCAACCCGACGGCTTACGGAATCCTGCTAAAGGTTGTTTAGAAACGTGCATCTTGGAGCCATCAAGAGCCAGAGACTAAACCTCATCGGTATCTGTTGGGATTGACTTTATTTTGTAAATGGCACTGTTGCTCTGGGCTGTAAAATCAGAGCAGACAATGAGCTAATGCTAACCTCCCCTGTGTGGCGCGAGAGCTAAAGAGCAAACCTGCGCTGCCTGCGAAATTAACCAAAACGCCGCACTCATAAATTATCCATGAGACGACTGACTGCTGATGAGATGTCTAATGAGGGGAGAGGGTGGGGCTGCTGACAACAGTTCATTTCGTGTTGGGTTTAAAAAGTGAGACTACGCAGGCAATCTGTGCAATGGGAATGCTAATATCTCTCCATCGCTCATACTGCACTGTCATTACCCAAATGCTAAAAATCTGTGGAAAATAATGCAATTCTGACACTCTAAACGGAGATTTCTGCAAACCCCAGTCATTCAGAAGTCATTTCGAATTTACCTACACAAATTTCAGCCAAACAGGAGCCAATTAGTTAATAAAACCAGCCAATTAAAGCATAATGCCTCAGGTTATCACATTTTAATGGATAATAGCTGCACCTTTGGGTAGTTAAGAGCTTTGGGCAGTAATGTGAAGAAATGCAAAAGAAACTTTGGATTGCCTGGGAGAAAACGTCCAGAATTTTGCGGAAATGATTTAAATAAATGTATTCAGATGAAGTAGTTAACGGAGGGCAGCGCTAAATTTCTCTATTCACAAACAAGACGGTGTGACTCACTGCAAATTCCTATTGTTCTCCTTCTGCTTGAGAAGGAAATACAGAAGCGCAATCAAATCACTTTGTGAGAAAAGCAGGAAAGCATTTTTCTTTAGCTGTCTGAAGTTTTAATACCCTTAAATTTAATCTTGCAGCTTTTTTTTATTGTGTTGGCTCAAAGCTGACATGAAGGACAATTCCTAATTATCACCAACCAAGTCTTACTAGTTAGGGAGAGAAATACTGAATCAAATTCTTCTTTAAACAAAAGCTATTGCGGACAGATAAAAGAATTAGTATCGTATAATGGAGAAACGATTGCCATTTAAAAGTAATAAAACATTAATTAAAAATAAAAACTGCCATAATGACAACATCATCCCTTCAAGAGCGCAATCAATCACTCTCAAAAAAGGCTTTAGGAACAAATTAGTGTTCTTTTAACATGATGTTTTGGCATGTTTCCCAATAGGGATTTAAAATGTCAACTCCATTAACATTACTTATAAGTGATCATATAAAAACAAAGAAGGTATATATCAAGGAAATATCAGAATAAAATTCCCTAACAAGCATCTTGTTGTTTTACAACCTTGAGCATAAGGCTTGTAATGCCAAAAAAACCCCCAAAAAATGTATGAGATGGCATGATGCAGTTTAGTAACTCTTAAGTACATTCTTAAACACATAGGGCCGGTTTCCCGAACAGGGTTTAAGACTAGTCCTAGATTAAAATAAATGTGAAGAGCCGTCTAAACTGGAAAAGGCTTGCACTGAGATATCTTAAAATACATCATTGACATTGTTTGGTCTTAAAATGCTCACAGATTCAGACATGCTTCTACAAATTCTTAAATGTCCTAAATTAGCAAAGGTGTAGTCCTTGCTTAATCTAATTCCTGTCCAGGAAACCGGCCCATAAAGCATTTTATTCTTACAAAAACCTCATTTATAAATCATCTTAACTATTGTGCTGTGCTGAAAATCCTTTACCTAATTTGGCGTACCCGGTCAAAAATGACTTTTTAAGAATTTATCATTATGCTACATCACCACATCAATCTTTTTGTCAACTAGTTTTCTTTCAAATAGCACAGGTTTTGTATTTCTGCATACAATCAATCAGGTCTAAAGCCTTTTACACACTGCTCGATTTTAGCAATTAAGATCAGTGCAAATTACACATTTGCAACATGTATCTAATAAACTAAAGGCATTTAGACTGTATGATGATGACATTTATTGACTCGTACGCGACACGTTACTATACTGTAAAAGGATTAAAACATCATCAGCATACGCTACCAGTAAACAGAAATAGCATGATGAATCACACTTTGGTTGTAGTTGTAGTTTTTATGTGCTTTGAAAAACAGTGGAAGCGGTGAAAGAGGAAGGGGATAAGAGCTTGAGGTAAGCAGTTTTATGTTTTAGTGCCATGTCGTGTTGATTTCATGTAATTTTTATTGGCTGGTCAGTAAACGTGGGTCGTAGCAGCGAGCACACTGTGCAATGAACAAGCTGCATTTCTGATGCCGTCAGAAAATTATCATAGGCTATCTTTTATAAATTTTCATGACAGTAACTTAAAATAAGTACATTTATTTTCTAGAATGCCCTGACGTTGAATTTCATGAACACAATCCACGTAGGCCTACTGATGATTCATAGCTTGAGATAATATTGACGTTTTATTGTCGAGATCTCCTCCGTACTCTTTCCAACAGTTTTTAGGTTTAGTATTCCCCATGATGTGATATTCGCATTCTCCTCCTGTTCCATTATTCTATATTTGCTTTATTCCCTCTCTCCTCTATGGATATAACCTTAGCTGTCATTGTCCATTCACACAGCTATATATGAACAACGGGACACATTCTCTCTCTTCTTACAATCATGAACATCTAAAAAAAAAAAAAAAAAAAAAAATCTCCTTTTCCTTACCCTCCCCTTTCTCTCTCCCTCACCTTCTATTTCTCCCGCTTGTCTTCTTTATTCTGTCTGTAAGCTGAATGTGCCCTGTGACAGGTCTTGTCAGAGATTTCACAATCCTGACATAGCGTTAACTTGGAAAGCACCTGTAAGAATGGAAGGGTGCGTATGTCATAACAAAATTGCATTTGAGCAGGTTTGCGAGATGGAAGCATAGCAGGCTATAGACAACCATCGAGGCTTGATTACAATGATCTGCAATCAGCGAAGGGCACCCAGAGTTTGAAATGCTGATGAATTCAGATTGAAGACTACTGCAGCGGCGATGCAACTAAAATATTCCATAATTGTGCATTAGGCAGAGTACACTTTATCGTTAAATGTGTGTGTGTGTGTGTGTGTGCTTGTGATTTATTCTACAATGTGAATCTGGCAGGTCTGTCTCTGAATACATGAGGATAGGTGGCCCTTGTTGTCTGAGTACCTCTCAGTATGTGTGTGTGTGTGTGTGTGTGTGGATGTCTTGAGGGAGAAATGCTCCTATGAAGAATCTCAACTGTCTGACACAACATTAATATTCTCAGTGCCTGCGTTGTCTTATTCCCTCCCCGCTCTGTCTGTCTCTCCATCAATCTTTGTATCTCCCCTCTATCCCTCTTATCGGAAATCCTACCACCTCCTGCCTCTCATTATTTAAAAAAAATGTGTTTATAGTTCCCTTTTGAATTCTTTCTCTCAATTTCTCTTTCTTCCCCTACTTTTATTTATATGTCATCCTGTATCTCTCACCCACCCTGACTCAGGAAGTTACTGTAAAAGCAAATCTATGCATCATAACCCTGCACCTCTGCATTTCTGAATTACAATTAAGCGCACTGGGTTTGGAACGGCGCGCTGCCTACTATTTTTTAAAAAAAAGCAGGTACTATGCAATATGTATAGGGTGCATGGTATGCAAATGATCTGTAAGCATGGAATACCCTGATGAATTAGTACGTTCTCCAAAATGTTCAGTATTCAACCTGGGCACTCTGTATTGCATCCTGAGATGTCTGCAGCACCTAGAGTATGCCATCTGTTAGCATTCACATTCTTATCTCAATTTAAATGTAAAATTCACAATGTTGATTACAAAATTCTGACATAAGCTGCTATTTTGAATGGTTTTCAATAAAGAGAGATGGTAGTTCCTCACATAATGACGCATGGCAGTTGTAAATGGATCATGTTTACAATTTATTAAAATTTTTATCCTTAAATACAATTTTATATATTGTACTGTTTTAAGAAAAAATTACATAATTAGGTACCCAATTACCAGATTACCTCATCTCCTCCCTCTCTGTGTAATCTAATGAGACACAAGACAAACTAAATAATTACATTTAAAATATTTTGTTTTCAAATATGGTTTTTGTCATTTGTCAGTTATGTGATATTATAAAAACCAACATGTCCTGAACATGAATAATACACCCGTACAGGTCGTTTGTACATGGCGTTGAAATACTACCCATCAGAGCGCCCCTATCGGCGCTTTATTTCCCATGTGTCTCATAAAAACGTATGAGTATAATGTCATGATTGACAGCTGAGGGTGACCGCTTCTCTAAGTGAACTGAGGTGCCAACTGACTTTTTGGGTTCTTCAGGAAGAGATTGGAAATGTATTTAACTTATTTTAACACAAGCCTCTTATACGGCAATCAGAAGACAAAAATTGGAAAAAACAAAAAGGGTTAGGGGTGTGAGACTCTGGTCCCAAATCAGCACAATATGGCCACGCCCTATTGGGACAACTGCGACTTCACTTTTCTTCAATGATAGTCCTCCATCCATATTTTTTACGATTTAAGACAGAGATAATCTCGGGTGATTATGTGCTTTATTCAAAGTGTAACATCTATCAATCAACCCCTTTTATTCATATAGAGCTTTTAACAATACAGATTGTAGCAAAGCACTGAACATTATCAGACAGGAGAATAGAGTGATGGTAATGTATAATGACCAGATTAAACTATTTATTTATTAAATGCCAAGACGGTCTCTGTAATCAAAACAACGATAATCACTAGAAATTAGGTGCCTCCAACTAAGCAAGTCATAAACAACTAAGCATGTCCAATAAGAGTTTAAATATCGTAATTACAAGACCTTATAGCCATACTGAAAACAACAACAGACAGTTTACCTCAGATCTTAAAAATAAATTAAAACAAAGATGTCCATTAAAACTGTCAACTGACAGCGAACCAACGACTGTATTCCACAACAGAGATGTTATCAGTCACTCAGCACGTACACTCAATGATTATAAATGTATCCATGTTGTTGCGAGAGCAGTACGCTTCCAGAGAGAGCCCGCCCACACAAACTTCTGATTGGTTGTGATATTTGATTAATTCTGTTGCGTCACAGTGTAGCGTAGCATCTAGTGTAAAAATGGTGCAAGCAAAGTACATTACAGTATGTGCATCTATATTGCTTCTGCACTGCAAAAAATGCTTTTTAAGCATAGATTTTGTCTTGTTTCCAACTAAAAAAAAAAACTTATTTCAAACAAAAAACAAGATTATTTTGCTTGTTTCAGGTAAAACATTTCCAATAAACAAGATTGTATTTTTTCTTGTATAGAAAATCCTTCATGATTTAAGAATCTTTTGATATTTTGGCTGGAAACAAGACAAAAATCTAGGCTAGAAAAGCATTTTTTGCAGTAACCCTCCATTTACAGTTAAACAATTTTCATCTAATTAGGTTATTCCACAGGGTAGCCAAACATTAATGCAATTATGTAAAATATCTGTATTATTTCAATAAATTAATTTCCTGAATTAGGCCTAAAAATGGAATGCAGATGCAACATGTAACACAGTAGCATCCTACAGTCTAAAATGTTTACCGTTACAGATTTTCCTTAAATAGTACACAAGGACAACGATCAAGCATTTCAAACAGTAGTAAGCCACACTTGTCACATTGCAACCACCTTGCATGTGAGTGGCATGCAGTAAGCAGTACGATAATATTCCATTCTGAACATAGCCTTTTGTATTTGCCATAAGCGCCAATTCTCAACACATAAACACTCATAAAACACACACTTCCCACATCCATGCCCTTTCCTCTGGGACTTTCCATTGACGCAGGGCTTCAGCAGTACTATTCTAAAAGGCTGCATAAACCACTTCCTGTCTCTCATACCCACACAGAGTTGCTCATTAGGTGTCCAGTATCAAGTGTGTATTTTAACGGGAAACACTCACACATATTTATCTGTGGGCAGCGGACGACTACAAAGACCAAGAGCTAAATGACTCCCTGACATTGCGTACAAACTACCTCACCCACACAGGCTACTGTAAACACTCGACTCGGTGATGCATCCACCTACTCGCACACCAACACACATCCTGCCCGAGGTACTGTACCTACATGGTCTGAGCCTCAAAAACTCACAACAAGCAACAAAATAAACATTAAACCCCATGTACGCTTAATAAACAAAGAGACCGCATATGCTACCTATGTGTGAGCATACACAAACACCAACGGAAACGCACACGTTCCCTCTCGCTCGCTTTCAGGGGCGGACGAGAAGAGAGCACAGCAGGACATTGATATTCAGAACACCCACACACAGTGTGGTTGGGATCTGAGATCTGGACTCGCCGAGAGTTTCCTAGTTAACACACACACACACGCACACGCCGCAGTCCTCCGCAGTATCATCATTAGGCAGACTCGCTCACAATGTACACAAATTTACTCAAGCGCACACGGCATTATTCCCGACCAAATTGCTCTGCGCATTGTAAACACAAACAGGTTTCTCTCCCCCCAGAAAAATATTGGGATAAACCCATGAACGATGCTCTATTATGCACAAACGAGCCAATGTTTGGGATGCGCTGCATGCATGCCGTAAGGCACATAAGCTAAATGATTGGTCAGACACGTATGGCGAAGGTGGCATCAATTGGAAATAGCAGAGATTAAAACTTGTGAATGTTTGTAAAGGGGAGCCAGATGATGCCTGAGCTCATGTATTAACCATAAAGAAATTTACACATCAAGGCGGCCAAATGAATTTGTGATGCAGGCCTACACGAGACAAGAGTAAATGATGAGGCTGAAACGCACTGGGAGCATCGGCCCGCAACAATCTCGAGCTGCCCATGTCGATGTCGGGAGGGGAGGGGGTTAGTATCGATCCCCGTTTGTGCTTTCTGGTCCAAGTTTAGCCGTGAAATGGGGCGACACTGAGAGACTCAAGGCAGCTTGAGCTTAATCAATGGAGATGAAGGTTTCGTTTCCCGTTTCGCTCGCTCAAGGATGACACATCGAGGATAATTGCAGTCTTGTTTTTCAATCATCGAACAAATGTAGGGTGATAAGAGCGATAGAGTGAGCGCTGATGAAGGCTCCTTAGACCTAAGAAATGAAGTAGGCATTAGTTCCACCAACTTGTCTTTGAGACTTCCTACTCCATTGCCCTTGAGTAGTAACATTGTATGTAATTTCCTATGTAATGACGTCCCGTCCACACCACTTAATCTGAGTGTCTGGAGTCGCACTACGTCGTGCCGTAATGAAATGGATTCGCTTCGCTTGAAAGTTTCCACTGATTTTAACTTTCCTGGACGTTTGAAGTAGTTGCATTTAACTGCTGGTCGCCCCCGACTGCCACCGAAGGGAAGTCGAATTACATTTTTGCATGAGTGAATGTGCAAAACACTGGAGAGAGATTTCAATTTCCCTCTGATGTTCTCATTACTCTGCTGATGGCAGCCAAAGGGTCTGATATCTTATAATTACTGCATCAATAGGCAAATTCTCAATTATAACAGAATAACTAATTATTACGTCCAGATTCAAAATAGTCTTTTCTTGATGAATTGTCTGAAGTGCCTTATTTTAACTACGCTCAAGGGAGAGTCAGAGGTGGTTGTCTCTTTATTAAAATCAAACGTTTTAGACTTCAGGAGAAAGGAAATCTCAGACATGGCACCCAGCGGTATAGTCGTTGAAGTCAAGCTCTGACAATGCAAAAAGACACTCAAGCTAATAAAAGCCCTATATTGATGACATGCCCTAAATGTTGACACCTCACTTAAATAGTGGCAATATATTTGTAATGATTTTGCTGGTGATGTAAAATAACGAAAAACATTTAAATATGTGATTGTAAATGTGCATTTTATAAGACATTTCACAATCCCACATCATCATGTTAAATCGGAGCTCTCAAAGAAAAACAAATAAATATTTTAGTGAGGCAGTAATATTAAAATTCCAATAAATCTATTATTTTTAGGTTTATTTAGAAAAGAATTTTCATTAATTATTCATTTATAATGTACAGATTAAGCAAAGATTACTTTCCATATTAAAAGAACTTTAAAAGCATATCCGATCACAGCACAGAATATACATGCATATAAAATAATATACATGCAAAATACGCATTGAAATATTATACTGTGTTTTCCTCAAATGAACCTAACCGATTAGACTTCCAACACATTACAATGTATGAATATTTGCATCTTGAGAACAAAAGCAATTTATCTAGCCTGTGAAAATAATAGCTACCTCTTCAGTGTCACAGACATACTGTACAACAATGCAATGGGACTTGAAGTTGGGGTGGCTCTCCACTACAACATTTGCATTCAAATCATTGAGTCTGGAATTGGCTTTACCTGTCAGGAGTGGGAAACCCATCTCGACAGGATTTGGCGCTTCGGTTAAGTGAACACTCCATAACCTTGGAGCTGATGGAATACTAATGGCTTGTGATGGCGATTGAAGTCAAATGTGCACTCGTGTGCACTCTCGCTCGCCTTGTTTTAGAGAGATGTTGCGTTGCTATTCTTCCACCATTAACGTCCCATGGCACTTCCGTGTCAGACTTTTTCAAGCATTCCTCTGCACTTACAGCTGAGTAGTGGAATACAGTGCCTTTACAGTTGTCAGATGACTAAGACGACAAGTGCAAGGCACATGTGGCTCTTTTGTTATTTTGTGGTCACCATGGCAACTGAATACGGATCACCTGACCTTGTGACAAGTTCAGTGATTAGGTCAGAGTGCAGACAGTGACTCTCTGGAGAGGCAATCAAGAGGACTCAAGGGAGCGATGTCACACACATGGGTACCTTTCATAAAACAAACAGAGCCCACTGGAACATGTTTTGCTCTTTCACATGACACACCTGAAGTGAAACCAAAGATATTGTTCAAAACAATCTTTAAAAACACTTTGACGTAATTGAAATAAACCCCTGTGGGAAATCTGAAAGTGAAATAAAACTGTGGCTTTTAGCCCATTTCTGTTTGCTTGAGGTCATTTACATTCTATTGTGCGTTGCAAGTTAATAACAATATATTTTAGCAAGTATGTTTCTATAATAAGCAATTCCTCTCTTTAGGAGCAGAAATACTGATGACTCATCCTGCACCCCTGTATCCAATTTTATGTCTAATAAAACCCTCTTTAAAATGAGTGTGCCTACAGCCAACACTAGCAAGTTCTGACTAGAATAGTAAGATAGCTCATACACAGCTGTAATATAAATTAAAAAACAAATATATAAATGAAAGAGACAAGCACTTTGAAATATGTTACCCCAAAGAAAATTTGTCAACACGGCGAAAAATTAAGCTTGTCAAGCTAATTCAGAGTCTAACACTTTTAGATTAATTACTGTAAATGTTTAATTGAGCAAATGATCCCATATCCAGGCAAATGATGCATCAGAAAACAATGAAGAAATACCTTCTTATAATGGTTTCCAGTTTAACTGTAACTCACAGATCTGAGGGTGAAAAGCGGATGAGTTAACGAAAAGTCCAAAGTCTAGTATACTTGTTTCTAGAATCGTGACCTGAGAGAATTCAACAAACCTCATTGTTATCTTTTAAAGTTGTTTGTGTTACCGCACTGATTCAGAGGCTTGTCAGAGGTTCCCGGCACTTCTAATTGGCTGGCGGTCATCCTAGCTGACGTCTTTGGGTGAATGGTCGTTGGTGATGATAGGAACAGAGCCGTTTGCGAGGGCTGGTTGCTGCTCGGACAGTTCTTCTCTTAGCGCTGCGCAGGTTTAGCTTTGGAACTTCAGCAGAGGTTGAATAAAGCTGTGTTTGGCTGGCTGGCACGCTAGCGAGCTGTCCCGTCAGTTCAAACGCTTAGCTGATTCTTGCAGTTCGTTGTTTCTAGCAGTTTAAGCTGTTTCAGCCAGCCAGAGTTCAAAATGTGAGCTCTTGAAAAAACGCAAAAGTGTGACAAGTTCCTTTTGTCACATGGTTTAAAAGGGCAAGCTTTAGTTTCATCTTGAAAAAAATGACCTTCCACATGAGTCCACGTCCCGTATGGCTCCTTGTTTTGCATAAACTAACATGGAGACTGTGAAGGAATGTTTCAAGGAGTTTCCTTAATACTTCTATAAAGTTGTGTTACACACATATGATACTAACAGAGAGCTTGGGGATCTGGAGAGCCTCTCACTTGTCGAGGATGCAAGTCAGAGCTTGTGTTTATTTGGTTATCAATTTACGCTCGGAGCGGGTCAAAGTGCACTGACTGGTGCTCGAATGTCTCTTGACAACAAGTTTCGGTTTTGGTTCTTATAGCAGTTTTAAACCCCGAGAGACACAGACCAAGCTTCGGCAGGACACTAGCCCAGACACTCAGGCATTTTAGTATGGTCACTGATCAGTTTTACGACCCACAAACTGTTAAGGAGGATTTGAGATGCGAGTAGAAAGTCATTCTACAGCTTGTCTTTTCACTGATATTCTAAGTTCTTAATAACCACTCTAAATCCTCACAAACCGCCAAAATGAAGTCTTAAACACTTTGTTTTCTTGCCTTAAAATGGGTTTGTGGTCTGAAAGATCAACACTCATGCATATAACCATGTGTGGTCTGTAAGATGAAAACAACAATGCATTTCTGTCCCTCACAGATTAGATTTCGTTCACATAAAATTAAGTATGACTAAGGACTAGGGCTGCATGATTTGGGAAAAATGTGCGATTGCGAACATTAAGGCCAAAATTGCGATTTGCGATACGATATATAAGTGGTTTGACTCAACTTGCTTGTTATCAAGAAAAATGCACATTACTAATAATGCTGAAATCAGTATTTCTC
>JAUCMS010000038.1:15329002-15366282 GCA_032357445.1 Enteromius radiatus
GTATCTGTTGTCCAGTGTGCCAATCATTTTCTCAAATCCCTCTTTGCTAAAAGTGCGTTCACACCTGAGGTGACTTGAGCAAATATATCTCCCTATTCGCGTGTAGTTGGACGCTTGAACATGTCGAGTTTACACCGGTTTCACACTGCACGCATCAGCAGCGCATATTTTTTCTGGCGCCCATGTTAACGGATGAGAGCTTTCACGCAGGGGCGGCGCAACAGCACGTAGCAGGTGTAGAGAAATGACATAAATCAAAGCACATGGCACACAGTGTTTGGAGAAGAACGCTGGAAAATAAGACAGAAAGATGCTTGTCAACAGCCTGCAGTACAAGCTCCCAGAATGAAAGCACAATCGGCGTGCGGAATACGCACTGTTTATGCGTGCAGTGTAAAGCCGGCGTGTTTAACGCGCCGCTTAATTCGTCCTGCTGCAGGATGTCTAATTGCGTCTTTGCATTGACTCAACATGTAAATGACTCATGCTTACCGCTTCATTTGTGTCTGGTGTGAGCAAGAATGAATGTCTTGTTACGTCCACTAATACATTTATTTATTTAATATAAATCGCAACATTTGCTGTAATGTAATCGCAAAGGCTGACATCGTGATTGCGATATGATTAATCGTGCAGCACTAAGGACCATAACACAGTTTTTGTAAAGAGGTACACAGGCATTTCATTGAATTCAGTGTAAATCATAGCATAGTAGACCATCTGAAGACCAGTCCCAGCCTCAGATGTCACGCCCACAAACCGTTGGCTAAAATTCTAATGCATACAGCACCCAAAATTGGAAACATTTTATGATTTTTTTTTTTTTTATTTGTGATTGGTTGACCATTTAAAGCAGTCAAGGTTCCCAGACCTTCTTATAGGTAAACTTCAGCACACATACAAAAATGATCAAATCAATGTCATAACAACTTATCAAATAAGTTTAAATTTAAACTTTTATATGTCAATTTGAGCAAACTCTCAGTGGTTGAGGCATTGCTATAATGTAGCCTAGTATCCAACAAATTGTATTGTCTGGCAGGTAAAATTGTCAGATCACTTAGCAAAGTCCAGCACACTTCTCAAGCTGCATTGTTTGAGATATCATTCATGTTCACAGCACAAACAGCGACACACTGAATTTACTGTATGTTACTAAGGTTTAGAGGTTTATTCAAATCCTTAACTTAAAGTATGGCTAACAGTAATAGCGATGCTTGACTTGGCAAACACTGGTAGTAAAAACCTTACATTTTCAATGCATTCAATCCTCCGATAACTTCCATTGGGCCATCATTTCCAGCTTTCCATCTCCCATGCATTCTCACTTTCTGCTCCAAGGTGTCTGAAGGGGGTGACCTCAGGGTAGAAGGTTTGAGAGAGCCAAGCTTTACACCCTTTCCTCTCCTCTCAAATTCAAATCAATTCCTTCTCTCTTCTCACTCGGCTCTCAATTCTAATTGGTATTTCTCACACTGTGTCACATTCAAGCAAAAATGAATTTGCACATTGATTATCACAAGGCCTGGAATCGACCGTTCTTCAGGCACCAAAGGCCTCGTGTTTAATGGTTATATATTTATTTGGAGGCTAGAGGCCGTTCCTGCATTCAGTCCGGATCGATCACCTTCCCTTTCCTCAATCTGACTTTCCTAAGGGAATGCCAAGAAATTACGCAGCGAGCCATTGGTTTTACTTGGCAAAGGCTCTAGGCATGAGTCACACCGAGGCAGGGAATTCACCCAGGTCCTTACGGACTGTCATCCTCCATGCTGAAAATAAAGAGAAGGAACAGGTCGGACAGATACATCCAGCGAAGCGCTCTGCGTACGCTCTTTCAGACAGCAGAGGCAGTCTTTCTCTTTATGCATGCAGCAGGCACAGGACCAGGGGGATGTTAAGCACAGATGTGTCATTTCTACGGGAATGAACCAGCCTTGTTGGGGGCAACGGGAAAACAGGTTATCATGCTTCCAGCTCATTAAAGCTTTGCTCAAGTACATCGCTCATTGATTAGTGTTGCGATTGACTGGGCTTTTTAGGAATTTCGATAGTGAGCAAGAGAAAACCTCATTTGTACACATACAGATGTATAAATCTTTTAAAAAAACAGGCATTTCTTACTTCCTCTGTATCCGTAGTAATTGACTGGCAATGAATGACTGAATACTGAATGCTGGAATAAGGTGCATTTGATATGCAGAATCACAGAGACTCTGCCATCATGCCAAGCCAGATGGACAGCCTTGCATGTAATCAGCTGGCAAATCCACTTGTCTTTTTCTTTTCTTGAGAGCGTAGCCGGCGAATAACGGCGACAGACTAACACAGCACATGTTGGCTCGCCTCAGCGCATCAATCCTCATGACTTAAACCATGTGGTTCAATAACCTTCCTCAATTTAACCTTTTTTTCCAGGGGAAAAACACTTCTAAACTTCCCCTTCTACAGCCCCATTTCCAATTAATTTCTAATCTTCATTGTTGCTCCTAATTTCTCTGTGTTAATTAATTTGCCAGTCTCGCTTTCTTTTAACACCTTTTGAATAATTCCTTGCTCCAGTAATATTTTTATTCCTTGTTCCGTTCCATCAATAACTGACTTCCCTCCTGTTCTTGGGAAGAAAAAAAAATCGCTCAAAGACTGAAATAGATTTTATCTACCTGCACAAATTAAGTCCCTTGGCATGAGGACTGACTTGGGGAGCCAGGGATTGAATTCATTACATTTTTTTTTTTTACATCCAAGTAAGACATTTGAGGGCATAAGAACACACATACAGTACATGTTTTTTTTTTTTTTGACATTACATATGTTAAATCTAAGTTACATCATCCAAAGCAGCAGTTCACAGTATTAAACAAGCAAGCATTTAATAAAATAAAAAATGTCTACACACAAATGATAAACAATGAAAACACATTTTCACAACTTGCTTAATTTTGTGATTGATTATGTTGGTATTTTGTGTGGCCATCTACGGTACATTGACACCCTACATGGTGACTTTCAATCTGGGACAGTCGCAGCACTAAAGACTCAATTTGGAGAGACATGTGACAACAGCTAAATAGTTAATGAAGTAAAACTAATGAAATGGAAGGCATGCAGGGGTCTTGAGACATGCTTTTAAAATTGAACTATTTTAACTCAACACAGTGTCTTCAATATGCAATACCCCTGGTGTTAGAAACTAAGTGTGCATTTGACGCAAATCTACATTGACCAATAATATAAAAATAGCTCTGGCAGAACTTGCTCTTTTGCTCAACATCCCACTGCAGCTGATTTATGTGTCCGGAACTCAAGCAGTCAAAATTGCCAAAATAAAAACCCCCAAAATAATTTTTGTACTCATCCCTGAACTACACTGAATGCATTGACCTGTGTCTGAGAGTATTGTAAAGGAAAGCATTTAACAAAGCTGACATCTTAGAATAACGTTTATCATTCAAATTATTCAAGAAAGAGCACAAATGCTCATATGCATCGGTTACCAGAGCAGACATTTTTAGTTGTCAGCAACTGTACTCTGCATGTGACCTTGTTTTTCTATGTGAGTTTTGTCCGTTTTTTTCATTAATAGGATATATGTGACTGTAATGAGCTGCAGGAGGAAGCCTCCTGCTCGGCTGGTCATTGATCACTCCACCCAATGCCTCCATTTCCCAGGAAAGCCATTTGTCAAGATGATAATTTGCTCTGTAGCACAGAAGATTGTGCACTAAATATAAAAACTTTCCTAGTCTTTCCCAGCCCCTAGTCCTGTTTCATCTAGTAGAAAAGAAGAATACATTTAGTCTGGTCTAATACATAAAAAAAAAAAAAAAATCCATAATGGTAGCATCATTGCAGTGTCACCTCTATAATTTGATTTTATGCTTCAAAAAAAGAAAATGAATCAAAGCTTTATGTCTGGAATCATGCCACCATTACAGAAAAACAAGAGAGCACTGTAGTTGCTCAAATACATCAACTGCCAATAGAGTGGGAGTATTTTAACACGTCCAAGTTAACTACCTCAAAATGTTTGTGTCAATCATTTTCAAGTGAATAATAATAATAATTAAAAAACTGACATTAGCACATTCATTTAGTGGTACTCAACAGTTATGTGTACTCCCAGCACCACATTTTGTATATATCTATAAATAATCAGCTTGTTAACCACTGATTTAGCAGACGCTTCCATCCAAAGCGATTCATTTTAAGGCAGTGCACATTAGAAGTGCTGTAATAGTTACAAGGTTATTCAGAGGAGTACAGGTTGGAAAGACGCAAGCAAATACAAGCTTGCCGCCATTTGTCTTGTGTCATTACATGACGTCTGTCAACTTAATGGAGGAGTCCCGGCTAACAAGGTTGGATCCTGTAGGTAGTGGATCATTTATAGCCTATACTCGCAGATGCTGGGGTAATTAAACATAATTTTAATGGCTGTTTCTAATTCAGAAAGGTCCAAGAGACAATCACCAGCGACAACTGGAGAGTCACCGCCTTGTCACCAGTAGTCTACAGGTGATGCTAATACACACTAAATACACATATTGACGTTGTTAACATTTATACTTTTGTTCTCAAATTGTTATAATAATAATTTTCAGTGATCAATGTAATACGAGTAAAGCAATCATTAAAAGTTAATCACGATTGGTACTTTTTTTCTCAGTTGGTGAGAACAAAAGCTGCAGACATGTTGCTTGTTCAGGTAATATTTTCCGGTAAAATTTCTTATTTGGGTTATACATCCAAGATGTAGAATCTGTGATTCTGAAGTACAGGATCCACACCAGTGTGGTGACTAACAGCCACATATTCTCCTCAAAACAAATGCTGAGGAGTCATGACGGTGACGCACAACCCACGTAAAGATGATAATTCTGCACATAACTGCACTAGGAGGTTGCAAAAGTGATGGCGACAGAGGCAAAACTTACAAAGTGTAGTTTTAAATGCAGTATGGTTTAAATCTGGCAGTACAATAAAACATAATAACTTGACTACTGTAGATACTGGGCTATCTAACCAATCAGAGCAGAGTAGGCTCACTGAAAGGAGGGGTTTAGAGAGGCTGACCCTGAGTCCCAATGTGCATACTGTCCACCCTATATGACCTAAGTACTGAAAATGATTAATATCACATAGAATTTAGGATGGATAGTGTGCACATTGAGACATAGGCTGTATCTTAGAACTGCTTTAAACAAAACATTTGAGAATCACTAGAAAATGAGGTGATAAACTCCTATTTTGAGAAAACAAAAGCATTTTATGGTAACACTTTAGAATAATGGGCCGTTGTGACTATGCAGGAAGTAATAGGTAGTTCTACACTAACACTTAACTTAATACTATTAACTAACAGAGAAGTAAGATTAACTAAACAGTAAGTAATAGCAAATTTAAGGCAAAGGTAGTTCCTTATTAGATACTTGATAATTATTAATTAAAAATATCCTCATTGTGAACTACTTGTGAACTATGACCAATTAACAAAGAATTACCAATTAGTTACAGATCGCAACAGTAATGTCTCGAAAGTGAACAGTTGGGTTTTTAGTGGAAACTTATTTATTAATTTTATATCCCCCAAATAATTCAGCTACAGGTTGAAACTGTGACTAGATTTTATATCTGTCACATACTGTCATATATTTATGTGAGGTACTAGTGATATTTCCCCATTTTGGATACATGCTGAAGTGATAAAATTGTGCACTAATCAAATCATGAGCTTGTTAAGATCACTTTCTAATTATTAAAATGTTTCAAGTAATGTATGATTGTTATTATTATTTTAGGTTTAAGTTTGAAATACACAGAGGACATCCATCCTTTGGTAAGAGTAGTAATCACAATTTCAACCTGTAGCTGAATTATTTGGGGGATATAAAATTAATAAATAAGTTTCCACTAAAAACCCAGCTGTTCACTTTCGAGACATTACTGTTGCGATCATTAACTAATTGGTAATTCTTTGTTAATTGTTTATAGTTCACAATGAGGATATTTTTAATTAATAATTATCAAGTATCTAGTAAGGAACTAACTTTGCCTTAAATTTGCTGTTTAGTTAATCTTACTTCTCTGTTAGTTAATAGTATTAAGTTAAGAGTTAACGTAGAACTACCTATTACTTCCTGCATAGTCACTTGTTAACAATGGCCCATTATTCTAAAGTGTTACCCATTTTTTCCCCCTGCATGCATGTAAACCTATTGTAAGAGAGTCCCAAAACAATATTAGGAGCCTTAAAAATTTGAAAAATAGGCATTACATTTACAAATACATTACATTTAAGATTTTGTGTTAGGAAATAATTTGACTTTCCTTTACTTGGACTTTTAGTAAATAAAAGACAATAGCTGGTTTGGCTGTAACAATCAAGTCATCAAGTCTCACAGCTAGCCTACTTCAGGGGTAAACAATTACAGGAACAAAAATTCAATTTAGCAACACACCACAGCCGAGTATAAATTTACTACAAGCAAGTTTCAAATTCATTTGACCAAGCTCTTAAAGGTTGCGATGTGTTTTAGACTCCATGTTCATTTACATTTCATTTAGTCTTTCTTCTAAGGTAAATCTCCCCTTACGTAAGCCCTTCACTTTGGCCCAGAGCTCTGAGAGCAGGGCTCTCTTTTGTTATCATCATGTTGACAGAGGCTGACCAATTAAAGGGCCCTGCTCTGATACTGGGCCATGACACCAACCTGGTGCGGGGTGTAAGAGGCCATGGCGCCACAGGAAATGTACCCTACAGCCACCTCGCTCGGCTACACATGTTCCACATCAAACTTCGCTAATTAGCAGAGAATCTGGGAGCAGCAATGATGTGTGTGTGCGCATGTACAAAAAGGTTGGATTTTTCCTGTCACACGTGTGCATGAATGTTCTTCTCATTCTGCTTACAAGTCAGTTGATCCGCATAAAGTACATTAGTATGCATACTTGTTTGCGAGGGACTCTGTGTGTGCGTCGAACAGAACGCAACTAAATGACTTTGTATGTGAGTGTATGTTCCATTAGCTGGGACAGCTGTAATGAGCTTGGGTTGCAGTGCCAGTGCCAGCTGAAGCTGAGAGCGTTGCCTCCTAATGGGGCCGTGCAGATGCAATCAAAGCCCAGCCGTGTGCTACTGACTCATCCTCGCCATCCGAATCAACACCTTATACGTGTTCGTTTTGGTTGTTTATACATATCTCAAGCACTCCATGCGAATTTCTGTCAGGAGTCGCGTTCTTTCTGGCTTCTTCAGATTTGGCATTTTCCCCAGACACATCATCTCACATGATTGATGATCTTCTATTCACTTGACTTTACGGCAAATTTTCAAACAGACTCTGTGAGCAAGGTTTTCTCACAGCGTCCATGAAAGCTCTTTTATCAGCCTGTGTGCTTTTATCTGTCTCGGCGATGTGAGCATCGGGATGCGGCGTGAGAATGAGCCCGGTTACATTAGCCCACATAAAGCACCCCTCCGCTAACTCGTCTACCTCAGCTGGACCAAGCGTTAGGCTCCCGGATAGAGCAAAAGGAGGGTCTCACCTAGAACTGCGACAACCCACTGGGCCATAAACACTCTCATGCCCTTGAGGGGCTCATGGGAACTGGTTGGTTGGGAGATTGTTGCTCTAGTTTGTACCATGCCTGCATGCGCTTCTGAGTAGTGTGTGGCCCGAAGCTTTAAGCCTCTCAGGACTGATCTGGGATCAGTATTCATGCCGTAAGGCCTCAGAGAGTTCCTCGGCTACCTGCAATCTGGGTCAGTTTACGCATTATTTTACAGATCTTCTCCCAGTGTGGGAGTAGAAATAGACTCTGTACTAACAGAGACATGCAGGTACAAACACCCTGACACTGAGTTCTGAACAAGCACAACTCTTAGAAACATACATATACAACAATAACAGCAAAAAACACCACTAGTTCTCATAAATATTGCTTTTTTTTTTTTTTGAGTGCACCTGACAAGACTCGAAGGCCACGTACACACTGTGAAGTTTCAGGAGTGACAACTGCATTTAAAAATAAGAGTGAATCCCCTGAAATATTGTTCTGTGTGTGTAACACAACTCACTTCTGAAACTGCCAAATACTTACATAGGTTCAAGTCAATGTTTTGGTCTTATTTCCATTTGAATTTACTTAGGGTTATTACAGGCTTGTTCTTGTAAAAACCTGGCAACCCAAATGAGTCAAGCCTCATACCTCACTCTTTCCCTGTGATTTTGTCACAAGAAGCCAGACACTCTCTGATACTCATTTAAACATGCCATTAACTAGATGTTCAATTTGGTTCTATCCACACTGCATTTTTGCTAATGCGGTTGCCACTACCTGCATTTTTAAAGAGTTGGCCATTTTATATATATATATATATATATATAGTTATTTTATATTCTTTCATACCTGATACACATGCACAAACCTCTCACTCCTTTCCACTTCACATTTCAATTCATAATTATCATCAGCAATGTAACAAAATGAATGAATTATTCCATACAGCCTACTTGTTCATCTTGCTATGTAAATGCAGATAAGCAGACATCTGTAGACATCTTACCAAAACTTGCGTTCAAACACAAAAGATAATTAAAGGTAATAGATAACAGTTTCAACAGAATGTGACATGCAGGGAAACGTGTGACTGCTGTGCACTTTGAAGATGCTGTGGTTAAGATAATGAGGACCTGGGTATTAATGAGGCTCTCTTCTCATCTTTTCTACACACAAACACACACAACTCTCTTACACATTTAATTGCTGCTGCAGCTGGTGCTTGCTGGGCCCATAGCTTGCTCCAAAGGCTTTTGAGTAATGCTAAAGCCATGTTCGGACTGCAATGCTTGCTGATATTCATGCCACATATTCTGACCCTCAGTTTGAATAGGAGTAATATTTCCATACCATTTCCATCACATATAGTGATGCATATCAATACCAAGATGAAAGGGGGGAAATACAGCAAAAAGAACCAATGAAAGTGATACAGAAACGAGAGGAGAACGGGTAAGCAGAATATAGCCAGGAGATAAGTGGACGAGATGAATACAAATAGACATGAGAGGGGGAATGGGAGGAGCTGCTCGCCCTCCCTTTTATCAGAGGAGAGATAAATGTGATTAATCTTAAGATAATAACACTAAAGGCACAAGACTTCTCATTCATCACCACTACAGTTCATGTAATTACAGACAAAAGAAATTAAACTGAAGAAAGCTACAGTATAGAAGCCCTTCTAGACAAGAGAGCAGGGCAGCAGAGGAGGAGGGGGAAAAAGATCTATGGAGACATATAAGAAAAAAAAAAAAGTGAAGAAAAGCACACTGATTTTCCTCAGATTATTTAGCTATCCAGTTTCGGCTGTCAGGTAATGTGAATTATCACCTGTCAGCACACAATAAAGTCCTGTGACAGTAAAAGAAATAAATCAATCTGGAGGCTGAAGCAAGCATGCTTCAATCAGGAGGCACTTCATCAACTTCTTCCTCAGCGGTCGAAATGTGCAGTACGTGACCAGACAATTGTCACTTAAATCAAAACTCTCAGGTGAGCCACATGCAACCTGTCAAGAACGTGTTCGGGTTATGCATCACCCTAAAATTAGCATAAATTAACATTTTTTTTTTATTCAAAATATGCATTTTCATTTTGAAAAAGAATAGTATGAAAACAAATTGCTTAAGAATTTAGGACAAAAATGTGATCAATCGCTATTAAATTGTAATTTTACACTAAATTCTAATTGTGCGTCAACAGCATTAAGTAAAAAACTAAAATTAAAACAAATAATAGTTTTTTTTTGTTATCCGCGAGATTCACCAGTCTTTTCTCCCTCGTTCTCTACGCGTTTATCGTCACACGGGAGCTAATTCTTAACATACCTGCTGGATAAAACTTATGAACCCACTTACTGGATGTTTGAGCTGTTCCAGTAAACGGCGTGACGGTTGTTCCCGTGAACCGGGCGCAAGTTCGTCCAGGCGAGCGCGAGGAGGTAGAGGGAAACCGCCGCGAGAGCCATTATAATATTCCTGCGTTCACGTGCACCTGCTGTGGTCTCTTCGGCTTCTTCGACTCGTCCCCCAGTCCCACGCAAAACCAGCGGTTTTTACAACATTTCTGCGACTCAGCAAGTGGACAGACAGTCGCAAAGCGTTTATTTCGCGAAGCCGTGCCGCAGTACGGCTAGTTTGTTCAGTCACAGAGCTTCGCGCTTTCCCGAATGCAACTCCATGGCAGATAGACGCTCACCCAAAGCATCCTGAGCAGGTCTGTTGGAATGTACTGAAACAAGTTACTGAATAATTCCTTTCCAAGAGAAGAAAACGATAGGACAAACTGTCGATGGACGGTCGAGATTACGAAAGGAGAGAGTCGCCTGCGTCGTCAGCGGCAGGTGTCTCTTTGGTTAGGTGACTGGCGTCGACCGGAGAGAGAGAAACAAAAATAACCGACTCAATAAGTGTAAAAGACGATTTTGTCTACTTACACTGCCATATATTTCGGTCAGCGAACTTCTGTGAGCTTTTGTGAGATCCTCTACGCGTTTCGTCCAAACGCACAGAGGATGTCAAACAGTAATATGAAAAGTAAGGCAATCACAGGCGTCCTCACTGACACTCGTTTTCTGCTCCCGCCACAGCATATGATTGACAGGTTGCGGCTGCCTAAGCAGTGGCCACGCCCCCACCGCCCACTCACCTAATAAGACATGTATATTTAATAAACCTAAACAATTCTGGTTTATTTCACCGTTTGGTAGAGCTATTTTCTGCATTATTGTTGCCCTTAATGCTTTTCTTCCCCACTACATTTCATGACATTGTGTGGTTTTGATATAGCCTATGACAAATAAATGATGGATCTTAAAAAAAAAAAAGGCAATTTCTTTAAAATGTAGTATTTGTATCCATTATAGTTCAATGCATTATTTAGCATTTTCTACAAATACTTGACGTTGTTACATCACGCATTTTCAAATATTATTAATATTTTAAATGAAAACCAGATCCCTGCTCTTTCCCTCCTATTTGTAATCTCTGAACAGTTATACCACTGAAACATTTATTTTTCTCCCAACATCAAAATGACATGTAATTACTATGGTTATGCAATATTGTCCCAGTTAGGGAAGCCTTTATTGGAAACATAGCAGATAGTACATAACTTAAACACAAACATATGATAAAACCTACAAAAAACAGCTTCATTTAAAATAAATACAATTTAAAACAACAAAAAGGGTGAACTTGTTCAAAATTTGGACTTAGATTGGCACCAAAGAGTTTAATCAGCTACACTTTTTGTGGCTTCCCTTGATACAGATTATTCAAAGTCTCTGAATAGATCAGTTTCCTCCAATCCTATTATATTCGTGGACACTGTATTTATCATAGAAGAGGTGTAATCAATTCTTTATATGTATGGTTTTACACAAAGGCATGAATGTGCATTCAGATTTAATGTTTAAAAGATACCTTAACCCGGGTGTGTACTTTGCACTCTGTATTAATCCAGTTATGATTGTTGATACATAAATAAAAGTGTGAAGTATTGGCTTATGAATACCCAGTATTATTTGTTAACTCTTGTAACTTAAGTATGGACAGTATGCAATGTGAAAAAGCCCTTCTGCTTTCTTTATGAGGTACCTTTAAACAAATATGCTTGTTTGCCATATTGAAGTGTGTACTACTGTATGAACTCTACTGTACTCTAGTATGGCATTTAAATTGGTAATATGCTATCCAGCAATGAAGCCCATCCACCTCCGCTAAATTTGACCGTTAAGTGCATGAAGTGTCCAACATTCCACACTATTTTTTTTTTCAAGTAGGTAAAAGTTAATCTTTTAAGTATTTGAAGTACAGCATACTTCTTATTGTTGGAATTATCAGTGTAACCTCTTGCTATTTATACTGCAAACTAGTGCATAAGTATGCAAACTGGTATGCACCCACACTACTGCTCAAAAAAGTTCTAATAATGAAGTTTTTATGGAGAAATTAACTATTTATCACGTAAAAAGGCTGATTTGATTGTTTTCTATTTGAATATAATGAATTCCTGTTACTGCAAACTATCAATGTTGAAAATAGTAGTGTTGCTTAATATTTCTAATCGTGATGCATGACCATTCAAAATTTTAGGTTGAATTTCTTTTTTTTTTAATAAATACTGTAATTCAACAAGATAAATGTACAATTAAAAGTAATTGTATAGACTAATCATACAAAATATAATTTTTTTAAAATAAAAGATTAAGCAGCAAAATAGTTTCTAACACAGAAATTAGCATGGCATTATTAATAATTGAGCACCAGTAATAAACAACAATTGAGCACCAAATCAGCATGACAGAATGAATTCACAAGAATAAATTACATTTTAAAATGTACTCAAATAGAAAACAGTTCTTTTAGATGACTTTTTTACTGTATATTTATATCAAATGCATGCACACTAGGTGAGCATAAGAGATAAACCAAAAACATTAAACAAAAAAAAAAATCTATTTATTATTCCAAACTTTGATATTCCAAACTAAGATTATTGCCATGATACAGAAATTGAATTTCTATGCACATCATTCAGTGTTTTTAAACTTCCAGGTTTATACATCTGAAAATGAACCAATGGTGTATGACTAATTGGTCTATCCACTTTCTCTCTTCTTGTATGTTGGCCTATTGTCATTCCCAGCGTCACTCTTCCCCACTATGCCTTTCTTTCTTTCTTTCTTTGTTTCCTGTGTTCTCCCTCTTTCAATCCCTGCTCCCGTTCTCTGTTGTTTTTGTCAGGGATGCTGCCTCTCTTGTGTCCCCTCCAGGCATGTTGCTGTGGTGACAGCAGTAAAGGGGATGAGAGAGAGGGAGAACTATCACTTCTTTAACTCTCTGTATCTATCGTCCTTGCACTTGTCTGTGCATACTATGCCATGTCAATCACATTCTTTTTTCTCCCTCCAGAGTCCATTTCTCATCCAGTTTTAAACTGTTTCACTCGCCGTAGCCATATCTTTGTATCTCAAGACTTTATAGTCTTCTTGTCCCAAAATCAAAGTTTTTCTTTGAGAATGGCCATTGTAAGTCTGACCCTTTAAAAGGTTTTGTATCTATTGTATCTAAGAAGTGAGCTATATGCCTCAGCATTATGTCTGTCGTGCATGTTTACATGTCTTTTATGTGTCTTCTGTAATCAGATACATTTGGCTTGGGTTTTGAGTGATGGCGATGTGCTGATGTGCACATTGTGGCTGAGACGTTGCTAGGCAGCGGGAGACATTAGTAAAACTAGGCTGTTTCTGTTTGCTTTCACGTGTTGGTTGTGATTAATTCATGAGTAGCCCTGCTATGGGCACATTGATTATCCAGATAATCCATTATCATCAATGTGACTAGCTGCAGTCATGTATCCTTGTTTGGTGTTTAATTGCTTTCCCAAGGTTTTTATTCACGGGGCACGCAAGATCACACGGAGACGGGTGCGTTCTGTTCTCTGTTCTCCTCCCCCTCCGTTACCCGTCCCTCATCCATCTCGTTTTCTATGTCAACTAATTCATTCTTCCTCCCATATTCTCCCCGTCTGCTGTCACACCATTTATCTGAACGTTTCAATCTTGGTCACAAATTTTATTTGCGTCGTCTTATTATAGCAATGATTTATTTATTGTTACAATCTGAAGTTTGTATATGCAACAGAAAAAAAAAGCAAAATGAGTTTCAGTCAGTGGAAATGTTGCTTAAATAGCAGTTTATTTGGTTGTTTGCTGGTTAGCAAGCCTGTATAAGTTTATACACATAATGCAAAGAACATTTCTTATAATGGCACATACAGTGTCCACCAAAAGTTAGGAAATACTCTATAGGTACTTTCTGACTTCATGGTGAATTTTTGATAAAAGGGACAGAAATTATGAATACATTTGATGAAAATAAAAAAGAAAAGAAACCGGAATGAGTTCAGAACATAGAAATGTATTGGAGCTATAGCCACCTCTAAACTCTGTTCTGATTGGTCTATTGTTCTGTCAATCAGTCAGGGAAACTCTAAAGGTGGCTGACTCAAAAATGAAAAAGAAGAAGAAAAAAAGGATGAATGTAGCATTACATCACTTGCTCACCCTCTGCAGTGAATGGGTGCCGTCAGAATAGTACAAACAACTGATAAAAACATCACAATAACCCATAAGTAGTCAGCAAAAATCAAGGCCATCAATTAATGTCTTGTGAAGTAAAACGATGTGTTTTTGTATGACATAAATCTATATTAAGGTGTTAATTGTTGTTTCTGGGAAAAATACAAAAGTCCATAATAATGCTTCCTCAGGTAAAAAAGTCTAAATAAGACTACATTTTCTCTAGATAAAACAATATTATGGATAGAGAATTCATATTTTAGCTAGGGGTAACAGCCGTTTGCTAGTTTAGACTCTCATTCTGACGGCACCCATTCACTGCAGAGGATCCACCGGTGAGCAAATTTGTTTAGATGAAGAAACAAACTCATCTACATCTTAGATGGCCAGAGGGTGAGCACGTTTTAAGCAATGTTTCTTTTCTTTCTTTTTTTGTGAGCCTCCTTTATTGTTATAATCAAAATATAGGTGTAAACAAAAATAAATCATTATCAGTGGTCATCAGTGTCAGTTACTGACTAATGATTAGTTGACCCAAAAGTTCTGTCATACAGCCTTGTATGTGATTTTTGACTCGATTTTACAATCTGAACAAGTTGATACTTGAGGAAAGTCAGAGCCAGTCTGCAGATTAAAGCTGACAGATTCCACAGAAAATCGGGTAATGTTAGCCTGGCTTCTGCGACTTTAAAGCTCATAGGAGCTTAGTCTGGCCAAGCTACCTTACTAACAAATGTAGCTAACTTCATTAAAGCTGTAGGAAAATGTCATCAAGCGTCATTTCTCATTAGTTCCCACTTTTTTGGGAACAGAAATGTTCTAAAACGGCAGCTTGGCCAGACTAACTTTGCTTGCGAAATGAATGTAGCATCAAAGGAAGTATGGGCGGGTCTAGGCTAGGGTAATGTTTGATGGTCACAGTTTTCCTTTGTCTCACTATTTACAGAGTCAGTAAGTGTGTGATGCCTAGTGTTTTAAAAATCCATTCAGATTTTAAATGCCGTGTAGTGTATTCCAGCCTTTACTTACACTTATTTTAATCAAAAATTGTCATCTTTGGGATATATGTGGATGCTGTCCAAAATTTCACTTTGATCAATTGCATTTCCAAGTTTAAAAAAAAAAAGAAAACAAAAAACTTGCAAATGCTGAATCTGTGAATTGAGCAGCCTAAACAAGCAACAAGACAGCAAGTGTGTATTACTACAGCATTTATCCAGTTCATCTGTTCTGAGCTAGTTTAGAGAGCTGTCCATGGTCCTGAAGTTTCTTCTATTTTCCATGCTGCTGAACTTTGTGTTGGCCTTTGAAGGATGCTTTTGAGAAGAAACTAATATAGCTATTCAGTGCAGCTGAAAGGCTATAGACAAAGGAGTTTTTCTTGCTCCTCTTCACTCTATCACGTTCAGGGTTACATAAGTGTATTAAACTGAACTGACAGTGCCTCCTCGCCTGCTACATTCCATTCAGTCCACTCTTTCTCTCTTTCTACTGTCTAAGTACTTTCTCACTCAGGCAGTCTGATATGAATTAGCAAATGTCTGTGTGCATGAGTGTGCATATCTAAACACGTAGATGCACAAGTGTGTAAGTATGTGTACTTTTAAGTGAGTCAGGCAGGCCTGAACTCCAGGTGGGCCTCTACTGTTTGTACCCTTGAGCAGCTACTTAACCTGATTCGCTCCAGTGCCTCCCCAGCTGTACTAATGGCTAATGTGATTGTGGAAACAGAGGCCTTGGATAAAGGCATCTGCCAGGCAAATCGCTGGCAATATTGTGCAGTGTCACGACTTAAAGACTGATTTAGAGCGTGGAGCGAAGGATGAAGAAAGGAGACGGTGAAAAAGAAATTTGTAGCGAGACATTAAAAATTGAATTACAAAGATGGATGACAAAGGTGAGTAAAAGGAGAGGTGAAGGAATAGACCACGTTTGTAAAAGCAAATAAGATAAAGAAGAATAAGAAAAGAAACCAAAATCAAATTCAGTCTTTGGCAGGTTGCTCAGTTTATTCAGTATGAGATGACTGAGGCAGTTTTACAAAAAGCTGACTCAAAGTGGATGATGATGCAGTGCAATGGCATATAATTTTTCAACGGTCAAAAGTGTCAGTGCATAAGATGGCAAGGCCAAGAATAAATGCTTTTTCAAAGACTTGATATTGAAGATTTTGGAGAGAGCAGAGAGATATAAAGGTGTTTAGATTGGTGTATCCGAGGCTGTAAAGAACTGTAAAGTGTGTTTTTATAGCTTTTCAGAGAGACTGGTGGGCAATGTTGACACTTGTATACCGACATATACAAGTAAAAATACTGGTCTTAAAAGAATCACCGATATTAAAAGAAACTACAAACCTTTCTGGTCTTGATAGTGTCACCTATAGTGTCTTGATGGTAGAACACTTGGTGGGTGTTAACTATAATCACTCTGGAAATAATTGGTGGTAACCCTAACCCTATTATTTTGTAACACTTTTGCTGTATGTCATAGAATTTTCAGACCCTCAGGGGAGCAACTCTTAAAACTGTCTGTATTGTGGAGTTTACATGGAGCTTTGTTTTTCCCTCAGCTTCTTTTTTAGGCCATGTTTCAAGCCAATTCGTTGTGTACAGCAAAGCAAATGCACAATCAACATGCGGGTCAATAGATGGCCACGTACCAGCCGTCTCTACTGACCAAGCAGCAATGAGTACGATCGATTAAGGAAGTAATTAAGTAAGGCTCCCAATGAATCCATGGGTGGTCATCCCTTGTTTTGTTGTTCCTGGTATGTCTTTCTCTTTCTTCTTAGCTTTTTCATTATCTCTTACACTGAGTTTGCTCTTTTTGCCTGCTTTGATAAGATAAGCAGAGTAGTCCCAAAGGATTTAAAGACATTTGAGTCTGGCCTTGTCTCAGACACCAGCCTGGTGTGATTCTGCTGAACTTGGTTCAGCGTTTAGTCTGAGATGTGTTTGAGGGTGACTGATGACTCGCGCTGACTGATAAGGTCACACTATTGTACTACAATGCACTAATGTTGATTTGTCTGCTCAGGAAGATGTGAACACTCGAAGGAAAATGCCCTCCGTTGATTTCAGATGAAAAAAAAATTGTTCTGCCAACTTTTCAAGTGATTTTTCCTTTGATTTCTGCAAGAAAATTGTCCTGAGTTTAAAGCTCAACGCAGCACAATATGTGAATCTTTACTAAAGTTAATTGATCTATGTTTTGTGTCCTTGGGCCCTAATAATTTTCAGAAATAAAAGTAAAGGTTCTTTGTTCTTTGTATATTGTTGGTTTCATGAAGAATCTTTCTTATCCAATCTTTTCATTGCACTTAAGGTCTTCATAGGTGGGAAAGAATGTCTTCATATTGTTATTTACACTTTTTAAGGAAGGAAACTACATCTATAGCATCCCTGTAAAAACAGCTTTATTTTTATGTGGTTGTATTTGGCTGATTTTGGGACATTTTGATAATTCAATAAAATCTGAACTGATCTTTTAACAAATTATGTAAAATTGTCATATATAATGAAAAAAGTAGACCCTTTTAGAGTCGATGCAACCCAGTCTCAAGGCAATTCGTACATATTTTACAAGGTGGCTAATTTGCATAAACCTACCTCACTCGTACAAATACTTATACAACGTTTGGTAAATCGTACGCATTTTATGAGTTGCCAATTCATATGAATCAGTACGATTGACCTACAACTAACCCAGCCCTTAAACCTACACATCAATGGAATTGTTAAGAAGCGGACTGCACACAGGGGGTAAGTACAACAAAAGTCTATTTATTATTGGCAGCTGAGGCATGACAGAGAATGGGAGCAGATAATAAAGGTGAGTAGAACAGCATATGGTGGTGTGTGCTGTTTGTGTTACGAAGCGGACGGAGACAGAGGTAAGGTAAATCAATAATGTTTATTAACAGGATGAGTTGAAGAACAGGAAATCAGGTAAGGCAAACTTGAAAGCAAATCGTCAACACAAATCTTCTTCATATAAGTAACGGAAAGTCTTTTGTCTTCTTTACAGGCCAGGAGAACAATGGGGAATCACAAGCACACTCACACCACACACCACAGAGAGGAGAAGAGAGGAGGGAACAAGGAACAGGCTTGAGGATCACGGAGGACACTGGAGGGATACAGGTAAGAGCAAACGGGTAAGTATAAATCAGAATAACTGCAGAGAGAGTCCACTTACAATAGTTGAGCTTGGACGGTAACTGAGTGACTGAGGTGTGCTTTTATGTGGTGGTGAGTGACTTCAGGTGTGTGCGCAGGTGTGGCCAATTAGTACTCTGGGGAAGGTGCTCTCTGTGAGGAAGTGAGGGTGGAGCCTGGTGTGGATGTAACAGTTTGGTTGTATATGGTGAGTGCTGGGCCCCTCCGACGTAGTTGTGGTCTTCCTCTGCCTCGTGGTGCTGGACGATCAGGATGGTTAGTATGAAACTTACTTGGGAGAGTTGGATCGAGGACATCCTCTCTTGGTACCCATGACCTTTCTTCAGGACCGAACCCTTCCCTGTCCACTAAATATTCCAGTCTACCACCGCGACGCGGGAGTCTAGGATCTCATGAACCTTGTAGATGGAACCTTCTTCGACAACTATGGGAAGAGAGGGTTCCTCCTCACGACCAGGCTCTGTGGAAACATGAACAGGGTTATGGTAAGGTTTGAGAAGGGAGACATGGTTGGGTGAATCCTTTATTGGGGAGGTAATTGTAGATGGAGGGTGACAGGGTTGATCAGCTACACAATCGTAAAGGGGCCAACAAACCTGGGACTTAAGCCCTATTCACTCCGTCCGAGTGCGATGTTGGTGATTGCCGGTGATAATATTTTTCACAACGCGTTTCCTTGTGTGTTTTGGCCAACGTGATATGCTGTAGATGCTCTTACCGCGCACACGTCTGATATATTTTGTTATAGAAAAAAAAAAAAAATACAAATAAAGAGCCAGATCACGTAAACTGTTACGACTGGCTATTGTAATATCAGTATCAGCTAAGATTACTCACATTCATTTTGCAACTCGATTACATATTTTAATTATCAAATTTAACATGGGTTTACTACAAATAAAAAAAACATAATAGTAAATCTAAAGTAACCACACATTTGTAACGCTCAGGCATGGAATGGAGGAGACAACATGGGATAAACTCAAAAGGATTTATTGAACATCAAACAGGGAAACATAAAAGCAAGGTAAGGCTGTGTTAGTGCATCAGAGGGAATCAAACACTTAAGATGTGATCGGAACATTGAAACATGTGGAGCCGAATTCCACAAAGAGGCCTCAAGACAACTGGATGTCGTAAATGGCTCATGATACCCTGTTGCAAGCAGATTCAACAGACGTTGTCACAGGACAGCTTGCAACATTAGCACAAAAGAACACGTATTGAGAATCCCAACTCAGGAAGGAGTTTGTCAATATTGGACAAAGAACCAAGATAATGGTCAAAGACACAGGACATCATTATCATTACATTGGTAAAATAATTAAATATTTTGTTGGACGGCTCTCCATCCCCCAACTAGGACCAGCCTGAAATTCCTGAGGAAACCATTAACCTTTTCCTTCACCAAAACTGCCTTTTCATGCCTATTCAGGCCTGAAAATACACTACTAGTACGAATGTGTGAATGCGTGTGTTTATGTGTGTTTATGTGTTAGTTTAGTTCATGTGTCTTAGATTTATCCAATAAAGCCATATTTATAATTGAAAAGAGAAGTTTCTTGTGTTTTGTGCTTACGAGTTAATGTCTTAAACTGCCGATCTTGTTAGTGTGCTTATTAATAGTGTTTACACTATAATCAAGATTTTAATATCCAGCGCAGAGTTGATGTTGTGCGGCTCGTTCAGTGAATCGCAGACATCTAATTGATCCACCGTAAAACAGCAATTCTGTGCCTATAGAATCTAAAAAATGATTCTAATTTGATTTATTTGTATTTGAGCTAATTTGCTACAGCTGAGAACCATATAAATCAAAGGGGTAATTCTCATTCAAAGCGATCTCCTGATCGCCTCTCTGGAAATGTATCACAGTTTTTGTAAGGGAACGATTTTCTGATCGCTATAACTCAATAGACACCTTGCATTCCTTTTAGGTTCCAGTAGAAATGGTGGGAGAATGGGTTCAGGTACTTCTGGAATGGAATCGTGATCGTGTAGCCATGAAAGGGCATCAACCTTGGTATTTTTACTCCCTGGACGACAGTTAATTTTAAAGGAGAAACGGGTAAAGAACAGGGCCTAGCTTGTCTGGGGTTTAAGCGTTTAGCTTCTAGAAGATATGAGGTTTTTGTGGTCTGTTATTACTTCAAATTTGTGCTTGGCCTCTTCTAGCCAGTGCCACCATTCTTTGAGAGCTAACTTAATGGCTAAAAGCTCTCGGTTGCCAACATCACAATTTTGTTCTGATGAGGACAATTTCTTAGAGAAATATGCACAGGGATGTAAAATAGGTGGTGGGTACTGGGATAAGGCAGCACCTACCCCTAAAGTAGCAGCATCTACTTCTACGATAAAGGGTAAGCCAGGATCTGGATGACGAAATATTGGGACTGTAGGAAGGGGCCTGTCATGCACGGTCTTGATTTTGTCATCTTCCATGGCTACGCTGCTGGTGAAATGACATAGCCTAGGAATTGAACTTGTTTCAGGTGAAATTCTCATTTCTCAGCTTTGAGATGGGTGCTCTCTTAGACATTGGAGGACTTGTTTCACGTGAGTTCTGTGGGTAGAGAGATCAGGTGAATATACCAGAATATCGTCAATGTATACTATTACAAATTGATTTTAACATGTCATAAAAGACTTCATTCATGAAGATTTGGAAGACTGCTGGTGAGTTTGAGAGGCCATATGGCATGACTCGATATTCGAGACTCGATAGTCAATACATGGTCGGAGGCCCCTGTCTTTTTTGGCTACAAAGAAGAAGCAAGAGGCAACGGATGGTTTAATAAATCCCTGTTGCAAGGCTTCATTAACATAGTCTTTCATGGCTTGGGTTTCGGGAAGAGAGAGTGGGTACACTTATATTTGGCATTGGGGATTAGCTCTATAGCACAATCCCAGTGACGATGGGGAGGTAAATGTGTAGCTGCCTGTTTACTAAAAACATCAAGAAATGAACGATACTCACGGGCTATCTGTGTTACTTGGGATGTTTCTGGGCTCTCAAAGGTAGTGGATGACAGCTCAATTCTGGCAGATCGGGCCTATGAAAAGGTAATAAACAATTGGCTTGACAATTTTGAAGTATCTCACCAGTTCTCCATTCAATCTTAGGATTGTTTTGACTTAGCCAGGGTCGTCCTAGTACCAGATCCACAGTGGGGTTGCGTAACACCAAGAAGTTATTGGTCTCCACATGAAGGCATCCCAACTGCAATGTAACTGGGGGCGTACAATGGTTGATAGGTTTGGGATCTAGCAAAGTGCCTTGGATTGTTGTGATGCAGTAAGTGATGGGATTCTTTTGGTGGTGGATCTGGATACTATCAAAACATCTAGAAGATATGAAATTTCCTGCAGCTTCAGAATCAACTAGTGCTTGTACATAACAGTCAGGATCAAGATAGGTAAGTTTAGCTGATATCAAGGGTATTAGATATTTAGGGTGATTAACAAAGCCAACACTCACCCACTTAGGAGGAGGACGAACTGGACAAACTCGTTGAAAGTGCGTTGATTCTCCACAATAATAGCAACACTTCTCCTTGTGCCTGCATCTGGCAGAAGCTACAGAGGAACCACCCCACCTCTTTGATGTTGCATTCCGCCTGTCAATTCGCTTGGGGATGGTCTCCAGAGGTAAGGCTGACGGTCACACCTAGGACTTCGAAGAAGGACTTCCAGACCCGGGAGATGAACTGAGGCCCTTGATCAGACACAATATTCTCTGAGAGTCCGTTTGGTCGAAACACGTGATCGAAGAGAAGGGCTGCTGTTTTGAAAGCTGTGGGTAAATCCTTGAACAGTCTGCAAAACTTTGAGAATCGGGTGATTATAACTCGGATGCAGGTGTTCCCATCGGAGCAAGGCAGATCAGTGAGAAAATCCACTCCTAGGTGTGACCAGGGACGGTTAGGTATGGGGAGCGGACAGAGTTTCCTTGAGGTGAGGTGATGTGGGCTCTTCGAAATTGTGCATTCCCGACGCACTTTCACATACCTTTTCACATCTTTCTCCATTTCTGGCCACCAAAATTGATCTTGTAGTAGTGAAAGAGTTATGTTGGCCTCTGGATGTCCAGTGCCCAGTGAGGTGTGAGTGGAATGAATGAGGGGTGTCCTTTCATTGAGGGGTACAAACCAGAGGCGCTGGGGGCAGCCTGGCAGAGGTTCCGGGATAGGCTCAGAGGCAGCTGGACGGTTCACCCTCTGGATGGGATTGACAAACATACTTTTAGGGATGATGGATTCTGAAGTTTCTTGGTCTTCTTCCTTGGTATGAAGCCATGATAACGCATCAGCTTTTACATTCTTGGAACCAGGTCGATATGAGTGGGTGCAACGAAATCTATTGAAGAATAATGCCCATCGAGCTTGTTGAAGATTCAATCTTTTAGCTTCTCGTAAGTACTGGAGGTTTTTATGATCGGTAAGCACTTGGAATAGATTAATTGAACCCTCCAGCCAGTGTCTCCAATGATAATTTAGTAGCCAACTAGAAACTTTGATTTGAAATTTTAATGCATACCTGATGCCACTGCCAGACAAAAAAAACAACGACAACTGTGATGAAATGAGATCAAACGAGTGGACTGGACAGAATGAACAGACTTCATAGCTAGCATTAGTAAAACGGTCAGGGGAGTCTATCTGCCTCCAGCTAAGCTCCGCCCTTTAGACAAACGTTACAATGTTTACGAACAGAAAAAAAAAGTCTATGCTATTATGGCTTCTTTATTTTTGGTAGCCTAATGTATTTTTATGTTTGCTGGAAGTATTTATATTTTTCATTACTGTTTTCATATTGTTTCTAGTTTTCTTTATTAGAAGAAAAAGAAGAAAAATTAGTTACTACATAAATTCAAACACATTTTTGCAGAACATTTCTGCATTCTTTTGTGCATTTTTCACTGTTTTTTGCAAAATTTCTGAATCAGCATATATACAATGCAATAGACTAATATTTACATTTGCATAAAATGAATGCAAAAGATCAATGAGCATACATTTTTCAGTACCAGCTCTCTCACACTGGGCCCACACCAGCAGATCACCCTTACTCAACAATGATTAGATGTTGAACTGACAAAATATAACTTTATAAGCCTTTTTAGTTTATTATTTTCAATAAAATGTAAAGAAAAAATGATTTCCAATTATATGCAGTGTTTCAAAGCAATTGCCAGACAGCAGGGTGAGCTTTTGAACTCTTTAGCTCCAGCTTCAAAGCTTCAGTTGGCCTTAACCAATAGTCCTCCCTTATTGTTTGCCCTCCCTTCATATTTCACTTTGGTGGATATTTTTTGCCTTCAGTATAAATGTTATGCCAAAGGTTCGGGATAAAATAATGGTGCGGTTGACCTTTTTTCCCTGGTATGGATAGATGAAGGCAGAAGTGGGAGAGAGAGAGAGTCCTGCGTAAGAGGCAGAGGTAACAAAACGGATCAACAAAACCCTGAGGGAGAATAGATGAAATGTCACATGGGCGATCACAGAGAGGGTTCACTTTATGTGAGAGACGTGTTCTTAGACAATACTTTTTCTTTCTTTTTATAAGTCTGAGAGATGATATTAGTGTCTGAGTTTGGGTGAACTAGAAACCCCATTTATTCAGTTGGCGTGTGTGGTCATTTGGGTGGGGTGTGTTTCCAAGAATTACATTCAGTTACGCCAACACTTTGTTCGAATGGCATCTCATCCGGCCTTCCTGAAAGGAGTAGGAGAATTCAATAGGTGCTGATTGAGGTGGGCATGGCGGGTTGCCCCCCTACTGACTCAATCAGTGTGGGTGTGCTTGTATTGTATGCAAATGCTGGTAGAGGGACAGCAGCCTCTTTTATCCCATATACTTGTGTAACACCTCATTATCAATGAGGTATGGCAGCCGTTTGGGCCTTTTGTGGTTTGAATCCAATATGAAATGATTTCCACAATCTGTTTTACTTCTGTCAGTAAGTTGAAGCATAAACTGCTAATGAGTATCTTTAAAAGGTTACTATATAAGTTAACCTATATATTTTCAAATATTTCTTCTAAGATGCACAGATTTTAGTAAACTTTAAATCAAGTAAAATCTACTACGCTTTACAATGCAGGTGCTCCCAGTAGGACATGCATAATTAATAAGGTTGCATATTTTCAATGTTTATCAGGTTTATTTGTTATTGTTATTGTTAAGTTTGGTAAGCTGTTTTCTATGCTGAATTAATTTCTTTTTTCCTCTATGATTTACATGACATTTACATTTATGCATTTGGCAGGTGCCTTTATCCAAAGAGTTACATTGCATTCAAAGTATATATTTTATTTATTCTTGCGTTGCCTGTGAATCAAAACTATGGCCTTGGCATTGCTGTTTCTACTGTTTGTGCTGCAGTACGGAAATAAAAATAAATTAAATAAAGTCCAGTTGTTGTTACCTTTATTGTGTTTTGTGTATAGGTTTTCTAAACTTGGCATACAGAAAAAGAAAACATCTTTCACATATGAAACAACTGGCAGAGATGGCAAAAGTACACTAATTCTTCACTCAAGTAAAAGTGCAGATACTTTTCCCATCAGTCATCTGTTATGAGCAGAAGTAAAGTTCAATTTAAAGTATCAAATTATGACCATTTATTGTTGTTCTTTTTCAAAATATCTTCCTTTGTGTTCGGCAGAACAAAGAAATTAATACAGGTTAATTGTTCTTGTTGATGAGAGAATTTTCATTTTTGGGTGAACTATATTAAATGAAATTATACTTTCTAAATTGCCTATCAAAATTCGCACAATAATTACATCATGACTACATCTTTAAAGAATGCGTCATCATAAGTCATATTTTTCTCTTACCAAAATTAACCATGGTTTATTATAGTGTGTATACAGGTGCTGGTCATATAATTGGTCATCAAAATGAAAAGAAATACACACTTGAAATTCATACACTTCAGTCTGTGTGGAATGAATGTATACATTATAAAAGATTCACTTCTTGAATGAAATTCAAGTAAAATAAATCAACCTTTTGAAAATATTAGCAAAACCAGTTAGTGTAGCAAAACCATGGTTAGTTTGTTGTTACCATGGTTTAACTACTTGTAACCATGATTTTTGGTTTGAATTTTTCAAGGGTTATGTTGTTATTTTCCCTAGCTTCCTCTAAACATATTATAAAACAATGTTTTATACTGCCGTAACTTTACAGTAGATAAAAATGTTGTCCTTTATCATACAGTACTTTGAGTGATGATATTATTTTATTTTAGTTTACAGTAGACTAGTATTTAGAGTGACCATATGTGCCATTTTTCCCGGATGAGTCCTAGGGAGGATTTCTGTATTGCTTTGATTTAAAGTGCTCAGTATACCATGTTGATATTAAGGAATTTTATAAATTGATTGTTTGTTTGATTGATTGATTGACTGACTGATTGATTGATTTCGAAATGGTAGCTGTAATTTTCTCTCATGATCAGATTTGGACATTGTCAGACATAATTAGTACTCTGGATATTATCACTTTTGGTGTGTGTGGGTGTGTGTGTGCGTGTGTTATAATTCAACATACAATTAATTTAGAATTTAAATATTACAGGTTGTTTTTAGTGCCAGTGCATTATATTTTCAGGTAAAACTATGAACTTAAAGTTATACTTAATCACTCACTTTGTTCAATATGTGTAAAATGTAAGCAGCCTAGTATTTTATGGTAACACTTGACACTAAGGCGTTTGACATGAGTTAATATAGTAACTGACATGAACAGTCAATGTTTTTATTAAACAATTTATTAATCTTTGTTAATGAAAATGCTGTTGTTCATTGTTAGTTCATGTTAGCTCACATTGCATTAACTGGTAATATTAACAAACACAACTTGTGATTTTAATAATGCATTAGTAAATGCTGAACTTAGCATTAAATAAGATTAATAAATGCTGTAGAAGTACTGTTCATTATTAGTTCATGTTTCCTAATGTTGTTGTGTTCAGAATGTATACAAAATGTTTATGCTAAGTACACCACAAATGGTTTAGGTAGGCATCACTTCATTGTAGCACAGTACTGGCGTGATTCGTCATAGACATAAACACATGAAGTTCTGTTTATTAACTGCTAGAGCGCCAAAAGCCGTGATTGCCTCTTGATTGATTTATCTTACACATACCAAATCAAATGTTTAACTGCACAATATGAGTATTAGATCTCGCACTTCCAGAAGGTTCTAGAAGCTTCCCGGTATTTATAGAGAACTCTAGAGACTGGCGATCACCTCAGGAGTTTCTGTGGCTGGCACATCCACCGCTGAGGTAAGAACTGGACCAATCATGGATTCTGTTGTTCAGCTTTGGGCCAGGAGGGTCAGTGGGTCAGTCTGTAGCGTCTCATACCTCTGCACTGTCGGGGCCTAAAGGAGGCAAATGACCTAATTAGCTGTCTGAATAATTGCCTGAAAGTCTGCATGAGGTCTAGCAGGGTCAGTTATGTGCGCGTATGTGTGTGTGGCTAGTTAAAAGCCTGAAAGAAGTTTATCTCTCTTATCATCAGGTAGAGAGATCATAAAACCTTATATAATCACTTGTACTATACTCTAAGGGTCAAAAGTTTAGAATAATTACAATGTTTTTGAACAAAGTCATTTGGTTTAGGTAAGCATTTACTCTAATGACATGCACATGCTATTAATCGTGTTTAATCAGTTTGATTCAGTTAAGAAATTTCTCTTATTTTACCCACCATACTGGGATGATTTCTACTGTTTTCTCTATGAAAGAGTCCTGTCAGGCTGGCTTAGAATTTGACCAAAAGTGCTATACTTGGTTTATGTCGGCAGCTCACTAGGTTTTGGAACGGAGCCATGATGTCCACCTCCATTTATATCTCTCTTTCAGCCTGGTAGACAGCTGTGTTTGAGAAAGCAGCAGGAGCTATCCAACCGTCCAGGCTGCTCCGCATAAGTCCATTTTTTAACCTGATTCTAGTGCAGAAACAAACATCAGCTTCTGGCTGTGTGGCTGATCCAATTCTGCCATTGTGGAACCGCACAGATTTTATGGTGTAATATCTCACGGCTTCATTCATAAAACTGCTTTGCTATTGCATCAGAAAAGTAAGCCTAAAGCCCACCTGTTGAGATTGTCCAGCTTCCCGAGCCGTGTCTCTCACGGGAGTTTAGCCGAAATTTTAGAATTAGAGCTTGTGACTTTAGGCTGTGTTTCAAAAAATAGTGTGTACTGCTAACCTAAACACAATTTCTGAGCATTAGACATGCTTTAGAGATACCTTATTTTGGCCAAAGCAGGATTGCATATATATTATTTGTGGATAAGGCAATCCCACAATGCATTGTGACAATCTCAGCAAAAAAGAATCCATCTATTATTCAATGATAAACAGTACTACTCTGGCAAGTATAATGTTTGACTCAATATTTATGTGTACATACTTCTGTGCTTCGAGTTACTCCAGTAGCTCCAGTTAGTTGAGTATCTTGTCCTATCATCTATCTATCTATCTATCTATCTATCTATCTATCTATCTATCTATCTATCTATCTCGGTAGTTGATGCATCAAATGTTTCCAATGGTGTGAAAAAAACTCTAACATTGAAGATAACCTCTCTCATGCTGTTTGTAACTCTAAGAAATTAAAATAGACATTTTTCTAATGTTATGTGTGTGTTAAGATTTTTTTTTCACACCATAGGACAGTCCAGTTTTTATTTGACAACTATGTATATACTGTGTGTATATACATTTATACATATATCTGTCAAAAACCTCACTGTGCCTCGCCTGAAAAATATTATAATGTATCATATTTGACAGTCAGTGAGCATCATGCATTTTCTTTGAATGGAAAAGAACAGTTTTGACATTTTGACATCCTCTGCGAGAAAAAGGCATACACTTTTGGAGCAACATGAGGGTGGGCAGATGATGATAGATTTTTCAGTTTAAAGTGAATGATCTGTGGAGAGTGCGCAGATGGGGCTGATCAGATTCAGACAAGTAAAAAGATGATTTCCACCACAACATTTGAGAAAAAAAGCATGTTTTTGTAACTGTATTTTTGGAAGTTGCATTCACAATCCACTTGGCTCGTAAATCTGAGGGGGCGTGTTTGAATGGGCATGATGCTTCTGGTGGTGAGAAAAGCAGCAATTAGGTTTGTGTAATGTTTTGACATTAGACTAAATATCACATTAGTCGCAAAGCAGAGCTTGTGTGTTTTCCTGGGTGAATTACTGACATTTACACACTTGTTAGTGCAGCAGGAAAGTTGCAATGTAGTGAATTTGTGCTACCTCATGAGGGATTCATGCAGAAATACACATTTTGTAATGCATAGCTTCATTCAGTGATGTGTTATGTGATACAAGTGTGGTTAAAATAGTATATATATATATATATATATATATATATATTTTTTTTTTTTTTTTTTTCACATACTAAGGGACCTAGCTGGTAAATTAAAATAAGATGAGACTGGGTATTTCTCTTTGACTCATGATTTTGACCAAGGATGTTAATGGACCCTTATCTCTAAGCCCCGTGAAATACCTATGTGACTTGTATAATAACATAAGAGTCATTTTTGTTTAGCAATCACGTCATGTGTGTTTTTTGTAGAACTAGCAATGCCAGATTTACAAATAAATGAAAACAGATTTTCAAAATGGTCTGAAATTGTTCACAACTCAGCTTGATTCATTAGGACAGTTCACTCAAGAAGACCTGAATCGATTGCAACAAATTCTCACATTGAAGTTTTGGGTTGTTTTTTAAGACAGACAACAAAAAAGAGCATAATATATGAGATTGATTACCTTCAGTCCATTGTAAGAAACAAAACTGGCAGAAGTCTTCTATCATTTATCACTGAAGAAGTTTTTTAAGGGGTTAGTTTACCCATTAATTACTCACCCTGTCGTTCCAAACCCATAAGATTCATCTTCGAAACACAAATTAAGATATTTTTGATGAAATCAGAGAGCCATCTGACCCTCCATAGACAGAAATACAACTAAAATGATGCCAGGTCCAGAAACATAGTAAAAACATCAGTAAAACAGTCCATGTGACATCATTGGCTCAACTTCTAGTTTTGCGACGCTAGGAGAATACTTTTTTGTGCAATGAAAACAAAAATAACATAATTTACTCTGTCATTCTTCTCCCCTGACTTATGTCTTCTGCCGTTTTAGAGTGTATCGCAATGCATGTGTACGCACTCTACTAAGCATAAACAGCTGCAGATTATGTACATGATTATGTACATAGTCTAACATTATTTTCTCCTTGTTTAGGAATTATACACACCCAAACCTGTGCTGTTTCCAAAGGGACATGTCTTGGATGCAGAGTCTTTTCTAGAAATAATGATGGAAGTGGAAAAGGAGGACTGTGAACACAGCTCTACACTTCATCTTCAACAATGAATATGAAAATATCTTTAAATTTGAGAGACAACCTGACATTCATTTAATATATAATAATAACATAAATAACGGTAATAATGAGAATGTTATTGCGATCTAGAAAAAGGTTCAAAAAGGAACCCATGAGGGTCATTAATGCACATTTAAGTGGAGGTTCCAATTAGAACCTTTTAAAAAAGGTTCAAAAATGAACCTTTAAGGTTCCCCCACAGTTGCAATCTCCCGGAACCTCAAAAGGTTCATTTTTGAACCTTTTCTTCTAAGAGTGTACTATCTAAAATACTCTGATTGGGGTGAGTAATTAATGACAGAATATTCATTTTGGGGTGAATTAACCCTTAAATGCGTGTGCATATTGTACACTATATGAAGGTAAAGATGATCCATTTTCAATTATATCTTTATACAAGATTTTAAAGACACATGCTTTTTTGCTACCTGGTCTCATGGCATAAACATACCTAGGTGTACTTTTTAGTGAGACACTAAATATGTACCAATATGTACATATCACTGGAGTTTCTAAAAGAAATTAACACTAGAGGCAGGAAACCTTATTACTTGAAGACTATCATGTGTCTTCAAAACAATATTAATATCCTGGGAGATTTGATGCTTTTGAATATAAGCATCACACATATTCAGCTTCATATCTATGGGTTTTGATAGACGGTAGGTTTATTTGGTAGCACACGGAACGTCTCGGTTACGTATTGTAACCCTCGTTCCCTGAGAAGGGAACGGAGACGTCACATCGGGGACCGACGAATAGGAATCTCGCTTCGAGATAACAAATCAACTCTGCGTGTATAGAAACACGCCAATGAAATTGGCCCACGCTGATTAGCATCCAGCTGAACCTAATCACAGCGCTAGCATAAATAGGTCAGTGAAAGTAGCGTTCATTAGGTTTTCGCTGAGGAGCCGAGCCGGTGAACCCCTGCAGCGACGGTACAGCTCCATGGCAATGGGTTACAATACGTAACCGAAACGTTCCCTTTTGTAAGGTCTCTCCGACGTCACGTCGGGGACCGACGAATAGGGATCCCTGCCATGGAGACTGTAACCCTTCCAGTATCTTGTGTGAGACTCCCAAACAGTTGACTGTGTTTGGTCTGTAGGATGGGGTTCAACCACAAGAAGTCAGTACTGTACTACCATAATACAAACAGAGTACTGCAGACTGGGACGCCCGTAGGCGTACGGAAGTCATTTCCTACTTAACAGGTTCAGACCTGTGATTGATTCAATGCATATTTGAACCCTCATATAAGCAAGCATTTGCTGGGGAACATGTTTTTTTTTTTTTTTACCATGAATACCACATGAGGTCCTTGAAGGGTATCACTCACGGGTCCCCAGCCCTCTAGCCATTCTCAAGGATTCATCACATCAAGGGCCTGGCGCCAGATGCTCCGCAACATCCGGCCGCCGGGGGGGACAGAAGAACTCAACAGGATCTACTGATAAGGATTACCTGGAGTGGTTAAACAAGCCGACCGAACAGGTCCTGCTCCGGTTCTTCAGCTATTAGATGTGAGAACACGGGAGGATACCGGTTCAACACGAAGGCTATAGAATCTAGCAAACGTGTTGGGGGTCGCCCAACCTGCAGCTCTACTGATGTCTGCCAGCGAGGCACCGCGTGCTAATGCCCAGGACGAAGCTACACTTCTTGTTGAGTGAGCCCGTACACTGAGGGGGCAGGGCACACCCTGTGCTTGGTAAGCCAGGATGATGGCATCCACTATCCAGTGGGCCATCCTCTGCTTGGAGACAGCAGTCCCCTTCTGCCATCCTCCGTAACAGACAAAGAGCTGGTCTGAGGTCCTGAAGCTGCTTGTCTGGTCTACGTAGCATCTTAGTGCTCGGACGGGACAGAGCATCAGTAAGGTTGGGTCTGCCTCCTCCAAGGGCAGCGCTTGGAGGTTCACTACCTGATCTCTGAAGGGAGTGGTAGGAACCTTGGGCACATAGTCGGCCCGTGGCCCAGGTCTATGGGAAGGGAATGGCCCAGGGAATCCTCAGGCCCAAACTCAAGGCACGAATCGTCGACCGAAAATGCGTGCAGGTCTCCTACCCTCTTGATGGAAGCCAATGCCAGCAGGAGCACGGTTTTCATTGAGAGAAACTTGAGCTCAACTGCTGACAAAAGGCTCAAAGGGGACCCCTCTCAATGCCGTTAGGACAAGAGAGAGGTCCAAGAGGGTACAGGGCTGAGGAGGATTCAACCTTCTGGCCCCCTTAAGGAACCTGGTGACCAGGTCGTGCTTGCCCACTGACCTGCCATCGACTAGGTCGTGGTTTGCAGCGATGGCGGCCACGTAGACCTTAAGGGTGGAGGGAGACAGCCTTCTCTCCAACCCTTGCTGCAAGAAGAGAAGCACAACTCTGATCAGGCATCTCCGGGGGTCCTCATGTTGAGAAGAACACCACTCGACGAACAGGTTCCATTTCAACATGTAGGCCACTCTTGTAGATGGTGCTCTTGCAGAAGAAATCATGTCAACTACCTGGGGTAGGTCACTTAGAACCTCCGCGTCCCGTCCAGGAGCCAGACGTGGAGCTTCCACAGATCTGGGCACGGGTGCCACAGGGTGCCCTGTCTCTGAGTCAGTAGATCCTTTCTCAGAGGAATCGGCCAAGGAGGGGCTGTCACAAGGAGCATGAGTTCCGCGAACCTCCTCATCCTCCCTGACTTTGCACAGAAACTGTGCTAGAAGGCTCACTGGGGGAAACGCATACTTGCGCAGTCCCTGCGGCCAGCTGTGTTCCAGGGCGTCTCTGCCTAAGGTTCCTTCGGTCAGAGTGTAAAACAACTGGCAGTGAGAGGTCTCTGGAGAGGCAAACAGGTCCACCTGTGCTGCTCCGAATTTCTCCCAAATCAGCTGAACCGACAGGGGACGGAGTCTCCATTCTCCAGGGAGCGATGCTCTGGACAGACTCTCCGCCCGGCCCTCCTCCGGGGGAGGGAGTGTTACGTTCACCGTCTCCTGAAGAACAGTTCCATCCATCTCTGGGTCGCCCGTCCTAGGGCCTCTTGCATCCAGCTCCTCGACGCGGCCGGGTTGAAGGCTGCTGCGCAGGCGGCGGAGGAGCAGAGGTCCTTGAAGCGTCTTGAAAAAGACGAACCACCCGAGCTAGCTCTTTTAGCTTTGCTCTTTTTGTGAAAAAGGCTGAAGCGCACAGGGAAGATGAAACGCGCTGAAGACAAAAGTTTGTCAACAATTGTATCTGCCACTCAACTGGAACCACCGTTGCTGCTACGCCGTGACACCAGCGTCTTTGTTAGGTGAGTTGAGATGCTTAGGAACGTTCTCATGTAGCTCGGCTCCGAAGCGAAAAGCTAGCGCTAGCGCTGTGATTAGGTTCAGCTGGATGCTAATCAGCGTGGGCCAATTTCATGTACATGCAGAGTTGATTTGTTATCTCAAAGCGAGATTCCTATTTGTCGGTCCCCGACATGACGTCGGAGAGACCGTACGAAAGGGAACACAGAGATGTACTTGAGAGCAGCGCCGGTTGGAATCCCATGTAACTACGGTTCACAAAACAGTTCAAATCTGTGTAAAAGGAAGTTGAAATGACATGGTTGCATCAACAAATGCTTTTTTTTTTTTTTTTTTATCAGTTTTGCAGAAAGTGCCACCAGCACCATTCAAGACCAAATGCTGTTGTGATCCATCATATTGATCGTATTGGATTGAGGCTTGAGATCTGTCTATCTGTAATTAGAAAGCAACATTCTGAATTCGCAAAGTGTCAGTTCCTATTTTTTGTTTTTTCTTTAACCTTTACATCACCAGCTTTAATGCTTTTTTTGCTGAGATTGTGTGGCTTTTTTCATTGCCTTCATTGCACTTCTTCTATTGCTTATGCTGCTTATTAGCAGAGCTCTGATCTGTAGGAGTGTCACTCTAGCCTTATGGGAAATCAATGGCTAATCGGAACGAGGGTCATCCAAATCTACCACAGTGATTCTGCCACGGAGGCTCTAGAGCCAAATGAAAGCGCAAAGTAAAGACATAAGGGCTCGGACCTTAATCACATAAACAGCGAGGGATAAACAGTTCTGCTTAGCAAAGAAGTAAGGTGAGAGAAACCGGCCCGGCCGAGAAACCCAGTACAATTCCGTAGAGAATTTGGTGTTTGTTTGGGTTTAATGAGTTTTTGAGTGTGGTGTGACACAGGAAAGTGTATCTGTTGAGACTGTTTATCTGTACTTTATCTGAGAGATAGAGAGATGGAGAAAAAAGCAGTAGAGAGGTGAAGAGTGGAGAGGTTCTCTCGTGCACTTGGGAAACACAAAGCGGTTCAATCGCAAATCGTAACGGATACCTCAACACTCAACGTTGTCATAGTGACACACTGAGAAAACAAAATCTGTTTAATTTAACCCGAGTGGGTTATGCAGCTATATCAAAAGCCTCGCAACGGCTGCTTATTACTACAAGGAGCGCTCGATGACACAGAGGAGGATGATGTTTTCCAACAAGCCGACTCGTAGCATGCTATTGATTGGTCTGTGAAGAGGTCCTTGTGCAACGAGAGCCAGTGCTCAGTCCTCCATTACGATAATTGCGTTGTGTATCACATCTGTCGCATCAGCCTTGGCATTGGTGATAAATAAACAGTGGCAGTAATGTCTCTCCTTTGTTTAAAACCATCTTCTGTCCTTTTTTAATGCTGATGATGGTGCATCGCAAAAAGATCCAGCAGCCTAATGGTGCCCTCGGGGCAAACATAAACAGAATTCATTACCGGATAAAAATCCTAATGTTTGATCGGAAACTCTTTTTAAAAAACAACAAAACATTGAGGTCCGTATCTATGCACTTTTAATTTAATAGTTCTAGAAAATTACAATTACATTACTCGCCATCCTGTTGTTTTAAACCTGAATGCTGTTATCCTTTCAGAGTAACAAAAAAGGAGATGCTTTTGAGAAAGTTAGTTAAACGAATAGTTCACCCAAAAATATAAGATAAAAAAAATAAATATAAGAAAAGATATTTTGAAAAATGTTGAGTCAATGGTGGTTACAAACTTTTTAAAAATATCTTCCTTTGTGTTCAGCAGAACATAGAAATTCATAAAGGTTTGGAACTAATTGAGGGTGAGTAAATGATGACAGACTTTTCATTTTTGGGTGATTTGGGTGATATCCCTTTAATGCAGCTTGCATGATGACTATGACTCTCGAGCACTAAAGAGGTAAAAAAAAAACAAACAGGAAACATAATTTACCATTTAAAACAACTGTTTTCTATTGTAATATACAATGTTTTAGAATGTAAGTAATCCTTAGAAGTCACTGTAATATGCATATTTGGTGTTTAATTTTATATATATATATATATTTTTTTTTACAGGGAACTAATTATTATTATTATTATTATTATTATTATATTAAATAGCTGTATAGAAATAATGGAAAGTTCAAATTAAGTTTCTAAAAAAAATGTGTGACCTTTTTTTGTGTTACTGCCACTTTTTTCTTTTTTTTTGATGTCCACCATCACACCATTTTAGTGCCCCATTAAAAAGAAAAGAAAAAAAACTACACTTATGTGAATAAAATAACAATATAAAATAACATTGTTAGATTATTTTATGATAAAACATCAAAGTGTCTGTCTGTTCTTTATTATTATTATTATTTTATTTTTCAAAAATGGCAAGAATCAATGATGTATTGTTATCTGTGAGGTTGAGATGCCAATATAATATAATTTGAATTTGTCATGTATTATGCAGTAAGCATATCTTTAAAAAAATATATATTTTTGACCTTTTCAATAGCCTGTTTTGAAGATGAATAGCAATATTACGACTACTGAATTTCACTGGATTTTGTTTTTGATTCCCAAATTTTCATCCTTTGAATCAAACCGTTTTGCATTTGATTATAGCAAACTGTTTCTAACTAAAAGGTCAAACTCTGACAAACATTGCCGTGAATATCACTCCAGAAGCAACCATGTAAATAAGGCCGGAGGTACACAGTGACAAACGCGTGCGATCACACAAAACTTCACACTGAGGACCAATCAGACAGCCGACCTCACTTGCCACAGGGGCTTTGCTCCTGTCTCTGTTTGACATGCTGGGCCTGTCCCAGAGGAAGCTGCTTTTATAAGTCAAACGTTTGGAATTAGCATTTTCACAAAAGGGCAGTAAAGTCCTCTTGTCAGGAACGTGGAAAGGTCACCAGGTTTCCTGCTGCATCGAGACTCCCCGAATGCCGTGATATCGCTCCTCTCTCTCTCAGTCATGGAGGGCAGCAGAAATTGAGAGATGACTCGGGCTCTATCTCCGGTGACATTACGAGGGTCATTTAGCACTCGAGATTGAGAGCTATAATTGGTTATGAGGGTCCGACACTGAAATATGGCCTGTGTTGCCGAAACCATGAAGCATGGACTACATCCACCCAGACACAGTCAGGCGGCGACTCAGGGAGGAAAAGTCGAGAGGACGGGCGCTGAGGCATGCCGACTCAACCTTACTGGGTCTGCCTGCCATCCTGCTGCGGCTGCTAGAGCGTGCCACGCATGTCTCTCTGAGAACCAGCCAGACGGGGTCTCCTCAGAGACCACCTCGGGTTGGGTGGGAGGTGTGTCGAGGAAGGAGGTGGGAGGTGTCTGATGGGCAACATGCTTACACGGATGAGTTAGCTAAGCCGAGAGATAACAGAGACATGGAGTGGCTTTAAGAACGAGGCGAAGGGTTCAGTGAAGGAGATCTCTGGCTATTGTGAGTGTAATCATTGATAGAGAGGGCAAAGTCATACTTCAGAAAGGCTTCCAGGCTTAACTTCAATTCCAGCTTGCTTTTTTCCCCCCCAGAGTGGAGACATCACCCTGCTGCCTGTGTTTTACTTCTGATAATGAATATGGACCTGCAATGAACTATTTAGGTGAAACGTTTGTTGTGAATTGTCACTTGCACACCTTTATGCCATTTAAAGTGTAACTGTTTATATTCAGTAAAATGCAAATTAAGATAGCAAAGCAAAGGTAATGAGTTTAATTCCCGGGGAAGACATTCTGATAAAATGCACCTTTTGTTGATTTAGATAATAATATATATAATAATAATATACAATAATTAATAGGTAATGCTAATAAATATTACATGTACTGTATACTACTATTATAATATTGTGAAATATTACAGTTTAATATACATTGGGTATGGAAAGTATTCAGACCCACTTAAATTTTTCACTCTTTGTTATATTGCAGCCATTTGCTAAAATCATTTAAGTTCCTTTTTTTCTTCATTAATGCACACACAGAACCCCATATTGACAGAAAAACACAGAATTGTAGACATTTTTGCAGATTCATTAAAAAAGAAAAACTGAATTATCACATGGTCCTAAGTATTCAGACCCTTTGCTCATATATTTAACTCAGGTGCTGTCCATTTCTTCTGATCATACTTGAGATGGTTCTACACCTTCATTTGAGTCCAGCTGTGTTTGATTATACTGATTGGACTTGATTAGGAAAGCCAC
>JAUCMS010000038.1:15366382-15377036 GCA_032357445.1 Enteromius radiatus
CAGAATCAGAATCAGAATCAGAATGAGCTTTATTGCCAGGTATGTTTACACATACAAGGAATTTGTTCTTGTGACAGCACTTGAGATTATCATCTTGCAAAAATGATGAGTGGCTTGTGCATTTGATTGATTTGACCAAACTGCTTTGTTTAAATAATACATAATATACAGTTGTAACTGTAAAATAATAACACACTTATGATTTTATAAATATCTCTTGACACAGGGCAGTCAAACTGCACAGGTTTTTAATAACGTATAAGCCTGCATCCTGATGTATTCCTACTCTATTATATACCTGCACATCTTATGTATCACTACAATGTAGATGTCTCAAATCACTTGCAAATGCATGTCAAATCTCTAATTCCACAGTGTGAGCTACAAGCACAGCTCAGCATGGAGCTTCAACGCATTAAGTGTATTAGATTTCAATCTGACATCTGGTCATTATCATCTCCTCTCTCTCTCGCTCTTTCTCTCGCTCGCTCTCTCTCTGTCTTTCACATATTCCATCTCCATAAACAATTCGATTTGAAAAGCTCTGCTGCTGCTGTCAGCTTCTTACATTTTCTAACATCTCCTCTCCTCTCGCGCCCTCCCCCTCCCATTCGTCCTGTAGTTTGTGCAGTGTACAAGGAAGCAGGTGAGTAAATCACAGAGATGCTGAGTGCGAGATAACGAGGCGATGGGGGATTCTCACTGTTGCAGATGCATCGCCCAAGGCTGAATGGAAGGGTGGAGCAAACCGGCACCAGCACAGATGTTCACATGATGCACCATGATAGGGGTCATGGATACCAATGAAGGCCTTTGGAGTCTTGGACTTTTTTGAAGGTAAAACATAAAATTGCAAGATATAATTGAAGGTATAATGGTTTGGTTTTCCCAAACACTCCCATTCACATCCATTGGTCAACCAAATAGATAGCCCCGCCCAAAACTCATGCCACTGGCTGCAATGTTGATATTGCTGCATGGTTGGGATGCTCAAATTTAAAAAAATGATGTTCTCCCTTCAGTCAGCTGTGGTTACGAAATGAGCAGTGCCTTGTTGTTCCTTCAGAATCTTTATTCTCCCTGTTCCTCTCTGGTGAAATAGCTGCCAACATTTACCCGAGCTGCAGAAACTAAATTTCAAAAAAGCAACTGCTAGCATTTAAAGCAATAATTCACCCAAAAATCTGAATTCTGTCATTACTTACTCATCCTAAGATTGATCCAAACCAGTAAGACTATCACATATCTTTGTAACACAAAATAATTAAATAATTTTGATGAAATCCCAGAGCTTTCTGACCCTGTATAGACAGCAATACAACTACCACTTTCAAGACCCAGAATGGTACTTAGAATATTGTTAAAAAAAAGTCCATGCAACATCAGTGGATCCACTGTAATTTTATGAAGCTATGACAATACTTTTTGTCCCCAAAGAAAACAAAAATAGCTTTATTTAACTATTTATTCGAGGACAACGCACCAGAACTCCTCTGCTCTAGCTTGTTTCCTAATCCAGCAGGCTAATAACTGCAGCATTGTAAATTCCTAATATTGCTGGCTTTGTGACAAATTTAGCAAATCTGCTAAAGGCATAAATGTAAACCAAATGGTCAGGGTTTGCCTGATTAACACATACCACACCCATAATCGTTCTGCTATAATGTAAGTGCATTTATGCCAGTACATACCATTTTCATTCTGCAGGGTTAGTGTTATCTAAAAGTGACTTACCGTTCAATGCAGGTGCATTTTTATCAGAATGCGTTCAACCCATGACCTTGGTGGTGTTAGCGCTATTGCTCCTGGAGCTGATATACAGGAACCTGCCTGCATCACACCTGACCGAACTCAGGTGTTACAGTAAGAAGTATTTTCAGATCAGGACCCAAATTTAAACATGCTTGTTTTTCATAATGTATATTCATGGAACAAATGCAATGTCTTTGTTTCCTATATAATGATGCTCATAGGATACTTGCCCTTAATGTATTATGTTTGAAAAGACAAATGATAAGACAAGAAGAGCTAGAGCATCTGATGCCCTTGCATTGTCTCAGACTCCCAAGACACTTGATCATTTCCCAGCAGGCCTAAAAGGAGAGCAGGATAAAAACAGAATTATATATAATATTCAAACAGATTTCACATTTTTAATAAACATAAACTGACATAAAATACACCTTTGAACTCAATGGGTCCTTCTGGGAATGTAGACATGCAGCTATGCTCTACTTTGATTTTTATTGACCTTCAGCATTATTTTAGGTTTAGCAGGGTTGTTATATTTAAAAAAAATATTTCTGTTGAGCATGAAACACTATTACAACACTGATGTCACATGTTCTACCAATGTTTTTACTATGTTTCTGGACATGGATCATTCAGTTGTACTGGTGTCTATGGAAGGTCAGATGACTAATACCCAAAGCATTCATAAAATGTAAATGTATTACAGATTTTAGCCTAGCCATAAGGTAAATATCTAATGCACATTTAAAATCTGAATTAAACATATACTAATGATGTGATTTATGCTCTGAATCCACCAGAAACTTCAGCAGTATCAGCAGATTTTGACAGATGTCACAGACGACTGGCGACTGCTGAGTATTTATATTTTTGTCTCTTTAACTGCTGCCAATCTCACAATCCCCCCCACTCAGTTTTCCTAGAGACTGATTTGAAAATGAACACTCTGTTCGCTTTGCGCCACGTATGGTTAAGCAAAGAGAGCGATGGATAGAGTGGTGAAATTAAATTTTCATAAAGGTTGTTTGAAGGATTGGACGTGGAGACCAAAGACACTAAAAGACACAGCTTCACTTTGAATTTGTAATTACTCCACCATAGAAAGACTAGATTAGAATCATCAACCAATAGAAAGCGACTGTTTCCCTGTAATTACAAAAGAGACAAAAAGGAACAAAGGACATAAAGCATCACAATACACATCCTGTCACCACAGACTCTAATGGGAAACAGATAGACAGAACGTGGGGACGAGAAAGATAAATGGAGAAAGCTTAAGTCTGTTCATTTAAAAAAGCACCAAATGAAGAAAAAAATGATTATCAGCGTTCGTGTTGTATTATGTCTTCATAATTGGTGTCAAGGTCCAGTTCGGATTTGAAAAGGAATCCTAATTGACTAATGTGATGGGAGAATTTGTGTGCAACAGGTGGAACAAAAGACATACGATAGCCTATTTGTTGAAATTGCACAGTGAAGATTTGCACCGTGTTGAATATTGTTTACTCAGGTGAAGTCAAAATCAGTGTATTAAGATTTGCTTTGTTAAACGCTCGATAGCCTCAAAACAATAACATATTTATGTATGCCACTGCATACAAGCAAAGCTAATAGAAGCACAATTACAGAGAATGCATTAGGATTAAAGGGGAAACAAGGCACATTTTAATTTTAATTAAATATGTTTATTTTTTATTTCAGAAGATATGGCTGAAGGAGCGTGGGGGTTGAAGAAACCAGCCGATTTCAAAAGTGCGATGGGAATAGAAGAAGCAAAAGTGAGATGCATAGATAACATCATGCTGGGCGTTATTATAGTGTTTCACTGTTAATTGCATATGAGCTTTTAAACTTGTGAAGCGCAATAGAGGTTCTTCTGGAATTAATGTAGCTAAGCACAAATAGGGCTATGAGAAAAAAAAAATTAGAGTTGATTTATTGAAGTGTTTTATTTTTTTCTTTATTTGAGAGTGTTCACATGCACAAAAATTAAGCCAATTAGAACCTTATTATGCCAGAAATGTGTTTACATGAGATTACATGTTTTTCCTTTTATTAAACAAATCACTTGCTTTGGATAAAAAAAAAAAAAAGTCTGTTAAATACATGTAATTGTTCATTTTTTTCTTCTTCTTCAGTTTTCAGTGCTTTATTTGTTGAAAGTTGAAACTGGTTAAATTATTTTGATGAGTTAAAATAAGGGAAAACATATTTTTATTAAAAGCGATTAAGAGTGTTGTCATTAGAATGTATTTCATTATTTTTTTTAAATGCTAGCACAATCCGCATTTATAGATAAACACAAACAAACATGGATTACATTTAAATAGTTTTGCATTCACACAATAAGTTTTGCTTTCTTACAAGAAACTCTGCATAGGTTTTTGAGCCAATACAAAAGTACTGAAATATAATTTTTCCAGCACCTAACTTCCATCATCATGTCCCTTTAGGGACGCACACAAACTATCCATGATACATGGCAAGATTAAAGACAGCAACTCTGTGGAAAACAAATGACACTTTTACATTCAAATGACAAATGCAGTATGCTAATGCTAAGGCTGTTTTGTTTTTCAGAAAATTAAACTCACTTTCAGATGTTTAATGCCATACTGTACACAACAACATGTTTCTCTGGGAGTATTTGAACATTTATCTTTCTTTTTTTGCTTCACCCCTGGGAAAAAAAAAACAGAAAAGTAGATAGCACACAGAAAATGTAAACTTATATTTTCCCACAAACCCTTAAAAAAAAGGTTACTTTGACCATGTTTATTGCAAGTTCAGGCTTATGTTTTATTCACACTATACCTACTGTAGACGTTTATTCTGGTACAGATTTACTGTATACAGCTAAAGGGTATCTTTTTTTTTTGCCTTCCTTTTTCTTTGTTTGCTCATAAATAAACATATAAATAAACTTTAAGGAAACCCTAAAGTAGTGTACTGAAGATTCTGAAATATTATATACTATAACTACATCTGGTATGCAGGGCAGCTGAGTTCGCTTGAGCATTTTCTCCGCTCTCATTGAGTCAGCTTTTTACTGTACTCTATTAATAGGCAGAATGACCCCTCAAACAAAAGGGTCAGTTTGTATTGGTGCCTCCAACAAGCCCGAGCCAGAACTGTGCATTCACTGAAAAACAAGGTACAAAAAGAGCAGCAGGCTTTTCTGCTAACCTGACTAGTTGGTTCTTCGTGCATTGGCATCTCAGACCTCTTCTGGTTCACCGGCAAACCCAGTTTACAAGGTAAGAAATTATTTCTCCAGCTGGGATTGAGATGAATTTGCATAAGAAAAAAAAAAAAACACAATGTATGTTAGAAGAGTTTTAGGGACGTGGTTAGTTGTAGCTAAAGCACAAAATGTTCTTTGGAACATCTGATTTTGTTAATGCAGTCTGAAGCAAAAGGGTGACAAACCAAACACTAGAAATTCTGAAAATCATACAAATGTTCCTCTTTTTAAAAAATTGAATTATACTTTCTGGATAGTGTCATTTGTATTGAAGAAAAATGATTACATTACAAAAGACTGCAAACAGAAGCAGACTTTTGGACCCATAACATAATTAACACATGTCTGGTTTTAATGCAGGATGATGTCATTCCACCAAAAAACATATCGCAATTCAAATTGAATTATTTTAATGATTATCTTTATAGAAAAGGATCAGTGGTCATTGAAAAGGCTCATTATGGAAGGCACCAGAGGACCCATTTTGCAGCTAATGGTGATGGGCGTTTTGCTGGGGTGAGTTTCTTAATACTCATAATTCCAAAACCTCTTTCATAGTATCTTATATAACAAATTACAGTTCTTATTCCATTTATAGTAAAGCAAAATCCATTTCACTGAAAAGAAAGAAAAGTCCTCCATCTGTTATTTTAACAAGTGCTTTTATCTCAGACTGGCCAAATGGATCTGTGTCTCTTTGTCTACCTGGTATTATCATGAGCAAATGAACCAATTATCTAATTTCATTATATCCATCCATTATAGATAAGCGCGGGTGTTTTCACAGTAATCTTGTATCTTTTTAGCAAGACAGATAAGGGCGTATTCTTGTGTCTGATGATGATCTGACTTCTGTTTAACCTCACAGAGCAACCGTCCCGAGACACAGGGCCATCCAGACCCCTGACTATGATGACACCTCTACACCTGAGATCCTCAGCCCTTCCTGGATGGCCATCATCCCTGACATCTACTCCTTGTCAGATGTGACTGTGCCCGGGACACACAACACAATGGCCCTGTATGGAGGCACACTGGCTGAATGCAACTCCTGGTCCCTCGCCCTCCAACTCCGAGCCGGAATCCGTTTTCTGGATATCCGAGTTCGCCACGCCAAAGGCAACCTGACCATCCACCACGGCATCTCCTATCAGTACGCTCACTTTGGGGACGTGTTAAAGGACGTGGCGGCTTTCTTAATGGAGTATCCTTCGGAAACTGTGTTGATGAGGCTGAAAGAGGAGTTGAGCAACACGCAGAATATTTACAACACCGTGGTGCGATATGTTAATGAGTATGCAGACTGGGACCTACTGTGGCACAGTTGTGAGATGCCCAGCATGGGAGCGGCGAGAGGAAAGCTGATCATACTGCAAGACTTCACCGGCCCTGACCTGGGAATACGCTACAACTCACTAGACATAGCAGATGACTGGAAGGTAAGGACACACTGGTGGGTTTATGAATATGGGAGGGGCTTTTTGGCATTTGTAGAAAATAAATTCTCTTTGAAGACACTTTTACTGATGCAACAAATGTCATTTGAACTTTTGAAATTCAAACGATGGTAGTGGAAATGCATTTTAAACACTTTTGGAATAAAACTGCTGACAGTTGCTTTGTGCATTTTAGATAATTTAATATTTTTACACTTTAATTAGCATAATTTGAAAAAAAATGATGGAAATGACAAATAAAATATTCTATTCGTAAGTGATACTGACTATAAGTGATTTTTTAATTTAATTTAATTTTTTTCACATTTCACAAGTACTGTTTATAATTATTTTTATAAATATATTGCCATGTATTAAAAACAATGAATTGGAAATTATTAATAATTACATTTATAAAAATAAAGTAAGAATAAAAATAATAATATCAAATACTAATAATATACACTGAAGACTGGAGTATTGGTGGTTGAAAGTATTTTTTTCATTACAGGAATAAATCATATTTTTTTATTTTAAATTGTAATAATATTTCACTGTTTATACATATTATAACTGTTTTTATTGTGTCTTCAATCAAATAAATGCATCCTTAGGAGACTTTATATTTAGTTTCAAGAGTATCAGTCTTTAAAAATTAATCAAGTGACTTTTTGCTCCCTCGCCACCTTTTTTAAAAAAAAAGCTTTTTCTCGCCCCAGGTGTCCTCTCTGCAGCCGGAGGAAGTGGAGAAGAAATGGAGAAGTGTCTCCACTCATCTGGAGGCGGCTGCAGTTGGTAGCAAAAACCGAATGTTCCTCACCTACAGCAGTGGTGCCAGTATCCTGGCACATCCCAATGCCCTGGCCCGGCTAATAAACCCCCGTCTGCATGAATATCTGACAGGCTATGTCGGTCATAGGAAGCGGTTTGGTATTGTAGCAATGGACTTTCCTGGTGCCAAGTTAGTGCAAACTATTATAAGCTTAAATTTTTGAGAGACAACGGCAGGACGTCAAGACCAATACACCTGCAACTCACCAAAATACTTCATTAATTGACACAAATCTCAGGTACAACTGTGACTCAAATTACCCATAGCCTTGAAAATTCCATATCCATGACAGAAAAAGTTTGAGCTTGCTGGCAAATTTTGCATTATGTGACTTAATAAAGCACTTCGACAAATTTCTGTCATAACACCATGTCATGACAAAAATCGAAATAAAATGCTCTCCTGCCACTTCATAAGGACTTTAATAGGATAGTCTGCATTTTCATGGCACTCAAAATAGAACACTCTGTCCTCTTTTCTGTGTACAATACAAAGGAAAGGTGTTAACTGACATCCTTCTCAGAACAGTCTTCAGCAAGCTGAGTTCACACAAAGTACAACAAACGTTGTTAAGCCTTAGATCTTACAGATTGACATTTTCGTAACTAAAACTATTGGTTTTAGAGAGGCATTATATGTCCAATTTCCAACTAGGAATCTCATATATGATAATTATGATAGCATATGAATGCACTATCATTGTAAGATACAAATTCAGAATTGAGAGATGTATAAAATCGGAATAAGATATAAAATAAGAATTTCAAGATGTAAACTATATGAAATTATATAAAATAATTTCTGACATCCTTTCTCACATTACTATTATAACTACAAGTCGCTACAAAACTACAAAATTTGACACATACTTTCTGATAGTCAGCATGTTGTACTGTATGTTGTGGATCTATCAAAATAAAGTGTTAGAACATATTAAGCAGATAGTCTACTAATACTCTAATGACTGCTAGTTGACATGCAGTTACAAAGTTACTTACTGTTAGTATCTATGTCTGAAGTGGAAGAAAGAAGGAGATGTAAACTCAACTGAAGAGAAAAGACAAAGTTGCAATTTTCTATATGTTGTATCCTGTTGAAGAAACAAACTTCCGTAATAAATAGCTAAAACAATAAATACATTTTTAGTAGCGAATTCAAAGAGAACAGGAAAGTCTACAGCTATAACAATAACAAGACAGAGGAAACTATTGTTGGAATAACTTTCAGAGATGATGAAAGAGCATGACAGACAACATGGCTGCAGCTCACGCTAATAATAAACAGACTGTTTTTGTCCATTGGTGCAACTGACATCCATCTAGCAAGCTGAGTTAACACAAAGTAGGAGAGAAGTTTGTTTTTCAGTATTACGTAAGTCTCAGATGTTACAAATGGAAACATTCTCACACTAACACTATTGGTTTTATTTGTGTTCTATTTCAAGGACAGGTTCAGCTTTTAAATCAAATCTCTGCCACAGCGGTGATGCTCTGTTGTTTGCCCCCAATGCTTATCTTAATGACAGGGTCTGCAATGAGTCATCTGTGCAAAATGGTAATGTTCAATGTATGCAACACTAAAATCTGCAGGTAATATATAATAATAGTGTCTTCAAAAGCACCTAAACAAATATTGAACTTAACCTGACCACTCAAGGAAATCTATATTTGTTGAAGAATTTATGTCTGAGGTGATTCATTAGCTCTTGTTTCATGTTACATGTAAACACATTAAATGGGTTTATCCCTGGTAAGCACTCATGCATCATCAAGGCTTTTTAAAACAGCATTTGAATGAGTAACCTAGAATGAAGGCCACACATATGATTCAAACTGTACATCCGCAATGTTCTTGCTTGAATTTTAGTCTCAGGTGAAGCTTTAACAGAAAGCCTCTGCTGTATACGAGGCACTTGACAGTTAACTGGCGGAGGAACGCAGCAGGAGGTAACTAGCTTTACATCTTCAGTGTCACGCTTCTGTGTCCCATCATCTCTTTCCCCGCGTCTATGACATCACATGAGCGTTCCTGTCCCTGGCTCTGCACACCCGGGTAACAAGGCACAGAGAACAACACCCCATGAGAGGAACAGAAGGATGACAGAAGGTGTGTGAATGTGTTTAGCTCTGCGTCCAAATCGTTTTTCCTCCCTCTGCTGCATGCAGATTGGGACAATGAAAAAGTGGGCTGCGAAATTGATGCAAGACATGCTGTGACTGAAGGCGGCAACAAGGATGTCAAACAGGCTTTGAGTGAAAGACACCAGTTTTGTTACTTGGGGTGGGATTCATAACAAGTTTAACAATTTTGGTTACTTAACAGTTTTATGTGATACTTTATAAAGTAAGAACAGTTTGGAAGATGGAAATGGAATTCTGTTGCCAAAAGCTGGGATCATTTTAACAGTAAATGTAAAACATCTAGGTTAGAAGGAGGGAACGGGAACTTGCATGAGAAACCAATCACCTCTGAGCCTTATTAAAAAGGCCAATGAACATTGGCATGAACTGATTGCATCCAGCTGCATCTGATCACAACGTCAGTATAAACAGGGCAGGTGCGAGGGAGACCAGATTGGCAAACTAGGTCCGGGAGGGCCAATGCAGTGCTACCAGAAAGACCTGCTCCTCGTCCTCCCTGATCTTGCAAGGAGGCTCACTGGGAGAAAGGCGTACTTGAGCCCTGGAAACAAGCTGTATGCCAACGTATACCTGCAGAGGGCTCCTTGGGCCTCAGTGAGAGAGGAAGCTGGCAGTGGGAGGGCTTGGGGGAGGCGAAGAGATCAACCTCAGCGATTTCAGCCACTCCTGACTCCACAGGAGCAGATGGCGGGCGAGTTGTGGCATACGACGGGAGCGTATACAACCCTGGCGGTTGATGTACACTATGGTCGTAGTGTTGTCCGTGCGGACGAGGACATGCCTGTGGTGCAGCGACGCAGCGCGAGAAGCACTGTCAGCAACTCTAGACAGTTAATGCCATTGCAGTTGAGCACCTGAGGGACCCGAAGCTTTTGCACCCCAAACTGTGGAGAAGGCATCTGTGTGGATCACCACATGCCTGGACTCCCTGTCCTGGAGAACTCCAACCCATAAGAAGGCACTCCACGGGCTGAATAGGCGGCGACACTACGGGAAACGCCAATCCGGAGTGTGCCACGGTGCCATGGCCATCTCGGGACTCGATCGTATAACCAGCACAGAAGCCTCATATGAAGCAGACCGAGCGCTGTTACTGTGGCTACGGCTGACATATGCCCCAGGAGCCTCTGATGTTTTGAGAGGTACAGCTGTCTTGTGCCTGAATAACTTCAGATTAGAGATGTCAAACGATTAATCGCGATTAATCGCATCCAAAATAAAAGTTTTTCTTTACATAATATATGTGTTT
>JAUCMS010000038.1:15444307-15454580 GCA_032357445.1 Enteromius radiatus
ATATAATGTTTTTTTTTTTGTTGTTTTTGTTTTGCATTCTGAGAGCATTGCTCAAGCCTTCATGGTATCCTGACAGCAATAGATTTTTAACTAGTCATTTAAATTATATTCAAGACTTATTTTATTTTGAATTCTATGCAGGTTTTCCCTATTTAGAGATCTTTTTTACTTGAATATTAATATTATTATTATTATTACAGGTTATTATGTGTCTGTTTCTACCACGACTGGCACACCCTGCTTCCCCATGTGCTAGTCTCTCATAAAAACATGCACAGCTTATATGATGCATGCATATTAACAACAATAGTTTTACCTTTTGAAAACCAAGTGCCTTTGAAATATATGAAGAAGATCCCAGATAATATATAAATAGATATTTTGCATCTGCTTCTATGATTTATCTGATTTAATGAAGAATTTCCAAGTTTTCCATTGTTCCACAAATCACACATTTGGCATTATCAAACATACATTATAGTGTGAAAAAACATTTGATTAACTGAAAACATAGCAGTTGGGTAAAGATATAGTCATTTTTAATACAGGCTTTGAGCCCTTTGAATGTCTTGAAGATAAAGAATAGTACAGAGGGATAAAAGCTAAAGCTAAAATGTTGATGTTGAAAGCTTGTTGGGTAGATTTGTAGACCTGTTTTTTTTTTGTGACCATGTCTGTAGATTGTTTTGAACAAAGTAACAGGACAGAATATATTTTTGACAAAGTAAGGTTTGGAAAAGTTACCTTTTATCTCTTAGGTTTAATATCTGTAGGACAGGATACTGCCGTCGATTGAACTCTCACATTGAGCAGAGTAAACAACTGACGTGAGTCACCTTAGGGTGTGGACTTCTCCGTAAGTGAAAGACAGGGAAAGTAAAAGTAAAATGTGCCCTTAGCACAGTTTATTTGTTTTCTATACTGAATAAAAGCAGTATCAAACATACGTATAGTATGTATTTGGTTGTTTTGTTTTGTATATTATTTTTTATACATCATTTTATGGACATTATGAACATTATCTGCAATAGTCACTGTAAGGGAGTAAGGGTTAATAAGGAAATACACTGTGATTCTGTGTGTTTGCACAATGCGTTTGCCTTTTGGCAAACTTAATTTCTGTTTGGCACTGCCACTGTAATTTAAAACCAATGAAAATGAAGCCCAGTAATTTTCTGATCCTGCCGGCACCGCGCGCAGTTATACGTAGACACATTACTAACTGGACAACTTTAGTCTTCAGAACAAAATTAGACCTTATAAATTTAAACTTTCAACGTATTATAGTAACATCAAATTAATGTATCTATGTTTGAGAGGTAACTCGTCTTTTTCTTACTATATATATAATTTTAGATACAATAATATGAATACGATTAAATGCGAATGTCTACAGAGAAACACTGATGCTGTCTAAAGGCTAATTTTTTTCATGTGATACTATATTTATTTCATAAATTTTGCTCATAGATAAGACTAATAATTCATTTGGAAATATATTGGTCTACCCTTATTTTTGTGTGCTCTCACAATATCAAGAAAAAGCTGTGCTTTGCAGAGTTATTATTAGGCCTACAGCAAATATAAAAAAGATGTTCAATTCATTATGAAGAAAAAATATTGATTAGCATTTGAACACTATAATTGTTACATCTACACCAGGCTCCACCCTCACTTCCTCACAGAGAGCACCTTCCCCAGAGTACTAATTGGCCACACCTGCGCACACACCTGAAGTCACTCACCACCACCACATAAAAGCACACCTCAGTCACCGTCCAAGCTCAACGATCGTAAGTGGACTGTCAGCATTGATCCTGAATATACTTACCTGTTGCTCTTACCTGTATTCTCTCCACTGTCCTCCGTGATCCCATCGTCTGCTCCCGGTTTCCTCGTCTCTTTCCCCGGATCTGTGGTGTGTGGTGTGAGTGTGCTTGTGATTCCCTGTTGTTCTCCCGGCCTGTGAAGAAGACAAAAAGACTTTCAGTTTCCTTTGAAGATTTATGTTGACGACTTGCTTTCAAGAGTGCATTACCTGAATTCCTGTTTATCCGCTCATTCCTGTAAATAAACATTGTTGATTACCTTACCTCTGTCTCCGTCCGCTTCGTAACAATAATAAACACACAACATGATCTGCATGATGACACTTTTATTTTTAATATTATTGTGAAGTGAGATGAATCAAGAGTGTGTCTGTCTTGCATTACACTAAGAATTTGACCAGTTTACACTAAACAACAGTAAAGCGACTGAACTGACTCCAGCTGGAGGGGGTGGAGGTTTGGGAGGTGTTGGGTGGGGGGTTGATACAGTAAATGTGTGAATCTCTTGCTCATTCACAGGGAGAGCACAGCAAAAAGTTGCAGAGCAGGTTTTGCCAAAGTGTCTGTTTTAGGACAAATGCCTTCTTTAGGTTGGCTTTTGCAATTTTTTTGCAAGGGCATACAGAGTATGACAGGCAATATAATATGCTTTTTTTTTTTTTCTTTTTTTTTTTTCTCAAGACGTGGCACCTCTGCGCGAGAGACAAAGAAGCTGTCTGAAGAAGATGCACTTCTGCAGCTTATTTTTAATTTTGCACTGTCTAAATTGCATGCAAAGCTGTAGTTGTTTTGACTGTACAAATGTAAAAATATATTGCAGCAATGACTAATAATTTTTTGTTTCATTATTGGCCAATTCCAGCTTCACTGATGTGACATTCACAGTCAAAACCTCAAATACAAATTCTCACAGAATGCATTCATTATTAGTATTTTTATTACCAATTTCACGAGTTCCAGCTTGTCGGCATTAAAGTAAAGCAAAGCTTGTTTGGCGTGCTGCTCAGGGAGAATGCTGCCGAGCCCTAAGGTAAATAGTCCTTAGGGCTCAGGAGGGGGAAGAGGTGGACAGCCGGTTCCTAACCCTGAGTGCTTCCCCCCAGATAGAAAGTAGGAGGAGAAGGGGAGGAATGGGGATACCAAGATCAAGATGAGGAAGGAAAGGGCTCTGGCCATTTATAGAGCTAGGTAAGGCATCTGATAGGAAGATGGAATAATTGGAAGATTAGAGAGGCTGGGATCATAATTAACTGCCTTCGCGCCCTCCTCCGGAAATGAGTTTGGTAAACTATGTATGTTGACATCTCTTTGTATTTTTCAAAATCCCAAACAGAGTCCAGACAATGGAACATATCCGTCTATGAACGTGTTTCACAGGCTATTTTAGATTTGGGAAATACATGTGCTATGGACAAAAAAAATAAATAAAAAATATAGGGGAGACAACATATCTGTGATTTAACTCAGGTGCTGTCCATTTCTTCTGATCATCCTTGAGATGGTTCTACACCTTGATTTGAGTCCAGCTGTGTTTGATTATACTGATTGGACTTGATTAGGAAAGCCACACACCTGTCTACTCAAAATAAAAACACCCACAATATATACAAGCCCGATTCCAAAAAAGTTGGGAGACTGTACAAATTGTGAATAAAAAAGGAATGCAATAATTTACTATTCTTCTAAATATAGAATTTAGACAACATATCAAATGCTGAAATTGAGACATTTTGAAATTTCAGGCCAGATATTGGCTCATTTTTAATTTCAAGACAGCTGCACATTCCAAAAAGGTTGGGACAGGTTGGAGAAGTTTTTTTTTTTTTTTTTTAATGGTTTGTCCATTAAATATGTAATATATAAATATGTCATAGCAAAAGGTCTGAATACTTAGGACCATTTGATATTTCAGTTTTTCTTTTTTAATAAATCTGCAAAAATGTCAACAATTCTGTTTTTCTGTCAATATGGGTGCTGTGTGTTCATTAATAAGAAAAAAAAGAACTTGGCAAATGGCTGCAATATAACAAAGAGTGAAAAATTTAATGAGGTCTGAATCATTTCCGTACCCAATGTAGAAGGCCACAGCAGTTTTCTGTCTGGGATTTGTTGTGCTGCTTGTGTCCAGAATATACTCACTCGCTCACATTACAACAGAAAACTATTACAACAGAAAACATAGTTTTTATGACATAAAATGTCATTATTACAAAAATGTTTTGTTTCAACGAGAAAAGATGTTGTTTCAATGAGAAAACATCTTGTTATAATGAGAAAATATGTCCTTACATAATTGAATGGAAAAAATATGTATGAGGCAGCAAAGCAAATTTTTGTTTTGAGAGGTGATGATGAATGATCTAAGATTGACTCTAAGCAAAACCAGACTACTAAATGAGCTCTAACCTGATTTTAAGAAAAGTGAATTTGTGCACAGAAGTTAAAGATTCCCTTACTGCGATCACATCCAATAGTAATATTTTTGTCATCTTTTGTCACCTCATTTTGTTACTAGAATTTCGTTATTTTATTGAAAGAGGGGAAAAAAGGCAAAATCAAGACAACTGATATGTGTGGTTGGTTTATTTATAATAAAATCATTACATTTTATTTAACTTAAACACTGAAAAAGAAGAAACAGCCTATAGTGTTAACCACCATAACTAATTGCATTTGAAAAATTGATATTGAGGAGGAACCTCATTGGACCAGGCAAATAAGCCTCTACTATAATACTGAAAATCTGTTCATGCATGCAGTGATACCACAGTATTTCATTATTTCTTCCAGTCAGCTAAAGTGTGATGGATCGTATATAATAACACAACATGAAAACCCTAGTATAACAATATGCATTTACACTTGTTAAAAATGATCAGTATTATGAAGTACACAGTGGCAAGCTAAATTAATACACATTGTTTTCACAAAATTAATGGCTAATGTGCAGGCAGTTGAGCTTCTGATCTATTAATAAATGTTCCAAAACTCATTCATCAGTAAAAGACATTCCAATCTCTGACTGGAAGAGACTGTCCAGCGTTGTGGGAAAGGTCAACCCTAAAGGGGAAAGGAGGTATTTATACAAAGTATACAATGACTATTAAATAATAAATAAATGCAGGTTTCTTAACATCATGGAGAAGATCAACCTATAGAAAGCATTATCACATTATAACATTACTCACCTCCATAATCTCTTGGTCTCCTCCGACCAATTCGATCCGTTATGGACCACAAATAATTTTTCATTTCATTGTCACAGTCTTCCCTCATTATACTTTGTTTTGATGCAGCATCTGAAAGAGGAAACCCAATGAAGAATTAAATTGTAATTTGTTGGATGGCAGTGTCTACTCAAAGTTGCTCTTGTGCAATCTAAAAGGTGTATGAAATTTGTAAACATCAAAGTTCACAAAATGACTGAATAAATTAAAAAACATGAGTAAATACAACATTGTGTGTATGTGGGAAGTGTTCATGCAGCAGTGTGTTTACCTCTGATCACATCAGTTAAAATAAGCTTAGCGAAGGGCTTTTTATCTCCTCTTCCCTGCCAGTTAAACTGCACAGCCAGATCATCTGACAGGACTTCCTGCATAATATTCTTAATCACATCCTTTTGCCCAAAACCTCTAATTTTTGACAGATAATTTACCTGTAAAAACAAATACAATTGTATAACTGTTAATCGTCATTTATTGGCATTATATTTCTTGGCATACTCTGAAATATACAAATATTTTGTATAGTAGCCTAATAATAAATGTGCATTAATACTATAACAATGTTTTTATTGTCCATTTATTTTATTTATTTATTTAGTAGCTGTAGAATAAGCAGGATAATCAGTCGTTGCAGAGTAAACCCCTTACAGGTGCTATAGGTGAGAGTTAATGGGTCTTTAAATTCTGTCTTGACTCACATATATTCGGCGTGTTGTTGCATCGCTGAGCTCTCTTTCAGTCATGGTCACATCTTCAAGCGTTCCAAGAGGCAGATTTAGGTTTGTTTCATTGTTATTTGAAGGAATGCTGGTACTGCTGGGGACCTCGGGAACTGTATTTTCTTTGAGTAGTTTCTTTAACATATCTGAGTTTTCCTGAACTGTGATCTTGATGTCTCTCATCATTTGGAAAAGCACACTCTTGTCTGTTGTGTAAAATGAGTTATGTAACTACAAAACATAAAAAAACTTCTTAAACTGATTATGACTCACCATCAGTTGACATGCTTTCAAATCTTGGTCTTTTTAGTATTCCAGATGATCCAGTGGCTGGTAAAAATGGCCTTTATATAAAAATCAGACAAAACAGCACAAATTATTTCTGACCTTTTGATATGTAAATTATTTGAATAATTATCTGTTACTTACCGTTCTTCAATTTCTTTTTGCCCCTCTTTTGCCCTCTCAAAAGTGACTGCAATAAGATAAATATTTTTATATTATTTGAGAACGTAATCGACAGTATAAAATCTTAAATTTAAACAGTTATTACCATACCATATTCTCTGTTAAATTTAATATTTAATTTCTCCCATGGTTTCCCTCCTGTTTCAGGTTTAATTCTGTTCTGAACAGCTTCTGTGCACTTCTCTGGTGATTTGAATGGAGGCCAGTAACATTGTTTCTTGTCTGGGCTCAACCAGTTTGTTGCTGCCACCATCACCTCATCTGAGTCCAGTAGAGTAACAACTGCATACATGGTGAGTCTAGTGAAGGGGAAAAGAAAACAAATTTAGCTCTGATTTTAAAAAAGAAAAAAAAATTGCTTGATTTTTAAAGTAAATTAAGATGAAATTAAGATTGTCCGCTTCAGTCATGGGATGGACGAAGGTCACATAAAAGCATCAAGTTCTGACAAAATTCATTAGTTCATAGGTATTATATAATTTAACTGGTTGAGCTAGCCTTGTGTTTAGTCAGATGTTTATTCTAATTGCCTCATTGGCAGAAATTATGGCTTACAAAATTCCTACACTGCAGTGCAAAATATATGTATATTATTAAAAACATCAGCAAATGAGATCTTGATTGTCTTCATGATCCTCACCTTCCACCATCCATTACTCCATAGGCCTTCAACCCTGCTCCTGGGGACCCACTGTCCTGCAGAGTTTAGCTACAACCCTAATCAAACACACTTGAAACACCTAATTAAGCTCCTCAAGATTGCTTGAAAATACAAAGGCAGGTGTGTTGAAGCAGGTTAGAAATAAACTTTTCAGGACAGTGGGTCCCCAGAAGCGGGGCTGTAGACCTCTGCTCTACTCTACTCTTTGTATTGTCCATTTCACAAATGTTTCTGCTTCCCATTTTTTACAGTACTTAGCCGTACACTTATTTCCCAATTACTGTTTACCATTAACATGTACTCTGTATAACGTTTTAATGTGAAACACTTCATTAGCTCTGTTCCTCACAGCAGCTATTACATTCACTCACTCAAACGTATTCAGGTTCGGCTCCACTCCTAATATGTACCAGTAACACCTAATACAAACGTCTTTGAGTATATTAAAACACGCCAATAACATTGTCATGCTCTGATTGCATCCAGCTTCAGCCGATTACAGAGTGAGTATAAATGAACAGCTGGTGCAGTGCATATTCAAGTTTTCGCTGAGGAGTTGAGCCCTTCTTTGATGTTGACAAAGTAGCCCTTTCTTGACACTCCCGTCTCCCAGGTCGGCCTATTCGGCAACACTGTCGGGAGCTGGCCCAGCAGTTCTCGGCAGTTTGAAGGCAGCCCGAGGACCCTGCAAGCCTTGCTGTGCTCAGCCTCTGCCTGCTCGTCGCCGAGGGCGTCCCCCCACGGCACCCAAGGATCCTGCTCCGACCCCCGCAAGGCACCAGATGCCCAACCGGCGGCCCGAGGGCCGGGGGCCTGAGGCCGACGGCCTGCTGCTCGGGTACCAGCCTTTAACACATGGGAAGCGTTCCTGCCACAGGCAGCCTGGAGGTGATGAGGACTACTCTTCGGGCGACATCAATGACATCTCCGTCCCCACTTCCGGAGGAGGGCCGGGAGCTTCTGTGTGCACAGGAAGAGCAAGTCTTAATAAAAAACTCACTTCGGTCAGATTGAAGAGCGATGCTGCCATACTGCGTGTGGAGGTTGGTGTCCTACTGCCAAAGGATGCAATCGAGCCTGTCCCTCCAGCCGAGATGAGGTCGGGGCCCTTACTTCATTTTGCCCAAGAAGAGCGGTGGGTTGAGACCAATCCTGGACCTGAGAGTTTTGAATCGGTCTCTTCTCAGGATGCCTTTCAAAATGCTCACTCCGAAGCGCATACTAACATGCATCCGGAGCCGGGATTGGTACCATTAGGAAAGGTGTCCAGGCATGTTGTGGTGAACACGGATGCCTCCTCCAAGGGCTGGGGTGCTGTATGCAATGGGCAAGCAGCCTCGGGTCCCTGGACAGGCGTCCGACTGCTTTGGCATATCAATTGCCTCGAGTTGTTGGCAGTGCTTCTGGCGCTGCGTTGCTTTCTTCCAATGCTGCGCCACAAGCATGTGCTAGTCCGGACGGACAACACTGTTGCATACATCAACAAACAAGGTGGTCTACGCTCACGCCGTATGTCACAAATCGCCCGCCATCTGCTCCTGTGGAGTCACAAGCGGCTGAAATTGCTGCGAGCTATTCACATTCCTGGGATACTCAACCGTGCAGCCGATCAGCTCTCACGGCAGTGCACCCACCCTGGAGAATGGTGGCTCCACCCCCAGGCAGTCCAGCTGATATGGAATCACTTCGGCGAGGCCAAGATAGACCTCTTCGCCTCCCCCGAGTCAACCCTTTGTTCTGTTCTTCTCCCTCCACGAGTCCCGCAAGGACCACACCTTTTACCCTCTTGGGACCTGGCCGTCGCCTTAAGTGGCCTGCAGCAGAAACTAAAGTTTCTGACACTGAAGACAGTGCTCCTCATCGCGCTGGCCTCTATTAAGAGGGTAGGGGATCTACAAGCCTTCTCTGTCGACGAATAGTGCCTACAGTTCGGCCCGGCTGATTCTCACGTTATCCTGAGACCCCGGCCCAGCTATGTGCCCAAGGTTCCCACCACATCTTTTCGCAATCAGGTGGTGAACCTGCAAGCTCTGTCCCAGGAGGAGGCAGACCCAGCCTTAGAGTTGTTGTGTCCTGTAAGTGCACTGTGCCTCTACACAGACCGCACTCGGAGCATCAGACGCTCACAGCTGCTCTTTATTTGCTATGGTGGACAGCAGAAAGGGAATGCTGTCTCCAAACAGAGGTTGGCTCACTGGGTGGTAGAAGCCATCTCCCTGGCCTATTTATACCAGGGAGAGCCTTGCCCATTAGGACTGAGAGCCCACTCAACAAGGAGTGTCGCCTCGTCCTATGCGCTGGCTCATGGCGCCTCTATAGCAGATATCTGTAGGGCTGCGGGCTGGGCGACACCCACACCTTCGCAATGTTCCATGGTCTCCGTGTAGAGGCTGTGTCCTCCCATATCTTCACATGTACACTTTCGTGCCATAACTCTGAGGTTGCGCTGACGCCGGCTCAGGCTCTTCAGTGAAAACCTGCAGGTGCCTGCATTTGTGCCCATTATATACTCTCGTAGTGATGAGGTGCACCTGAATGCAAACAGGCACGCCAATATTTATTGGCCTTTTGTATAAAGGCAATTGGTCTCTCTGGCGAGTTCCCCATGTGTAACGTCTCCGTTCCCTCCTTCAGGGAATGTGGGTTACGTTCGTAACCTAGACGTTTTTCCGCTAACAACACATATCCTTAGCCAAGCATTCACATAATGCATCTCATGATATTTGTACTACAGTTATACCTGATTAAACAAACATTATTATTATTATTTAGCTTGGGTTGATCAAACTAATAATAATAAATGCAGCCTTGATGAGCATAAGAAACATCATTAAAAACCATTAAATGTCTTACTGACCCCAAATTTTTGAACGGTAGTGTGTGTATGTGTGTATATATATATATATATATATATATATATATATATAAAATATACATACAGTTTAATGGAAACTTGTCAGTCAAGGATATGAATACAGAGGACTGTAAAGTATTACACAATTAGCCAATAAAGTTCATAATAAGTACTTACTGTGCACTGAAATCACATGCTTCCACACTCTCACATGTGTGAATGCTGTTGACAATCTTTCATTAACTGTATTGGGGGAGGAGTGCTTGATTTGAACAGTACATCTCCCATAAGATACCTGATACAAAGTAGAAGATACTGTAGCTCCATTTACTTAACATGGACACAGCAAATCTCTATAATTCTGCACAACAGTATTATTTAACTAGATGAGTAAAGTTTGAGAACAAACTTTAAGTTGGCTTGAAAAAGCCTGGTCAGAAAAGTTGAAAACATTTTATTAGCTTAAAGTAAAGTTTGAATGCTTGGAAGGCAATAATGTCAGTCAGAAAGACAGA
>JAUCMS010000038.1:15463822-15474360 GCA_032357445.1 Enteromius radiatus
TCTACGTCAGAGCGTCCAAGAAATCTCTGTACAGCGTCGTTGGCAGGGCGGCCAGGGCGATTTTTGACGCTCTCGCCAGCGGCGGTGTGAACGCACAGTAAGGTTAAGGTGAGAAATACTGCTTTGTCTTTAAAAAAGGGGAGGAGACCAAGAGAAACTCCGAGTTTAGAGAATAAAACCTGCTCCCGACCAGGTTAGTTTCACAGAGTAAGTTACCACGCTAACTGACTTGGAGTAAAAGTTACCTCTCTTTCAGAAACAGACTTGAGTTACCCTACTTCCCGAGTTTGACAAACCTGCCTTTTTGTAATGGAAAACCCAGAGTTTCTCTTATTTCAGGGTTAACAAACTCTGAGTTTTCACTTAACCTCCTTTCTGAAACGGGCCCCTGTTCTGAAACCCAAAACTCTGAGTTCAAGTTTTTAACTCAGAGTTATTTGAACCTCCTTACTGAAACAGGCCCCGGATAATTAATAGTGTTTTTGACACCCACATTACCGTGGACCCTTATTGGTTAATATCTGCAGACCTTTTAAGCAACTAAGTGATTAGTTACAATTGCAGATTAAACATGGGCAGATTTAGATTTTATTTACCTGTTGTCAGTGGTGTCTCTATACTCGAGTCAGAGGATTCAAGATCTCGTTTCCTTTTAGTACCTATCAGAGAATTCAACTTATCATTTGTCCTTAATCACAGATTGTAATATTTCCTTTCATTTTTACTAGCCATTGTAGGGAGGGGAAAGAATATATTTCATTATTAAAGATATATATATATATATATACAGTACCATGAAAACGTTTTAAGCAGGTGTGGAAAAAATGCTGTAAATAAAGAATGCTTTCAGAAATAAGTAATGATTGTTTATTTTTTAGTCAATTTACAAAATGCTAAGAATGTGAACAAAAGAAAAATCTAAATCAAATCAATATTTGGTGTTACTACCTTTTGCCTTCAAACCAGCACCAATTCTTATAGGTGATTTTGTAGGATTATAGTCAGGTTTATGATCAACCAATTATACCAAACAGGTGCTAATGATCATCAATGTCACACTTAGGTTGAAACCCAGTCATGAACTGAAACAGAAACAGCTGTGTAGGAGGCTTAAAACTGGATGAGGAACGTCTTGGAGAGGAGGAGACCCAGTAGGAGCACAGTCAAGGCCTGATTGCAGGGCAGTAGGACCCAGGTTTGCCCGTGGGGAACATTCTGGGAGAATGGCGCACGGATCCTGTAGAAATGGTGCAGCAAGCCGACACCAGCTGGCTTCCCACTCACCTGTTGTCTAATTTAGGACACGGGAGGACACAGCCTCTAAGCAAAGGTCGTAGAACCTTGCGAAGGTATTAGGTGTCGCCCAGCCTGCAGCCCTACAGATATCTGCTATAGAGGCGCCGTAAGCCAACGCATAGGAGGAATTGCTCTTTTGCCCAAGGAGGACCTTCGTGGCACGACTGTGCACTCAGTGAGAGGTCTTTTCTCGTTGGAATGCAAAAAGCTGGCTTTGCTAGTCTTTACAAACACAACCAGCCCCTGGAACCCACCGACAGCTGTCCAGATGTCATTGCCGTCAGGGGGAGAGAGAGCATGAACTCGCAGGAACTCTTTTCTTCAGTGCTCACGAGACGAAGTTTCAAAGCGAAAGTCTGTAGGTGCACTTCATCTGGGCTCTTATATATTCACGTAGTGATGAGATGCACCTGAATGCAATCAGTGCATGCCAGTGTTCTCTGGCCTTTTAATAAGGCTCAGAGGTGATTGGTCTCTCATGCGAGTTCCCATATGTAACGTCGGAGTGACTCGACTGAAGGGGAACAGCCAAACTCTGCTACCAAGGTGAGGCTGTGAAAGAAAGTTTCATGTCATGGCAAGATTGAGCCCAGCAACAAGACACAAGATAGTAATATTGCATCAACAAGGTCTCTCCCAGACAAAGATTTCAAAGCAGACTGGGGTTTCAAAATGTGCTGTTCAAGCTCTTTTGAAGAAGCACAAAGAAACAGGCAACATTGAGGATCGTAGACACAGTAGTCGGCCAAGGAAACACATCAAGCTTATTATTCTTCGAAATCGGAAGATGTTCAGCAGTGCCATCAGCTATGAACTTGCAGAAACCAGTGAGACCCAGGTACTGTCCAGAGAAGTCTGGCCAGAAGTAGCCTTCATGGAAGAGTTGCAGTCAAAAAGCCATACCTCCAACGTAGGAACAAGGCCAAGATCTGTGGTTTGTCCAAGATGTTTGGAACCAGCCAAGTTCCTTCAAAAACTGTGTGCAAGTGTACCTAGAAGAATTGTTGCTGTTTTGAAAGCAATGGGTGGTCACACGAAATATATATTTGATTTAGATTTCTGTTTTGTTCATTCACTGCATTTTGTTCATTTATAAAAAGTAATTTTTAACACTTCCATTTTCCATTTTTTTCCTCAATCTTTTAAGAACTTTTTTGTTCTAATTAGGACAAAATGATTGTCTCACCATGAGAGTAAGTTCTAGAGGGTGATGGTACTGGAAGCAGTGGAGGTGTATTCTTCTTCATCTCTTCTTCTGATGCTCTAGTAATGGCTGATCTAAAAAAGAAATTTAAAGAAAGATTGAATAACACAATGTACAGTTTCACTAATTATGTGCTCAAAAATATGTACAGAACATGCTGTTGCAAATCAGCAGATACTGCATTTTGTATTTCCTTAGGTAAATTCAGATGAGTGTCAAGTCAGTTATTTGCTTTATACAATACAGATTCACAGACATCAACAGTAATCTACTAATATAACCACCATTGGCTGTGAAAATAAATTAGCATAATTTATCTTATTGATCTTTTGTTAAAAAATTCACAAAATTCAGAATTTGCATTGACGTAAAACCATTGAAGGTGGAGGGGGGGATCTTATTAGAAAATAAATATTTTTCTCTAATGGTACTATCACGCCCCTGGGATCCGTTCTTCGTACGTCGCCTGATATATCCGAGATGAATTGACAAATCTAAGATGAGATCATTGTGCTAATTATGATGTGGCTAATTTGGTTCTTAAAGCAAACCTGTTGTTGATGATTAGTATAGCTGGATTAAGTTATCTAGGATTATTGCGCGTTCGTGCGTTGGTTTAAAAGGCTATATGTATCGATAGTAGAAACACTGATCACAACCCCTTCAATTGTTTGACGAAATAGCAAAAGAGGGAGCTCAATTTTTTTCTCAAGCAGAGCAAGAGCTTTTATTAGAGGGTTATGGACAATTTCTAACTTTAATAAAACAGTTTTTACTTGAAACAAGCTAAATAATCTGCCAATGGGGTAAGCAAAATAATATTGTTTTCTGTTTTGCTTACCCATTGGCAGATTATTTTGCTTGTTCTAAGCAAAAGGTCACAGAAAAAAGCAATGTTGCAAACCTATGTATGACACCTATAGAAAATGAATGGGATCTCTGATCTCTTGTCAAGTGTTTTCCAAACACACCAAACAATACAGCAGAGCTGTTATCTTGGGAAAAGGATGTTGCAATAATTGGGAGCCAACATCTGTGGCCAACATTTCTTTCATAATGAGATTTATCTTAATTTATCTTCTTTAGGGAATATTTCTCTGCTTCAGCTCACTTTTGCTTTTGAGCAAAACGTCTCAAGGTTATGCATGTAACCCTAGTTCCTCAAAGGAACGAGACGCCGCATCGACAAGATACTATGGGAACGCCACCAGCGTGACGGCTCTGAATCGTGTGTAAAATCAGCCAATGAATTGTTGGGACGTCAAGGCAGGTGACAGTGAGTACCGGCAGGGATGCCGGAAGTGTGGCTATGTGACGCAGCGTCTCGTTCCTTTGAGGAACTAAGGTTACATGAGTAACCTTGAGACATTCCTCTTCAGGAACTCGTGCTACGTCGACAAGATGCTATGGGAACGAGATGCTCACACCCCCAGACTTGCAAGTCCCTGCCTAGTGTGTGTTTGTGCAGAAGAGCCTAGTCTAGTCCGTAGGGTTGGACAAATGACAAATGTCGGTCATAGAGACCCCAGATAACAAGGCCTCGTGTCGAGCACGCTCTGACTCTTAACCTCAGCGGGAGACCATAAGATTCCTAAGAAATGTTTATGGCATCCATGATCCATCTGCTTAAAGTTTGCTTGGTCGCAGGCACCCCTTTCTTGGGGGGGTCGAAGCATACGAGCAGCTGCTCTGACTTTCTCCATGCAATTTAGCTTCTGCTGACCAGGCTCCCTAAAGGGAGGAGGATTAAAGGCTTGTAGTACAAATGGCTGTGGTGTGACCGAAGGTACCTTAGGGCTGTAACCCGCTCGCAGGTACAGGAAGATGGGAAGGGGCCACTGAGAGGGCCTGAAGGTCACCTACTCTCCTCAAAGAACACCATGCTCGCACCGCGGAGGAAACGTATAACTAGGGGGTCTCTCCCAACTGTGTGTCCACCGAGAGAGGCGTGGTAAGCCGAAATTGCCGCCACATAAACCTTCAGGGTGGAGTGTGTGACCCCGGTAGAGAATCTAGCCTGCAGGACCTCCAGCACTGTACCTACTGGGCAGTTAACTGGATTGTGCTGGCATTCTCTACACCATGAAGTGAACAATTTCCATTTCAGGACATATAGTTTCCTGGTCCAACAGGTCTGAGAACCATACTCGGCCCGGCCAGAATGACACCAAGTAGTAGACTAACCACGTACCGTCGCACTCTCTCCAGAACTCCTGGGAGCAGAGCGATCGGGGAGAAGGTGTACAGACAGACCTTAGTCATGTCTGTACCGTGACATCCAGACCTTCGTGAAGCTGGATGATTTATCTCAGATCTGCTTCACCCCTTGGGGTGGATGATCCATTCCCTGGGCCTCAGCCCCTGTCTCAACAGGATGTCTGCTCCTACACTTAGATGCCCGGGAATGTAGACGGCTCTCAGTGAGAGGAGTCTGTCCCGGGCCCACACAAGCATCTGCTGTGCCAGCTTGTATAAGGAATGCGATTGCAGACCTCCTTGGTGGTTGGTGTAAGAGACGACTGATGTGTTGTCGGTGCGCACCAACACATGTCAGTCTCTTACATCTGTGAGAAGGTGTTTCAATGCTCAAAACACGGTCAGTGCTAGAGCCCGAGCTAGAGGATTAAGATAGGGACTCGCCCGTCTCAGTTTCCCCTGCTCACGGTCAGGCTGTGATCCCCACAAGCGCCAACGCTGCTCAGCCTCTGCTTGAGCGGGACCAGTGCCATGAGAATCACTTACGAATGCTCCCTCTTTATTATTAAAGAGAGCCCTCCAGGAGCGAAGCACGCATAGTGGCATTCTCTCACAATGTCTGCAGCTCTCCTCATTTTCTTGGAGAGCTGCATCAGCGTTCTTTGTTCCCAGGCAGACTACACATAGTGTGTGTGTCACCCGGCAATATATCTCTCTTGCATGGAGGAACACACACTCTATAGTGTGAGTCGCCCTCGCCCCTTTTCTTTTTGTCTTTTGTTTTTGACAGAGACACTTTTGACAGACATACACAGTACACAGAGCGCTTTTTTTCATTATCCTCACCTTACGTCAACATCCATCGATTCATCCTCATCATAGATTTTAGACTTATTTTCAATCCCATCATCCCTTTCATCTGCTTGATAACTACTTTCTGTTGATTGGTCTTCATTAATCAGAGATGTCTCCATGTCGCATTCATCACAGTCCTCATCCTTACAATCATTTCCTAGGCAGTTTAATTGTAGAAGATCACAGTTTCCTCTGGATAATATCTCCATTTCGCATAATTCATTAGTACCGTCCTCCACAGTAGCTTTAACTTTATCTAGATCCTCGCGTTGAAAGTAAACTAACACACTTTGTTTGAAAATAAAAACCCCAAAGTTTTCTAAATGTCCAAACAGCTGTGAGCCGTAGCTTTTCAGAGCCAGCGTTATGAGTCCTGGGGTCAAAGGGCAGGTCTGATGCAGCACTTTGTATTTCTCAACTGAAAAATCTTGTTTTGCATCACCAAGGAGGTTTTCTATAATGATAAGATCCTGGCTCAGAGTTGGGTTGGAACGTTTTTGCTGCTCCAGTTCATCCTTTACATGACTTAAACTTATTAAAGCGTAATGTGTTTTGGGAATGATCATGAGAGTTGCTGAATCTATTGGTATTTGCCCCTTTGGAAGAGACTCTATGACATCTTCTAGACTTCTTGCTAGAATAGTTGCAATGGTGAGGTAGTCAACGTTAAAGAAGTGTTGATTATTGTCGTGTGGACTTTTCACGGTTTCATTGAAGTGTTTCTCAGAGCAGTTAAATGCACCTCTGTGGATTCTGTCATAGAGCATCTTTATGTATGGAATTAGATCATGAATGTTGTCTTTATAGAAGGAAACTGGGATGCCGTCTGGTCTCGGTGTGTCTGACACCTGAAGAGAATTTACAGCTGACACAATGTCAACCTCGCTGACTGCATGTGAGCTTTCTTCCACTAGTGATGTACCCATCTTATCTGTCAAAAGATCCTTTTTCAGATTCAGCCATTGGAAGACTGTTTGTATATGGGAATTTTGCTGAATAGGTAATACAGGGACATTTGTCTCTAAAGAAACAGGCTGATGGTCTTTGTTTTCATTTATCTCAGAGTCTTTTATTTCACAACTTCTGACACACCACATACATTCTTCTGGAACAAAGAAGTAATCCAGCCTAGACACAGGACAGTCTTTTTTTATGTAGTATGTATAATCCTGCTTTATAGGGTTTTTTCTTCTCCAGACATCAACCAGCTGAAGAGATTTCATGAACTTCTCCACAAGTAAGAGCAATTTACTATTGGTACTGGTTGTAAAATTGATAATTTTTTTGTCTATAAATCTATTGTGAACCATGTTGAAATCTCCACCTATTACCAGCAGCCCTATGGTCATTGACTGAAGGTATCTTGAAAGTTTCTCAAGGGTTTTTGTGTCTGTGTGATGGTTATAAACACTGACCAGAGTGTACAGCTGACCACCTAGTTTGCATTTTAACACAACATAAGCTCCAAAGTGATCTGTTTCATCACTTATGTGTTCAAAATCTGGTCTTTTCCTCACTAGTATGGCTGTTCCCTTGCTGGAGGACGTGTACTTTGTGTGGAAAATATTCCACTCATTTTTATAGTTTTCTATAATATTTTCATCTCCTACTCCAATGTGTGTCTCTTGCAAGAAAACAACATCAGCATTTTGTAGTTTTTGAAATTTCTGATCTCTGTTTCGTTTAAGTCCATTAACATTCCAAGTTATAAAGGTTATGTTCTGTGTAGCCATTGACAGATCTGCTCTTACAGACCAAAGATCGTCAGCTTAGTAAGTTCTGTCAAAACAAAGAGTGAGAGAGGGTAGGAACTGTTCTGCATTCATGATTTACATTTTATCAAGTCACAATTTTGTGGAAATTAACCCCTTGACATTTGTTCCAAATACCATGTCAGTGTTTTCTCTTTAAATGCCATTATAAATTGTGTTTTATTGTAATTTTAACCTAAATAATAAATGGTCAGGAACAGAGGGAAACTGAGAGCTTTAATAAAATGGTAATGTTTTCTGTGCTGCTTAATAGTTTTGTGATTGTAGCTGAAGTAGCTTTGTGTAGCTTTGTTTTTTTCTGTCTGGAATCTATATCATACTATCTCTAACTGTGTTGTTTAAAGTGATAAAATATAACTTAAATCTTACCATACTGCTGATATTAAACTAATCTATTAAACTAATCTGATTATCCACTTTTTACAATCACCACCTGGAGTGCCCACGAGGCTGTAATGTATTAGTGTGGCTCTATGTTTAAAGGACAGTGTGTCTCCCACTGTTTCTATATTTCCTTGTGTCTCCGTTGCCTTGTCTGTCACAATGGTTATTCATCAGCTCCTCCCCCTTGTTAACTCGTTAACTCGTTGTCCTTGTCTTTAAAAGCTCTGTGTTTTTGTGAAGTCAGTCGCAGAGAATTGAGTTTAGCCTCGTTCAAAGGATTTCCTTGTTTCTGTTTTGTTTTCCGAGTGTATTTCCGAGTACCGATCTTGCCTTGTTTTGGATTTCTGCCCAGTAATACTGTAATGTACGAGTTTGACACATCAGTTTTAACACAGAATTTGTGACACCAAATGATGGTCATTGTAATCATAGGGCTTCTATACTCATTGATCTCACTGAAGTGGATCCTACGTCTACCATGCTTCGTTTTTCATATCATCTTTTGTCTGCTCTGCCAAACATTGTGGAGAATGACTCTCTCACAAGCACAAGTTAACATTCGGGTAGGTAAGTTAATTACTGGAGGCAAGTTTTTTAAACCTGTCCTATAAACACCCCCGCCCTGCATATTTTGTATGTCAGATACACCCAATTCAAGTCCTGTAGTTTCTACTAACGAGCTGATGACTTGAATCAGGTGTGTTCTGAGCTTCTGGTACGATATTTGGATATTTCTAAACTGGCAACACTGCTAGATTATTACATTATTTTAAATTAATCTACCCCCCCCCATGTTATAAACATGAGCTGCGTCTAGAGGGCAAATAGTGAGGTGTTGCTCAGTTGCAGAATCACATAACTCTGTGCCTCTCACATTATTATGTTCATAAAGAGGAATTAAGTGTAGTAGTAGTTAGCTATCTCTGTCGTACAAGACCGAAAAACACATTTTATGTAAATTCTGAATATAGCCTATTATTGCCCGGCCTCAGACTTAGGCCCTAGCCTGGCCCTGACCCGAGATGCTCAGGCCTTAGCCTGAAATCGTTCAGATTTGTGTGTAATAGCAAAATAATCATATTTCGTTTCGTTGTATAGTTAATTAAAAAAACAAAAACAAAATGAAGCATTTTTTGTTCGTTAAATAAGGTTTTGTGTTTCAAAGTAAGGACCAAGCAGCCAGCTGCAGACAGAACTGATCATAAACTATGTTTGATCAATTTAGCCTTTTCAAGTCATCACGACTTGCCTAAAATAAAATCTATATAGAATTACTAAAATAGTTCAAGCATATGTTTAAACGTTATGCCTGTACTATAATAATATGTTTATTAAAAAAATAGATGTGGTGGTATATCCAAGTTTTTAAGGAGAATCTGAAGCGCGCGCTGCAGGTCACAGAGGCACCACCACTATCACTTTTTTTTTTTTTAGTGGGAACAAAATAGCCTATGCCGTCATTTTTACTGATTATTCATGATTATCAATATTTGTGAAATAAGTAGGCTATTTCTGTGAAACGCATTCAGGCTGCACAGAAGAAAGCTGACATATAGACACTGATGTAGCAGCAGAAGACTTTTATTTAGCTGAAGGAACTGATGATGACGTCATGGGCTCAGATTTAGTTGACCAATCGGCGGTAAGGGCCGTGGAAAATGAAATTTTCTACCCTTGAACCAAAAAACAAAAATCGAGCTTAAATCTCGTTTTTTCGTTTTTTTTTAACAAATTAAAAAACGAAAAAACAACCGTTTTCTCGTTTCTGAATATTTCATTTCAAATGGAAAAACAAATGATCACAACCTACACGGACCCCCTAATCCTCTTCCGTATATAACAGTGGGCGAAGCAAGAACATTTTGCAAAATGCTAATTGCTTCAGTTGTAGCACGATTCCTATCCATCATTGCAACCGCTGCAGGTTACTTCCTTTTACACTGAAATGACTTCCTTTTAAACTGAAATGACTTCCTTTTACACTGAAAAAACTCCACATATGAAATCACTTGCATATGTATATACAACTCTAGGTTTGAATTTTATTTAGTGTGTTTGTGCGAGTGTTTTATGGGTGTGTATGCGCACATCGAGTGTGAATGTATGTGTGAGTGTTTATAGGTGTATATGCATGACTCAAGCTTATATGTATATGCATGTAAGTATAGGTGTGTCTGCATGCAGCGAGTTTATATGTATGTGCGTGTGTTGTTCTAGGTGTATATGCATGGATCGAGTTTAAATGTATAGGCGAGTATGTCTGGGTGTATGCACGTGTCGCGTTTATGTGTATACACAAGTTATTCACGAGTGTTTATGCATTCATTACAAACGCTGATGAGTTGAATCAGGTGTGTTTTGAGCTTCTGGTACGATATTTGGATATTTCTAAACTGGCAACACTGCTAGATTATTACATTATTTTAAATGAATCTACACCCCCCATGTTATAAACATGAGCTGCGTCTAGAGGTGTACCAAATAGTGAGGTGTTGCTAAAATTTTTACCAATATTTTTCATATTTCTCAAAGGTTGAGTTTCAATTACAAATAATTTGATGGCGCTTCATATAACGTTATCCAGGGATAACACATTGGGATCAGAGTTTATAAATATTCTGAACTATTGGGGCAACACGTGTCACCTACTTATTGTGATAGTCATACTCTCTCTCTCTCTCTCTCTCTCTTTGTATGTATATATATATATATATATAGACAGGGGCGGACTGGGACAAAAATTCAGCCCTGGCGCTGTAGCCACACCAGCCCACATCACCACACAGCCCCACCCACAGACACGCACATTCACTACTTATATTGGTGTACAG
>JAUCMS010000038.1:15474460-15485487 GCA_032357445.1 Enteromius radiatus
TTGTAATTATATTTCAGTACATCACAGAAACAACTGAAACAAAGATCTAAAAGCAGTTTAGCAGCAAACTTTGTGAAGACTAACATTTGTGTCACTCTCAAAACTTTTGGCCACGACTGTACATTAAAGAAAGATGGGAGAAAGAAAGTGGGATTATCTTCTCAACCGAGGACTGGGAAAATACATGTAAACAACAGTGGGCAACTTCCCGTTCTCCATATTGGAGATAATTTTGCTGGAGAAATACTATTAGGTTTTTCCTTACCCCAAAACAGAAAAATAATTATCAAGGCAACTCAAATTGTTGGAGACATTGTGGCTCACATGATGCTAACAATTTGGGGATGTCCTAAAATTAGATGTTTTTGGAAAGATATACTGTACATAAGGTACAGTATTAGAAAGTATTTTAAACATTACAATTGATTTCAGTTTTGAGGTAATTTATGTGGGCACAGTGTCAATGGTTTCCTGGGAAGGGAAAAACAAATACATGTATAGAATAATTCTTAAGTAAAAAAGCTATTACCAGATGCTGGCACAAACCTAATCCGCCACAAATACAGGACTGGATTGATGTTGTAAAAAATGTTTATAATGGTGAAAATTACTTTCTGTATGAATAACCAAAAAGATATGTTTGTTGATTTTTGGTCCAAGTGGATCGAGTATATATTCTTTTGTAAATAATTTTTTGTATAATTGGGAGATAACTCCCAAGATATATTGATCTGTTTTATGCCATGAAGAACTTTTTGATAATATATAAGCTATAAATGTTGCAAACGTGACAAAAGTCATAAACAGATGTATTAGATTGTATCTCTTTTCAATAAAAACTTAACATAAAAAAAAAAACTGAAGGAAATATATGAATGGCAGAAGCATTCAAATGTTCTTGTTTTGTGACAGTAGCATTCTTAGATGTTTTCTAATATTTACAAAGGTTTACTGTTAAGAAATTCTTTTAAAATTGAGGTTATTATGTTGGACACTGTGGTTTTAAATATGTAAAAACCTATAACTTTATTTTGTTGGAATGTATTTAGTGTTATGGCATACCTGTGTATGCATGCACCTTTTTTGAAGGCAGAACTGTTTATTAGTAATTGTTTAGAATTTGTAGGGCAATACACATTTGTGTTTGTTAAATTTTGAAACTGCACTTAAAAAATAACTAAAAACGTATAACTGCCTAATAAGATTCTTGTCAAATGATTTCATTTCTTACAAGCAACTAAATAAAAGCATATATATATTAAACAATCTAATTAAATCAACTTGATTTTTTTGTTGTGAACTTGAAAACTTAAAGTACATAACACTAAAAATTTAATTTTTCAAGTACTCAACTGAACTGTACTCAAATGAAGTTTATGCAAATTAAAAACACCTTTGACTGAAGATGAAAATGTAATTTGCCTAACTCAATATAGTTTGTTGGCTGAATTTAATCTCCTTAGAAGTTAGAAGTCATAATTTAAATATATTGATGTAAACTGTTGCGTAATTTTTTTTTGTTGGGTATACACAGTATTTTTTAAAGTGTATTCTTGATTAGGCCTACTCCTGGCTTAATTTAAACCCTGTCCAGGAAACCGCCCCAAAGTCTGACAATATTTAAAACAATGACTGGGAAAGCACTTTTCTTTTAATCTGGTTTAAATTCCCATTTTAGTCTAGGACTAGGCTTAATCTCTGTCCAGGAAACCACCATCAGAGTAATAAAACACGTTTCCCTAATGTGTCAGCTTACACTGTACGCAGTATACCTCTCGAAAGGGAACTAGCTAGTCGATACATTATTTAAACGTACACCTGCAATGACTTTAGATCAACAAGATTTACTTTGGTAGTACCATTATAATCATCTTATTTTGAAACTCAAAGGGGGCAATATTTTATAAACGTGTGAGATTTGAAATTAATTAGCTGTTTAGAATAATATGCAAAATAATCTATTTGAACAAAAAAGTGCACTTATAATTATGACAGTGCAGTAAAATAATATGGATTAACAGTTTGCAATATCAAGCAGTATCAAGAGTGGTTTGTGCAATTAAAATAACTGGAAGGAAATGTTTTGATGGCTGTGCCATTATGAATGTCTGGTAAATATACTCAACTTCAGAATTTTACTTTTTATTTTTAATGAAGCAGTATATATACTATGTACAACAATTTCTAATGCTGCTAGACCTTCTGAGTGAGTTCACCAATGCATCAAGTGAAGCTCATATTAAAAAAAAAAAAAAAAAAAAAAAAAAAAAAAAATCGCTATAACAAGATTGATAAGGGATAATAAATACAGGCACAGCAGGAAATTGCGCATAGTTCAATCTCTCAGTTAAGGCAGAGAACAAGCACAGTGAATATAATTGAACCCACAGAATAGTCAATAGACTGAAGTCAAAAGCAGCACAAATGCTACTGACACCATCTGATCTGGGGTGTATCCAGCATCTCTCAGACATCTTCAGATTGCATCCACTTTTCAGAATTCCTTTGGTTCGTGATTCTTGAGTCACTAGGATTGAGGCAGAGGACGTCGGAAGAGCAAGATGTGTGGTTCTATATAGAGGAGAAGATACGAACATGTATTTGAATAGTGACAACAGTAAAGATGGCATATATTTGGGTGAGTATTTGACATCCTAGCGAACACACACATACCAGGCTGATGGATCATGTAATGTACCCATCCCTGACTCTGCTGAACACCCAGATTCCTCCATTCTGTCTCTGACATCAGATGGGTCTTTGGAACTCTTTTAGCGATGTCCTTAGGAAGCATCACATGCCTAAAAATGAACAGAAAACAAAAATGCTAAACTTTACACTCATTTTAACTGTCATCATGTTAACAGCTCAGAAAATAGACCTACATGTCATATTTCTACTTTTTCTGAACTCATAAAAAAATTTAATATTACTAAATGTCAGCTACATTTCCATTTGTAAACTGGACTTTATAGATGACCTAAATATATCCGCTTACCTGTATTCAAATTTGTCGTCGTCATATTTATCAGAGTAATAAATCTGCTTGTGAGACATAGCTTGTCGTTTTTCTGAATGAAAAACACATGAAATAACTGACATTATCATTAACGTCATCTACATCGTTTGTGTATAGAAAACTAATACTCGTCTTATAAACAAATAAATGACAATAGTGGATATTAGATTTACTTCTCAATATATTTAGAGGAACTTTATACAAAAAGGTTTAATATTGTTCCCTCCAATGCTGGCTAGCCACTCTAGCTAATTAAACATAGAGGTTTTATTCTGAATGAATAATTCATGACACTTACTGTTTCTTCTTTCTTGTAAATGTAACAAGTGTAGCAATTATTTTGCCAAATTCTACTTGTGTTTGAATGTGAAAACTATTTTTTCTAACGCTATTAACAAAAACAAGCACCGTTTGCGTTTCCGTGAACTTCCCTCTCAGCGCGTTTGGAGCCCATAAGCGTTCGAATCTCTACAAGTGCTTTCTGACTGGATAAGATATGAGGACGTCACTAAGACGTCAGACGTCTACTACGTGTCGCAAATAAAAGTCCCTATGGCCACTTTCACTTTCCTCTATGATTAGAGAGCAGTGATCAGAACTATTAAGGAACTATGGACATTTTAAGTTAAATGTATGTATAGTCGTTTAATCTTTCTTTTTCTTTTTTTCTTTTTTTTCGTATATATATATATGTGTGTGTGTGTGTGTGTGTGTGTGTGTGTGTGTGTGTGTGTATATGATTCATTATATTTCGTGATTACGTTTTTCGTTATTATATAGGTGTGTGTGTGTGTGTGTGTGTGTGTGTGTGTGATATTCAAAAAGCATCTTTAACATCTGCAGGATTAAATGGCGCAATGTTTAATTTTTCTGTGCGTCTCATTGCAAAAATATTCTGAATAATATGCTTTTTTTTATTTCATTTCCATTTTAATGAATCACATTTACTTATTTTGTACTATTGTAATAAAGACAAATTAACAAATAATACTAAATCAATATGAAGAAATTCTGAAACCTAAAACATTCGAACGTCGTCAGTGAGCTCTAGATGGCACTAAAACCTAGTCTATGAAAATATCAGACAAAAATATTATTTTACTCGCTGAATTGGTTTATAAATCAGCGCAGAAGAAGGTTATGATTACCTATTTGACAGGTTTCGTATATATTTTATTTCACTTTCATACTGGTACACAATCTCTTGATTAAATTATTGATTTATCAGAGCTGTCTGTAATTTTGTGGATGATGTATAAAATAGCAATAAAATTTCTATTCAAATGTGGAATATACGTTAATATACATATGGTGCGATAATACAATAACCATTCATCTCATGTGCTTTGGTGGTGCACAAAAATCCGCAATCCTTCTAATCAAGGCCCAAACCAAATCAACCTAAAGACAGTGAAATATGAGATCCTGGAAGGATATAAATAAACAACAACTATACATTCATTAAATACAATGACAGTGTTCGTGATTTTTGTTTAGTTTAAAATAAAATGCTACAATATTCCCAGAGTTATACATACAAACGTAACAATATAACCAAGGAAGACGGAAAATCATTTTCCTGTCCATTAATATCATCGTTATCTGCCAAGACCTGGCCGTACTCGATCGATGACGGGAAGTTAAGGCGCTTCATCTGGAGCGAGGATAGTCGGGAATCTCAAAAAACAGGTAAACAAAATAGCTCCCCGTGCATGAAAATACACAATCCGTAAAATAATACACACCTACATAAAACGCATGATCAAAAAGACATAACGTGGCATTCACGTGAGGTTATTTATAAACAGGTAAATGTTGCCGTGCACATGCATTGGCCTGTGCTTAAATGACCCTCGCGACGGGGCAGCACGGACCCCGCCGTCATGACAGAACAAACCCAAAAATACACCTCACATATCTGTTTATCAATCCACCAGCTGTTTATTTATCAGTCCAGCAACACTGAAGCCACATCTAAAGGACCGCATGTGACAGAAGCCCTTTAATCGTACGATTAGCGATTCAGTTTCGGTCCCCATTTGTAGTTAGCCAGGTCAGCTGCAGGTTTTAGCCGTTCTCAGACAATTGTGTGTCATAACTATGTAATATTAATCTCTGCAACGTGCTCAGTTGTAACCGCAGCAATATATTTCTTTATTTGTAAATTATGTAATCGTGCAGTGTTTTTATTTCATGTGAAGGGGCTTGTTTGGATTCTCGTGTTGATAACATAGCAGCTTTAGCCTGCTAAACAGGCTCTGTTACCTTTAAGTGATCCATTGTTTGGTAAAATTCGGATGCATAATCATAATTTTGCATTGTATATGTTTTAATTCATTTTTGTTCATTTAGCTTAAATAAAAATGCATTGCAGTTTAGTAACCAATGCTTAGTTTGTACAGAGGCATTACGTGGCTGTTAGCCAAAGCTAACAAAAGCCGTTCGGTGTCATTTGGTGTTGCGCTATGCATTTGTGTATATGTTTCGTTGTTGCAGAAGTAAAAGAAAAGAGCGAAAATGGCATGATACATGCGACTAAAATTATTAAGTATGCAAAATTTCTCCTCAGAACCTCAACACGAAGCGTTTTTGGTATGGTTAAAAACTGATAGCTTGAGTATTTGTTTTGAAAATTAAACCGGTAAAAAACAACTCATATTACCCTTTGTATTAAAGATCACACCATATTACAGTATTAAATATTAGCTGTTAATAAATAAGCTGAGCCCTACTATATATAGTAGGTACTACATATATGTCCTGTCTCTGTTTAATTTTTAAATTGAATGTAATGTCAACACAGAACTTAATGAGACAGTTTACCCAAAGCAGTTAGGTGGTTCACATCATTTAATCACTGTTATCGTTTTCCATAGCTATTTCTACAAAATATAAGATATGAATTGTATATGATTGAATAATGTTGACAACCAAACTTTATTAGTAACTATTTTATAGAAGAGAAAAAAAAACGCTGAGACATTTCTCAAAATACCTTCTTTAGTCAGGTTTGCATGGACGCAAGTAAATTATTTTGGGTTTTATGCAGTTGTTTACCACATTTTTCATACATGTTATTTATATGTGTTCTAGGATTGAGTCCACTGACCCGGCATGGGGGACATGAAAACCCCCGATTTTGATGACCTGTTGGCAGCTTTTGACATTCCTGACATTGATGCCAAAGAGGCTATCCAGTCTGCCCCGGATGAGGTGGAGGGGCATCAAGGAGCAGGCGGCGGATCACTCATAAAGGCTGGTGATGCTTCAGTAGGTGGAAGTTCAGCCTTAAGATCACCCAGCCCATCCACAGATTCTCAGAACGACCCATCTATTGTGAGTGTGATTGTGAAGAACCGTGTTCGCCCTGAGCCATTTGATGGTGGCGACAGCTCGGTACCAGACCCATTAAACCATAATGGATTTGTGTCATCCGGAGGATTAGTGCACATGTCTCAGTCCCGGGGCCAGCCAAATGGGGAGCAGTGGCCCATATGCAGCTCAAAGGCAATTCCAGAGACTACAGGAGCACTTGGATCATCCAGCACCTCTAAACAGGGCAGCAACATCTTCAATAAGCTGAAGCCCTTAATGGCACAAGGTGCTGGAGACTCTGTCGGAAGGGCCCGGAAAATGCAGCTTCTGCAACAGCAACATATGCAGCAGGAGATGAACTTAGAAGGTACAGACAAAGCAAAAGCCCCTGCGATTCCTAGTGGGACGAGTGGAGCAGCATCTCCTTTCTTTCCCCCACCTAAACCACTTCTTTCCACTCCCTCCACAGCTTCGTCTTCCTCACCGTCATCGTCCTCTCCATCAGTTGGTTCCCGTGTTTCTGGGGCCGTGGCATCGTCTCCACTGGCTACTTCTCTAACGGAGCCATTTAACGGATCGCCACGTCTTAGTTCGTCGGCTTTCAGACGTGTAGATTCAGATGAGGAGGATTCGGATCCGGATTCTGGAGGATCTCTGGTCATTCATGAGAGTCCAGACTCTCCCACTCCACCAAAACTATCACGTCGGCTGAGGTCACCTCCAGAAAATTCACAGTCTCCTTCTCTTCCGCCTTCAACGTCCATATCGCCTAGCGCATACCCCAAACCAGGTGATATTCCCTTGGCATCACCTGCTTCACCCCGAGCTCAACAGAACTGGCTTTCTGCACCAGTCCAGTCAGGAACCGGAAAGAGTTTACCCCAGGAAGAGCGAAACCCAGAGCATGTGATAGAAGAACGAGACTCGCCGGAGAGCCCCGAGCCAGAGATGCCCAAATCCTCCATGCCAACATCTGCAGTTACCAAAAGATCATGCAGCCCAGCAGCTGCCTCTTCATCACCTTCAACATCCTTGCAAGAACCTAAAGAGGAAGAAGAGGAGATGGAGGTAGACAAAGGTTCAGCGGAGAATGGACAAGATGTGGCTACAACAGATGGTAAGGATAGCGGTAAAAGGGATGGAGAGAAAATGGAGGTAGATGCAGCACAATCCCTTCCAGCAGACGCTGGATCACAGAGCAGTGGTGGCAAAGCTGTACCTGGCGGAAATGCTCCATCCAGACCTCTTAAGGTCCGTATTAAGACCATTAAGACATCTACAGGAGGTATCACACGCACTGTTACCCGAGTAGCAGGTAAGGGAGGCACTGCCAATACAGACAAAGATGCAAGTAAAGCCCAAACAGGAAGTCGAGTTGGTCCTGCGAAAGGCGGCAAAAAAAATGACGGTCAAGTGGTAAAATGTTCAACTTTACCAGTATCCACTCTAGAAGCCAGCAGTGCCATGATAGCCGCAGCCAGCAAGGTCCAAAACAAAATGGCCATGCAAGCCGATAAAACAAAAGTCTCTGCCACAGCGGTGAGCATCACGAAAGCCACCACTTTACCAGTCGCGCCAGCTGTCGGCGGGATAAGCGTGCGGCCTACGGTCGGTAAAACCGCCAATGGAGGCACCGTACCGTGTAAACCAGCATCTATCGTCAACAGCACCGGTGCTGTTATTTCCCGTAGCCAGTCTAGTCTAGTTGAGGCTTTCAATAAAATCCTGAACAGCAAGAACCTGCTGCCCAGCTACCGTCCGGATCTCTCGACCCCACCGCCTCCTGAATGGGGTCTTCCTATGCCTGCTACTGGCTATCGCTGCTTGGAGTGCGGAGATGCTTTTGCTTTGGAGCGCAGCCTGGCGAGACACTACGACCGGCGCTCTTTGAGAATAGAAGTGACGTGCAATCATTGTGCAAAGCGGCTGGCTTTCTTCAACAAATGCAGCCTGTTGTTACATGCTCGGGAGCACAAGGAACGAGGCCTGGTCATGCAATGCTCACATTTGGTTATGAGACCAGTTACAGTGGAGCAGATGATCGGCCAGCAAGACACTACTCCCATTGGTTAGTTTTGCAACACGCTGTCTTTGTCTCAGTTTGAATATAATTGTTTCAGATTCATGTTTATGAATAAGTTCAGAGGTTTTCAGCCAGCTGTTATCTGATATGCCAGTTTATGTATTTAAAAAAAATCAGTGCTACTTGACAAAATAAAGAACTTTGGTGAACTGTTGCCAGAAACACCCATAATGCAATTTTAATTTTGGCATCACACCACTGTCGAATGCAGGACTTCAATCTGTAGTTTCTGGAGCTGTCAAAAGCCTGGGACTTTTGATCAACCTACAGATCGAGCTTTCACATTTTTGTATTCCCGCCCACAGAGTCAGATCAATAGAGGTGTGCAGTAACAAAATCAAAATTGCTTTGGGGGCGTTAAGTTTTTGGCAAAAGAGAACTCCACAGTCTTTGTCTGTTTGCTCTAGTCATGTAGCAGCAACGATTAAAATTTTTTCTTCATCTTTCTTCGTTTACAGACTAGTTTTATTAAAATCCCAACATGTCAGAAGTGAAATAATCTAAAATGTTCTCATTTCTTTAGGTATGCTTTCTCCATCGCTCTCCTCTCCACCTCTGTCATCCTCAACCACCCCGACAGGGGCGACTTCTGTACCGTCCACTTCCAGTCCACTGAAGGACTCCCCTTCTCCAGGCGCAACTTCAACCCAGCCCAGCCCTGCTCGACGTGGACCTCAGAGTCCCCAGGCCCTGATGCCACTGCCTTGCAAGAAGGGTGAAGCCCTGCAGTACCACAACTTCAAGTGTCCTGAATGTCAAGCCCAGTTTTCAAGCAAGGCTGAATTAGTGACCCATTTCCAGCAAATCAGAGCTACTCCTAATTCGGTAAATTGCAACGTTTTGGAATGAAAAATGCAATTATATACTATAATATATTGCAACTTAATAAATTGTTGCGTGAGACAATTACATTTTTGCCTCTGCAAGTTTATGTATAATATAAAAAAAAAACTTTATTTACTAACTCTTATGTTGTCCCTGCTGTCTTTCTGTTTCAGACTTGTATGCTTTGCTCTCCCCCCATGATGCTGCCAAACTGGTGCAGTGTTTCAGCCCATCAGCGGATCCATAAGCACCGCGCACCCCACGTGTGTCCAGAGTGTGGAGGCACTGCTCGCCAGGCCACATTTCAGACCCATCTGGAAGAGTCTTGCCTGCACTTTGCGAGGCGCATCGGCTACAGGTTAATAGCCTTCAAATTCCTTTCAGTGTTTTGTGGTATCGCAGACAGTTTCCTTGCTTTGCAGCTGTTCAAATCAAAGAAACGGCCTACTTGCACCTGTTCAAATCTGCTTTCATTATTCCAGGTGCTCCAGCTGTCAGGTTGTGTTCGGAGGGTTGAACTCCATCAAGTCCCATATTCAAACCGCTCACTGCGAGGTGTTTCATAAGTGCCCCAATTGTCCGATGGCCTTCAAATCTGCCCAGAGTGCCCAGGGCCACATCACTTCTCAGCATCCCGCCCTCACAGCTGCCCAGGCTAAGTAGGTTGACCCGTAACCCAAAGGTCTTTGTGATTAGTGCTTTATATTTGTAAAAAAAAAAAAATACATTCTTTAAGTCAAAAAATTCTTACGTTATTTCTACAGGATGATCTACAAGTGTGTCATGTGTGACACAGTGTTCACCCAGAAACCTTTGCTCTACATGCATTTTGACACTCACCTGGCCAAACAGAAGGTGCATGTGTTCAAATGTCCAGACTGCACTAAACTTTATGCCCAGAAAGGGTCCATGATGGAACACATCAAGGTAAATACCTTAATATCAATACTAACTCATAATATAAACAGCAAAAAATGAATAATAATATTTTTTTTATTATTGTTATTATAGAAAGTGCATATTATTGAGGACTGAGGATATTAACTGTTTAAGAATTAAATTAATTACTTGTTATTTTGCCTTTTGTGTTACCCATTCTTTCCACTTCCTCTGAAGAATGTGGTGTCAGCAAAGGCATACAGTAAACTCCTGGTTTGGCTTTTACAAAGTGATTTCTGTGTATCACCCTGTCTAAAGCTTATACCGAGTACAACAGCCACTTCAGTGTGAACTGTCACATTTTCCTGTCAGTCATGCTCATGCTTTTAACCAGAGCTGTCTTGTGATATTTCCCATTAGACTGCTCATAGAGGCCTGTCCGTCAAAGATGAGGCTCCGCCCACCACCTCATCTCCGGTCTCAGCTCCTTCCAGCAATTCCACCACTAAACCTAAACCCACAGAAAACAATTCAGATGAGTTGAGCCAGGGACATGGGGAGGAGGAGGAAGAGGGGGAAGAGGAGGAGGGAGAGCATGAAGGGGAAGAGAGAGAAGAGGGAGAAGAGGAGGAGAATGAGGAGGAAGATCAAGTGAGCTCGCCAGAAAGCGGGAGTATGGAGTGGAGGTGCAAAGAGTGCAAAAAACGCTTCGCTGAGAGAGAGGAGTACATCGACCACATGAAGAACGAACATGGCACGGTAGGAACTCTTAAAAACGTGTGTGTGTGTATATATATATTGTATGTATATATATTAAATTATTACAGTTTCAGGGCTCCAGAGTGCGACCAATTTGGTCGCAAATGCGACCGAAATTTTTAAATGTGCGACTGAAAAAAAATCGCG
>JAUCMS010000038.1:15499350-15517050 GCA_032357445.1 Enteromius radiatus
AATTAAACAATGCATAAAGCACTTTCTCAGAGACAAAAAAACAAAAAACAACTCAAGAGACCACCACAGCTCACCAGAACTGATATTTTACCCCATGAACAGTAAACATTAGGCAAATTCAGAGAAAAAAAAAAAAAAAAGTCTGTCCAGAACTTACTTATTTTTTTGCTGTCCAGAACTAAAATACCTTAAAATAGAGGGGGGAAAGAATACAAACAATTCCACTAAGCTATGCATTTTTTGGGCAGTTGGCTTTTTGCATCCATCAGGAAACCCTTTTTGAAAGTGTTAAAAGACTGCCACCATGTTGGTGTTTTATGTCACAGGTGTAACAACCCTGATGTTCTACCCAAGGAAAGAGAGACTTCCAAGATCTCCTTCCATTTGAGACCAAGTGGCATGTGACGGCTTCATCGAGCTTGACCAGTAGTAAGTTAGGAGCAAATGAGGGGAGAGAGAGAAAGCTTAAGAAAGGAAAGGGAGGAGGATAAAAGGAAAAATGGGGGTTTTAGCGTGAGGCTGCACTCACCCACTCCGGGCCCGGAGACGGAGCTGGCGGGCTTGTTTTGCGCAGAAGCAGCGGCGGCGGCAGCAGCGGCTGCGGCAACGGCGGTGCCGTAGCCGCCCTTACAGAAATCCCCGCTCCCTGCCGAAGCCTGGCCCAAATCCTCATAGCCTGCAAACGGTCAGACACACACAGCCACAGCCCCACAGCATTAGACACACACCAGGCAGGGCCAGAGGGGAGGAGGAGTGAAGGGGCAGAGCATAGGGATGGAGGCGGGGATGCTGCAAGCTAGTGGAGGGGGCCTTATCAGAAAAGAATACTGGTGACTTGAAGGGATAGTTCACGCAAAAATGAAAATTTGATGTTTATCCGCTAACCCCCAGGGCATCCAAGATGTAAGTGACTTTGTTCTTTCAGTAGAACACAATGAAGATTTTTAACTCAGACTTGTCAGTCATATAATGCAGGTCTTCATTTGCCACAAAGAAAATGCACAGATGAATCCAAATTAAACCCTGTGGCTAGTGACGATAAATTGATGTCCTAAGACACGAAACAACCAGCTTGTGCAAGAAACTGAGTAGTACTGGGCACATTGATATATACATAGATGCGTCATTAGTAAAGGTGTGACGAGATCTTGTAGCACGAGATCTCTCAAGATGTGACTGGTCTCACAATAACTTAGCGATATCCTTGTGATAGTGGTATAATGTGGGGCAACAAATCTCCAACAGGAATCTGATGCCGCGTTCTGTTTATGATGTGCTGACACAAATTCCAAATGGTTTTCAATGGTCGCTTTATCGCGTCCAGTGTAGGCAGACATAAGATCCGGGTATACTTCACTTCTGCAAGCCCTACTGATGACGAAAATGAATTAATGCAGACAGCCAAAGTATACTTAGGCCTTTAAGGTGGCGCTGCGTTTGCTGTAGGCAAGTTTGTTTAGGTATTCGGCCTGACTGTTTTCTGAAGCTTTTTGAAAAAAAAAAAAAAAAAAAACCTTCTTTTAAAGGAATATGCGTGTTATTTGTCTTTATTTATAGTATTTAAAATTAGTTATTGATTGTTAATTGCTAAATATTTTGCCACAAACTGACAGGCAAGTAGTGTTCACATATTGTTCATTACTGCAAGTAATTCATTAAAATGGTTTAATTAAAAAATACATTTTCTGGAATGTTTTTGTTGAATAAAATGCATGTTTTTCCCCAATATACTTTATCATTGAGGATTTAAATTTGAAAAAGTCTAAAAATCTCATCTTGTTTCATGTCTTAGGACCTCAATTTGTCGTCACAAACCACAGGGTTTAATTTGGAATTGTCTGTACAGGTTTTTTTCCCCCCCCAACTCTAAAAGATTGTGTTGGCTTGCATTATATGACTGATGCACTTCAGCAGTTTGAGTTAAAAATCTTTGTGTTCTACTGAAGAAACAAAGTCACCTACACCTTGGATGTCCTGTGGGTAAGCAGATAAACATCCCAATTTCATTTTTGGGAGAAAGATTCTTTTAAGAACATAAAAGTCAGGAAATAAAGTGATGAAAATAAAGAGACTAGAAATGAAGATGGAAAATATCAACAAAGAAATAGAAAAGGTGGAATGAAGTATTAATATGGAAAAATTTGTAGAAAAGAATAAAGAAAAAAGAATGAGACTTCATGAGACTGAAAGAGACAGTAAGAGCAAAAGGGATGGAAGAGTAAAACAAACAGTGCTCAAAAGTGGTGGAAGATTAAAAGCAAGCAGCATGTGGAAAGAATGCGTGACCCACCACCCTCAACCAAGCAACCTCCCTCCCACCTCATTCTCCTTACGTCACTGGTTCCACAGAAACCCACCCATAGGTGGCACTTTGAAGTGCTTGCTTAAGCCTATCTGTGCACAAACCTTGAGCGGTTCAAATGTCACAGTTGGGATTCACTAAATACAGTTGATGATCGGCCATCATATGTTCTTAAAAGTTGGCCATATTCTTGAAGCTGCAGATTGATTTTAGTCCAGGACACTCCAATTCAATAGTACAACCCACAATTGTTAAAATTACCCCACAAATAGGACAAACAACATGCAGCACAGATGTGATTGTCAAAGTCATCTGGTTTTGCAAACCCAAACTTCCAAGATGCAGTACTATGGATTATACCTTTAAATGTAAGATGCACAGTCTCATGCTTCAACTTCACAGACAAGAAAGAGCAGACTTGGCCAGTGCAGGGTTTAGAGATGACTGAGCTACTTTAGTTTTACATGGTTTGAAAATTCATCCCTGTGGAACAAAATGGCTACAAGACCTACTAGTTACTGGAGTGTTTTTCTAGAAGTTCCGCATAGTGGTAGACTAATTTTAGGATGACTCGGCTGCAAGAATGTCAATGCAATGCTGCATGAATGCAAGAATATGCATTACCAGTGCTGTATCCATGTGATCCATAACCGCTAGCTTGCTGGAAGGGTGTTGCAGATGCATTGACACCGACATTCACACCGTGCTGTTTGGAGGAGGTAGGAGCCACCTGGAGAAAAATTCAGAAATGGTCCATTAAAAAAAATAAATAAATAAATAATAATAATAATAATAATAATATTAATTTAAATGAAAAAAATTAAAAATCACAGCATGGTTGCCTAAATCAGCAAAACAAGACCAGGCAAACTAAGTGGCACAGAAGAGCTTCTGAAGTGGCAGTGTTCATGCAGACCATTTCACGCTTCTCAGAGGTGCCATAAACATTTATCCACACTGCAATTACAACCGTATACTTTCTAGTGTCAAAGCATGCATAATTCAGTCATAATTGGCTTTTAAGCTGTGCCTTTACACTCAGCTTTGAGCAGGCACAGAGGAGCTTCAACTTGGCAGTGTAAAAGCGACACTTATGAACTCTTACCGGAAACATGGCAGGGCCGTACTGGAAGGTGTTGGGCAGACCAGGCACACCAGTATAATAGGGCAGGCTGGTGTAGCTGTATCCCGGTGGAAGGGCTGGGTTTAGGAAGGGCTGCTGGGTCGTGTGGTGCGTTTGTGTCTGCGTCTGCTGTGGCTGGGCCAGTGTTGTGGCTGGGGCAGGAGATGAGGCATCGCCACGTCCAAACTTTGACAGGTCACCAGCTAAATGTAACATTTTACAAAAAGCATTTCAGGAAATGTAGCATTTGGCTCGATACATTTTGGTTCCCCTCACCCGACTCAGAGAGACACACAACTCAAGCTTGAGTGCATCTTACCAGAATAAGGGTTGCTTGTCAAACTTCCTTCCCTGCCAGTCAGTGCTGTGGTTGGAGTAGCAAATGGAATGCTGTAATAGTCCTGAAAGATGAGGAAAAAAAAAAAAAAAAAAAGGGTTTCAACTTCCTATGCCACAAACAAACTCAGCGGTGTTGCTTTTATATAAAATACTTTAGCTAATCAAACAGGAACAACCCTCACCAGTGGTATCCTCGTCTGCAGCATCTGTAAGTCATCGTAGCCATACATTTGAGGCTGCAGGACATAAGAGGTTTGTGAGACAATATACATGAGCATGCTTGGAGTATAAAAGTGACAACAGCAGAGAAAAAGAAACAGGACAAAATACTCACTGGGTATGGGTGAAGCAGACCAGGAGCCATAATGTAAGGGTTGGGCAGCAAGGGCGGCACTCCAGGAGGCAGGTTTGGAGGTGCTTTCCCTGTTTGGATGAAGCAGCGTACAAATTATATTGAAATGGTTTTATCCTGTTAAAAATCAAGCATTTGGTTGTCATCAAGGTAGTCATGATCATTCTTTCTGGCTAATCAGTGATCAGTAGTTTGCACGTCACATTTTAGTAAGGGTAAAGCTCGCTTGAAACCTCAAACAAAAACACTTACATTCATATTATATTTACTAAAAAAATAAAAATAAAATGCAAGCTAAAAAAATTTAATGATTCTAGCCTTTCAGATGGCACCCTATGAAACACTCTCACCAGCAAGAGTAATATGTTATGTCACGGTATTCTTACCTGAGGCAGCCGCGCTGCGAGACGATGAGGCAGATGAAGGTACTGCAGTGGCCGAGGCAGCAGATGATGATGATGCAGCAGCCGTAGGGGGGGCCATTGAAGCCACACCAGCACCACTGTTCAATCCTATGGTCAGACTGCTGACCGGACCAAGTGCAGACTGCACTGAAACCGAACTGACAGATGAAGAGGGGGCAACAGGGCCGCTGTGGGAAACAATGGCCACTGAAGTAGCTGAAGAGGGTGGGGGAACTGAAGAAGGAGCCACAGCAGAGACTGATGAGAATGACGATGAGTGCAAGCTGGAATCGCCATCCACGCTTTGGTGCTGGAAGAACACAGTGAGCAAACAAGATGAAAAACAAAAACTAATTAAAACAGTTAGTTTTGAGGATTTCAGAGGAAGATAGCAATTGGCCTATATTTTCACAAAAAGAACAAGCTGTGCAAAACAAGAAACAGACAATACTGATTTCACATTGACAGTACATTTAGTTACAAACTCACCAGAAGACTTGTGTTCGAAGTGCGAACTGAAGAAGGTGCCAAACTGTTTTGCTGTGTAGGGAGGGAGCTGATGGGAAGCAGTATTAGCAGTATGATTAGCATCTCTAATCCAAGAAAACTAAAGCAATTCAAAAACAAAATGCCATACTTATTGTGCTGAGGAGCGGCCAGCGAGCTGGGCGAGGGGTCTTCATGTCCGAGAGCACCGTGAGGCGTCTGATTGGATGTAGTCAGCAGGGAAGGAGGACCTGATGAGGGGTCAGCAAGTGAGGATATGTTGGAAACTGATGGTGGAACGACTGATTCAGACAATGGTTTCACGGGTACTGCAGAGCCTGCTGCAGCTAGGGAAGATAATAGGATATTTAACAAAGTTGCATGAGGCTTGTTTACAATAAGAGTGAACTATAACAGTGTCCGAACCAACTGACAATGTTTGGTTTATTCTAAGTACGTGCAGCAGTAATGTCATCAACTGCTATAAATTCTCAAGCTCTTTAAAGCTGAGTGTATTCGGATTATCAAAAAAAAAAAACAATGTTATACCTTCCAGAGATTGTGATGTCTGCATCGAACTGAACCCATTCTGAAATCAGAAAGAAAAGGTTTGCTTGGATGAAGCATTCACTTAAAAGAGACTTCTAGTGCTACTATATCAGTGGTACACTGATCGATGAACCCAGGCTGATTGTGTTGAGACTGACTCACCTTGGACTGAATGTCTTTCTGTGGTGAGGAGGACACAGAAGGAGGGTAGCGCCTTGTCTGGCTGGCTCTTTGCTCGAAAAGCTCCATCTGACTGGGATTGGACAGGGCTGTTGCTTGCTCACTGGACAAACCAGAAAAAACATCAAACATGTTATGAAAATATAAAACCATGATGTTTCCCAATTAAAATTGCAACTGCTGCATGTTTCATGTGCTTTTAGACAGGAGTAGCTCATGATCTAGTGTTTTCAGCATCTCAGAGTAGCTAATATCCCTGTATATTTATGGAAAGCAACATGGTGCTTAAACCATCATGCAGCCCTAGTAACTGCCAATTTTAACCTGCGCTTGATACTATTAATGGGTTACATAAAATCTTTAGTCTGAAAACTTTTTACCCACTTGCTAGCACTTGTGTAAAGGCTGTTCTGGCCTTGGTTGCCCTGTGTTGTTGTGGCAACAGCTGCCGAGGCATCGTACTCAGGAAGCACCGGTTCAGAGCCGAACTGTAATGCTCCAAACTGCAGGTTGAGCCCAGATATATCCGCAGAGCCTGGCATCTCCACTGCTAGGGCTGGAATCTGCAAATCACACAAGTAAACAAACTGATCAACTCAATTCAAAGTTGGTCAATCCCAACAAAAGCAAGACTACAATGAACTATTGAGAATTGAGACCTTGCTTGTGATGGAAGCCCTCTTCTTCTGCTGTTTGAGTTTGTGCTGCTGCAGGGGGAGTGGGCTGGATGCCTGTGGGTCAGCTGGACTGGAAGAGTTCTGCTGACCTGGGGTGGCTCCCGAGGGTTTAGGGAGAGGGGTGGTGATGGCCTGGGGCAATGAGGATGATGGGGTGGACTGAAGAGGCAGGGTCGAGGTGGTAGAAGCAGGTGTGACTTTGTCCTGCAAGAAAGCATCCATCATGGAGGAGGAAGTGGAGGTGGGCTGGTAGGGCTGCCGTTTGGTGAAGGGACTGTGCACAGGCTCTGTTTGAGGTTTCATATCTGTAGACAATGCAAAAGAATAAGACTTCAAAGAATGGGTTGAACAATCATAAAAGTGATTCGAACCCTGTTAGCCCTCTTACCATACTGCCCCAGTGTAGTGGGGCTGGTATCCCAGGTAGAAGGACCAGCATTGGGCGGGCCGCTTTGTGAGTGCTGGGCTGCTAGCTGGGCCAAAGCCCGGGCTGTCTTAATCTGCTCCAGAAACTGAGAACCAGTTGTGGAGCCTCCAGTGGTTCCTTTTGGATCGCCAACATCACCGAAACCCTTACTGAGCATGCTCACCTGTAGAAAGGACAGAGACAAAACTCCAATGTTTTGGCTGCCTTGAAATACTTTAATTATGATAATGTTTAATTTAGAACTAAATTCCAGTTCTAGATGTCAATGCACAGTAAATGGAAATAACTCAAGGACTCGGAGCAAAACAAACACCTAAAAGTGACAAACATTATACAAATCTGACGAATTCATTTGAAAATGAATTACACTTAAAGGTGCTCTATGAGATGTTGCAGGATTTTAGCTCGATTTAAATTTTCTCAAACCGTATACATCACCCCTTGATCATCTTGCTGTCTGCCCTCTGAATACATTAGGGAAAAAAACGGTATTGCAGCCTCTGTGTTGTCTTTCAAGACCAAAACAAACACTATGGGCAGAGGATGTGCAATAACAAACTACGGCCAACCAATCGGCAAGAAGAGGTGGGGGTTAATGCGCGTGCACATAATAGAGTTGATTGTACAGCATGAATCTGAGAGTGGGTTAGCTGAATACTGTAAATTATTTTTGGAAAATGGCTGAGGCATTCATGAGGTTCATTAGGTTTAGGTCTGTAGGTCCTTGCTAGCTAGTACTTTTGATCACAGGTAAGATAAATTCCAGAATAAGCATTTCTTTGGCATTTGCTTCTAGAATAGTTTACTATATCAGCAGTAACTAATAAAACAATATAGTCAAAATATTGTATAAAGACTTACATAAATTTACTCACTGAGCAGTTGGAGTTTCCTTAGACATGTTAGCTTGATGTTAGCTCTGTCGCTGTCTCTCTTGGGTTAGCACCACCATTTCTATCAATGCGCTTTACGCGTTCACGGCAGTTACAGAAACACTGGGGGGAGGGGAGAGCTTACTCTGTTTTGTTTTGTATTTACGTGAAACGTCATCAGAAGTGACGTCAAACAGCATCTCATAGAGCACCTTTAAATTGGATCAAATGTGTCACCCAAAAATAAACTACTACTAGTAGTAAAAATAATAATAGAAACTGACATGCTATGACATGACCTGTGTGATTTCATTACATCTTGCTTACCATGCTGTGCTGGCTGTAAGGAGCACCGGAGGAGGACTGTGACAGCGATGCTGTCTGCTTAGAGTTGCTGAACACCAGAGACTGAGACAGAGATGGCGGCTGTGGGCCTTCAAGCGAAACAGGCTCTACCTCTGAGGAAGAGGAGGGAGGCGTCTTTCCCAGCAACACCGCCAGATCAATCCTGAACATCAAACATGCTAACATCAATTAGGTTCTCGTATGCCTTGAATGCACCTGAATAGATATTTAGAATTAGGTTGTGAAAATCTATACATGTCACAATAATTTGGGTTTGAGTGTTGACATTGCATTGCTTTTAGATAAAAGCATAGTCTGTATTAAATATGCAGACTTCTGATAAACTTCAGGTAAATTTTTTTTTTTTTTATAAATAAACAAATACTTCAGCAGGGACCCATGTAATTGATCAAAAGGTGACAGTAAATCCATTTGCTACAAAAGAGTTTGTGAAAAAAGCTGTACTTGACATTTCTATTCAATGAATGAGTGAATACATTTTTATTTTTAAGTCAAAAAGTTCAGCTAAACAAATGTTTCTTGTGCAAATCAGTATATTAGAACGACTTCTGAAAGATCATGTGACATTGAAGACTGGAGTAATGGCTTCTGAAATTCATCAACAAATATTTCAAATTTCAAAATGAACTGATTTTCCAAACTGTGTTTTTGACTTGTCCTAAATCCCTACAGTATACCTTTAATAACCGTTTATATTATATTATTAACCACTAAAGCGCTATAAGTTACATCTGTTTTTAATTTATTCATTACATTTGTTTTTAAAAATGCAACCTTTATTGACTACATTTATTTACCACAACTTACCTCTGTCCAGCAGTAATGGTGACATTCTCCTGTGGAATGGGCACAGATGCCACACTGGAGGCAGTGAATATCTTGGTCTCTGACAACTAAACAGAAAACAAGAATTAGTTTTGCTTTGTCTTAAATTGAGAAGCAGGGTTTTTGGTCTCTGATCAAATACTCACATCCTCATTCCAGTCTTCCATGCCCCACTCTTCTGTGGCAGTTCTCCAAGCACCTGTTACACAGACATATAGCTCACTTACAAATGACAACAGGCGAACAAAACCTTAGCAAAGCAGCCAGTGCAAGACTCACCAGGGGCCGAGTCAAACTTTCGAGGATAGTTTGTTCCCTCTCCACCTGTAAACTCAAGCCCTGTGGAAACAAAGTTATGTCAGAACATAAACTCTTACATATGCATTTTAAATCGACTGTGTAACTTCAGCCTGAAGAAATGCCAACACTGTCAGGAACTGGAGGAGGGGTTTTCAAGAGACATTTGTGGCATCACTCACTGTTTCCATCCTCGGGTTCCAGGTTGCCTGTGTTACTCCAAGTGCTGCCGCTTGTGTAGCTCTCCTCTGTTTGGGCTGGCTCAGTGTAGTCCGCTGGGTTAAACGTACTAAAAAACAAATTGAAATTTGAGTTTTTGAGGGAACATTGAGTGAATGAGGGAGGCAAGAAATAACATCAGCAACCATCAGTAAAAATATGCAAAAAGCACTCCAACAGATCCACTACGACCTAAAAAATAAATAAATAAATAAAAACATTCCTGTGTCATAACATTCTAAATTCAATTATACCAAAGACGCAAATGAGCTTTCCACTCGCTCTCAAGCCCGGAAACCAAACCACTGGAAACTAAACACATATGAAGCTCAAACTCTGATGCATTCTTCAATAACTAACCACTATAAACCCTTTGATCCTACACAAACAAAACCAACACGCTCATAAATGTATTTAACTCACCTCTCATCTCCTGACAAATCATATCTGGGGCCCTTATCAATCTGGCTTTAGGGAGAAACAACAGGGAGAATTACAAGCAACTCAACACAGGCAGAAAGACGGGGGTGCATGGTGCGAACAAATTTGTGCTTGAGTGTGTGCACGAGACAAAGACGGAAAGAGCGAGAGCGATGGCAACCATCATGCTCACGTCCATAGCTGGTCAAAATACTACACCTGCTCTACAGGTGTAAGAGCATAAGAGAATGCTTTAGAATGAAACTGCTACGCTCGTAATGTGACTTGCCAGCTCAAACAAGGCTAAACTGGTACTCTGCAGGTTCAGAGGCCAAGAATTGAAAACCAAACATGCAAAATTCAAAAGCACACTTCAAACCAAACAAGCGAAAGTGGCCAATTAAAAAGCCTGACTGCAAGTCGAAGAAAAGAGACCAGGTGGCCTTGACAGAAAAAGAAAACCAATCCAGGGGTTTGACATGACTAGATTCTAGCCTACTGAACATTGCAGTAAAAAGCTAAACTAGACATTTACAATGACATTGAAACTCCTCATATTGCTAAACAACAGTATGAAAGACAAACATTTTTAGACTTGCCATAGTGCCGCTTTAAAATATTAAAATGTGTCTTGGTTGCCTTTAGGGGTGGGCAACAAATCTATGCCGAAAATCTGTAGCTTTATTTTTACTAAAATTACAAATCACAGTATATACACTTTGAAGGGAAAAAATCCTGACTAAAATAATTGTCCAAAGTAATTCCCAAAATAAAAAAAAATTAAATAAAAAAAAAAGTCATAAGTCTATTTAGTCCCATACGTTGTTACCACCATCAAGAACAGAAAAAAAAAATTAAATTTTTGCTTCCGTTTTTCAAAAGTCTCAAGTACATTTATAATTCTTTAATCACAAATACAGTATAAATATTACCATTCCAGAATATCACTAAAATTTTAATTAACTTTTAAATTTTTATTAATATTCCATATTAATATTTCTTTTTCTTTTTTTTAATACTTTAAGATTATTTTATTGCATTCTTGATGAATAAAAAGTACCAGATCTCTGTGCACTATTTAATACCTGAATATAACTTCTCAATACATGTTAACAAATACCATAAAGGTGCAGATATAAAACATAAGAGCTTCGTTTCCATATATCGTTTTATGATTCTATGAAAATTAATCTTGTTCATTTTATTTCTAAATATCAAGCGAGTGCAACATTTTCTACACACTCCGAGGTGGCGTTTTGATAACAGCAATACAAATGATTAAAATTTTTTGAGTTTTCCCTCTACCCGTCTCTCCAGGTCTAAAAAGGCATAGCACCAAAAAGCAGCACATAACCCCACAGTAGCTCTAACTTACCTGATTAAACCTTTGCATAGAAAACATGTTAAAATCTTTAAGGTTTAGAGGCTACAATTGCACACAAAGTCTCAAGATAAGCACAGCAGCAGGCCTTAAACCCAGCAGGCTGGACTCAACAGAACAGCTTTCTCTGCTAAAACTAGCACCATACCTTACATGTTTTTGAAGCACACGTTTTTGAATTTTAGCTGGATACCATTAGCACTTCCCAGAACCTGACATTCTGGGAGATCTTCAGAGAACATGCAAAAAGAGAAAGGACCTGAGCGGAAGCACACAAACTTACCCCATGCCCTGAGCTGAAAACCTCCCTCCTCGCCTTCCAGCTCCACCTGCAGGACAGAAAGAATTGAAACCAAAACCACTACCTATTTTCATTTTAGTTAATCATCAACAACAATAGGGCTTACCTCTTCCTCTGCCTCTTCCCCGACGGCCTCGCTCCGTTCCTCTGCCTACAACTCCACCTGCCTTGGCCCCATCCAACCCATTCTCCTGCCCACGGACTGAGGAGAAAAAAAACTAAGAACTTAAGGAGTTGAAGAAAGATACAACTAGATAAAAGAGAGGGAATAAATGTAACAGCTACCCCTTTAAGGCTCCATTATCCCTCCTATTAAAACTCACAAGTAAAAAGATAAGCCTTAGAAGTCCAAGTTTGGGCTTCCCAGAAGTCTCAGTATCCGTTTGTTTTTGTTTAACGCCATTTCAGCTTCTATGGCTATTTTCATGGCGAGAAATATGACCAAAATTATATATCATGTTTTTACAATTGTTTCTTTTTTTTTTTTTTTTTTACCAAAACCGTATTTGGCTTAACTCAATTTCCTCAATGAGTTGAAATCAACACAATCCAATAAACTTAATAGATAAAGACATTCAGCAGAAAGAAAGTGGAGGATCCCAAGAAGCCTCAGCACATATCAAGACACTGTCCTTAGATGTTATGCTTGCTTTTTTTTTTTTTACTGCTCAGAAATAGATTTTACATCATTGGGAAAGCTCTCAAAGTCAGATTATTGATTAAACCGCAAGACTTGATTCCAAATATATGAGCCTTATGTTGCTCTCTAACTCAGACTGAAGCTGAGGGAGAGTATCCGGTAGCAGCTCAAACTTTACTGTGGCACACACTGTCCCTTCAGCACTACAAAGAGAGCAGTGAAGGGATTGTGGTGTGCTGCAGTCTGTCCTTAGGCAAAGAAAAGCCTGACTACAGACTTAGAAAGTATAGTTCTCTTAAATGGCCCAATGAAATGTTGCATTTAATAATGTCTCATTTAACAGGAAAACAGTGGCACGAAGTCTTTCAGACTAAAATAAGAACATCAACAAATGCATAAGTAGTATTTCAACTCACACTCTCGCCCGCGGCTGGCTCCACGGCCCCTCCGCGGGGCCCCCCCTCTGCGACGTGCCACATCTCTTTCTCCTCCTTTCTCTCGGTTCTCCTTCCCTTCATCTCCTCCATCTGTCTGTGCACTTTCCTTCTGACCTGAAACTCCTTTCTTCTTTCCAACCATCTCCCACGAGTCCTGCAAAGCAAAGGGCAAATTTAATAAGGAAAAGATAGATTAAAAATATGGCATTTGAGAAATTTAAAAGTTAGAATAAAATTTTATATTTATATTAAAGTTTATATTTTAGTTACTTTTCAATGCAACATCTATTTTTTTCTCCAAAATAGTAAAGTAAACACTGGTTAAAAATTATATTTGGGCTTTTTCCTTCTACCAAACACACAAACCTTTCCACCTCTAAACTCAAGTCTCAACTCACAGTGTCAGGGCTGCCCTCCAACAGGACGTTGATGGCTCTGTTGACGTCTCCGTTGCAGTCATGAAGCGCTATCATGGACTCATCCTGATCCTTTCCTGTGATGTCAACCAGCTAGAAAAGAGAAAAGGGGCAAGAACCATATAATGTCATGTGATTGTATGACTTAGACCATATATTTGGAAGGCAACATGATAAAAAGGAAATGGCTGAGAAGACTGATGGAAACTTTGAACTATGAGATGTCAGAGCTTTATGTTGCTCTCTAACTCAGAGTGAGACCAAGAGAGAGTATCCGGTAGCAGCTCAAACTTTACTCTTGCACAGATGGTCCCTGTCAGAGCTATAGCGAGAGCAGTGAGGGAAATTTTCTGTGCACCAAGTGACCCAGAATGAAACTGCTGATACAGACAAATAGGAATAATGAAAGGAAAACCGATTACAAGCTACGGTCAAAATGGTCTTTATTGAAGGAAAAGTTTAATGGAGGTAAAGCAGAACCTGCCTTTATTTTCCTTTGAGTCAACTTCTGATGTCCCTACTCACCTGTTTGACCTTCTCTTCAAAGTCTGCATCATTATGGTCCGAGATCATCTGCGCGAGTCGGATCTGCTCAGCGGTGGCCTGAACAAACAAAAAGGAGAAAATAGTTAAGTCTGAGTCCATACCAGTTGTGAAACATACAGCAATGAATGTCAGCATCATTTATGAGTCTTTAACTGAGTCAGGCCCTCTTTTGGCATTGACAAAATAGTGTCAGGATTTACTAAATATGTGCAGTAAAACATTAGAGATGAATAGGCATGGACAGAGTCATTTTTGCAGCTTGCCTTACTGGATATGCATTTGTAGGCATTTTCATTACATATGGAGACTTTGTGGAAAGAGAGTATATAAATTAAAATCACACAAGGTGATTTACTAAGTTTAGAGGTAGTCAGTTTACTAGTCATTATGGAAATGCACTGGCAGCATCTGTGTTCTTCAACTCTGTAAATCACCTGCAAAACTGTCTGCTTTTCTGAAATTGCCCTCAAGCTAATATGCCATTTAGCAAATCTGGCCCTTAAAGTCTTCAAGTTAAAGTTAAAACATGTACAATTGATTTCCTTTCCAAGTTTTCAAATAGCTATACCATCAAAATTAATGTATATGATAGCTATTGACTAGCTTGTGTTTTTGCACTTGTTCACAGAATTTGAGCCAACTTTATATCCCAACATGACCAATTATAATACATTTGTTTGTTTCAAAGGCTAAACTCAGATTTTTAGGCCAGCCTTCAGAGTCAGGGTTTAGATAAATCTGGATTAGGCGTTAAAATAGATCATTTAAGAGTTTTTTTTTTTTAAATGCATCATAGAAAAAACATAGCTTGTGTCTATCATTTTTTTTAAGATATGTCAGTGCAAGTTGCTTTCCGTCAAGGCAGTCTTGGGCCAAGCTTAAGCCTTGTCTAGGCATCTGTGCATTACAGATGTTTTTAGATAAAATTCTGTGTCTGTCCCTTCACCCAAGAATACAGCAGAGGAAAAATAGGTCAGGCTTAGCATTTGCTTGGGCATAAAGTTATGATTTATTTCAAAAGCCCTTAAATTAATTTAAATGAATGAGATAATGACTGCAGTGACTCAGAGTAAAAGGCTCAAATTGATGGATTTTTTTTTTTTGTTTTACATTCACTTATGCCAGTTGCAGCTTCTGGCCCACAACTACCATGTTTTAGGTGGAGATGTGTAACCAGTTTTTTGGGGGGGTAGGTTAAAGGGGGCTTTGGAGGCCAGGTTAAACTTAGCTAATCAGTATAACTACAACCTAAAGCTTGTGAACTTACCTGGGGCCTCTGCTTGTGCTGTGACTGGCTCTGTGTCTGACCCTGCGTCTGCTCCCAGTTGCCCCGGGTCCGGCTTCCGCCCACTGAAGTCATCATTTACAGTATATACAAATAACAGTATTTACAAAGGAATAACACCTTTAAAAGAGAAGGAGATGGAAAAAAAATGTTACTGACAACTCTCCAAAAAATTAAACTAATCATAAAAACATCACATGGTCTCGACAAACCACATTAACATTAAATAGGCATGCAAATAACAACGTAACACCATGTGTAGCCATTTTGATGAGCCAAAACTGTAAGTAAACAACGTCACATGCCTGCCGCAATATCCATTAAACTCCAGCCCGAGTTGACCAGAACACGAACAGAAATTAAATTCTAGGAACTTCGAAAGCTTTGCGCAATTACCGCACTTGCTAAACAAGACCAATACTGTTTACAAGCCAAGTTGCAACAGGTAAACCAAAAACGCGCTTCCGGGGCTCAATATTCTCAGTTTAAATCTTCTTTAAAAACACCGTAACCCTTCATATTTCCATAACATTACACCAAAAACTGTCCACCTGAAGAAATTGCGAAATATTGCATGCATGTTTATGCCAAACAGCCCACCGTAGCAGCTCTGCGTATAAGGAAATGCAGGGCATGTGGTGGAAGAAAGCAACTGCGCACTTTAGGTCGCGCACAGAATCAGCCAGCGTGATAGAAACACGCGGGACCAGCCGCGGGAAAGCAGACGGGCGACGTGCTATAACGGACAAACCTTAACAAACAAACTGCCTTTGAACTGGGTCAGGACGAGGATGTAGCTGTCAAACTGAGACCATGTTCGATACGTGAATACAATCGCACAGCCTATGGGTTAAAGTGTCAGAACGTAATTTCATATTTATTGAGCATGCACTTACACTATTCCATGCAGCAAATAAAACAACAAAGTAGTATGTAACAAAGAAATATGCACACGAACTGTGTTAATTGCCATGCATTGGAACGTATACATTGCCTAAAAGTATTAAATCTGTAAAATAGGCATCCAACAGGTAACCTACATTACCGGTAGTGCTCTACATGAGATATACATCTGGGAATTCCATATTAACTTACCGACTAAAAAGTAAGCAACTGTATAAACTTCGTTAATAATACAAAGAAAAAAAAATTAAGGAGGACTACGATTGATAAGTCCAACCCGATGGGCCTTGGAAAACAACTCGATATGAACTCAAACATGTAGATCTAAAGATACGATATGAACACATACACGCTGTTTTTTTATAGGTTATTAATACGTTAAATAACACAGACAAGATCTAGATGATGGGTGGCTTCCGCCCTGGCCGTGTCTAATAACCTCATGGCCGGTTATCGGGCATCATGCTGGTGCTGCCCAAAAATTAAACTTTTCCGGTTGCTAATCAACTATATGGTTTCTCGCCGTAGATGAAAGAATAGTTGGGTAAATTGTTCGTTAGATTAATCGACACAATAATAATACTCTGCGTTTGCAAAACTGGAAGGCACACGCCCCCCGGAGTGAGGCGCACTCCAGTCGGTTCACCTGTACACTCGACACCGAGGCTTCACCGAGGCCTACAGGCCCCGAATGATAAAAATGAACAACAGGCGAGGTACTAACCAAAGACCCGGCTGGATGTCAGAAATGTGGAGATAACTCTGACCGACGGAGGCTTTATTATCCACCTCCTAATGAAACAAAAACAAAATACGAACTTTCACGTCCGAAATCGATTCCCCAAGGCCGAACCGACTCGCGCAGACAATAAACGAGAGGCTCAAAATTTACCTGTTTCTCTTCCACACTGACACTCGGATCACCGCGTCACGTGGTTTATCACAGCCACTGCGGCTTCACGCGCAGAGCGCAACCACGTGATGACAGCGTACGTGTGTATATATATATATATATAAATAACAATTTAAACACAATTATGCAATATATAATCTGTTATCCTGTATTTGCAGTTGGGCATTTGTTATGCAAAAACCCACTTGATCATACTAATGTCACTAATACATAGGACACATCTTTCTTGAATAATTTCACAATACCTGGAAACTAATTGGAATGTTAAGTTATTATGTACAATAATCAATAAAAAGGAACAGAATATGTAACATGGTTGCAAATTTAGGTGGGGAGGCTAGCTAATTTGGGACCTACTCACCGTTTACATAGGCATACAGATATTTTGTTTAAAAACTACCTCTGATTAGCCTACATGTAAATTGGATTATGCAATAAACTTTAAACTAAATAAAGATAAACAATAAAGCCCTTTTTTACCTCAAACCCCTACAGTTTAGCAAACTTGCCATAATGTTAAATAAACTTCACATCAACAGGTTTAGGTTAAGTAATAGGCCTAAAAATCACTTTCAGGGTACACCATTCCAAGATTTCCTTTATTATCCATACGCAGTTTTAGTCTGCCAATTCACACCAAACGTATCACACATCAGTCATTTGAGGAACGTCTGTCTCACAATTATCGATTGCATTATGTCACCATTAAAGCTACAAACACGTGATCATAAAACTAAACATTATAGTGGCATATAAGCGATCTTTGCTTATAGTTTCCACAAACTGTTCTAATTTCATATGAAAGACAGTAGCATTTGCTTGAGTGTTTGTTTTGAGTGTAGTTACATCACTAGATGTCGCTAGTGTTCTTCCGGATACAGACCAATAATGATACTAGGATAGGTCGCTTATATTATACACTATACGACCGAGTTTTGTGCCCATTTCAAATTAAAGCGATATCCCAATAAACACATCTACGTTGTGGCGACGTCGCTGCTACGTTCCATTTCTACTCTGGCAACGTTGTTGTCTACGTC
>JAUCMS010000038.1:15525472-15539600 GCA_032357445.1 Enteromius radiatus
ATGAAAGGAAAAGTGTGTATCTGGAAGATTTTCTACAAACTCTCAGCAATCCGATTTCGATTCTGCTGCGATATTTCTATTTGTGCAATGACTGGTGTTATATTTCAAAATGGAACAAATAGGATAATGAGATCCAAGAACACAGGGTGTAAAGAACAGATAATTAGACAAAATGAGATTAGGAGGGAGAGAAGTTTCCAAAAGACAGGATGTTTGTAAACATAGTTTCGGGAGGAGCACGCACGAACGCTAGCCTCAGCTGATTCTGATTACTTCCAATCAGCCTATTAAGCATCATCCAATCTGATTCGTCTGCCTCCGCCTTAAATATCCTCAATTACTTCCCTTCCTCATCTAGCTTAGCATCCCTCCACCGCCCCTTCTCCGCACCTTCCTCGGGGGCAAGAGGGGTCCGAGTCTGGCACCGAGCTCTACCCTCGCTAGGGGTACAGCCAGTAGGGCTTGGAGTCCGTCGGGCCCCAGCTCGCCCCCCGGACAGCACACCAAACCTGCTATTCATATTATTTCTTATGAGGAAGTGCAAACTTGTGAAACTGAAACAATTATGCCAATTAGAAAAAACAAAAGCCCAATTATATTTAGTCCCATGTAATGACCATAATGGAAACATATGTACACCTTTATTTCTATAGTAACCAAAACTTCTACTTTAAGGCTATGAGACACTGAAAATAAAAGATGGAGAAGTGAAAGCTCAATCCAAAAGAATGAGGGAAAACATTACATTACATAATTGAGTACTTAATCCGGCAATTTAAAGGTGATGTAATCTTTTCCGTGTTAAATAGCTTTCTGATACCATAGCTTAATACACAGACAAGTATGAGAAATGTATAAGTATCTTGATTTCCCGTAAAGAGTGTAAACTCTGTGACGCTACTGAAAACATTGACATGTTTTTGTCTGAGCATCACAACTAGCCCTATAAACATTGACAACGTTTCAACCAATAACACAAGACTATCTGTTTTTCCAACCAATGGCAGACAGACAGAGTGTTTGGGAAACTCGTATGGAAACAATCGTTAATACATATCAAACAGTCTCCCTTTCAAAATGATTTATGAGTCATGACAGCATATACAATTGCAAACAAAGGTTTATGAATGCATTTAATATTTGGTCAAGTGCAAATAAACATGTTTCTGCAGACAATGGAGTAACATCCGTTCTATAGCTACAGTTGAGAGGAAGCGATTACATCTAACCGAGCCGACAAGTCCATGCAGGAGAAGAAAGGGGTTTAATCCTTTGGGACTTGACCACAGACAACAGAAAGAGATACTGAATAAAAGTGAGATCACTGGCGCAGGCTGCTGATTCACTCCACTTCCAGCTACACCAGATACCAGCAAAGGGTGGAGGTGTGCTGGAAAGCGTCTGTGTAAACAGATGGAAAGCCTTGTATGGTCGTCAATTATGAAAGAAGGTGTAGTGTCTGTGTGTGGCTTTTCCAGGTTAGTATGAGCTGCCTCTGTGAATTTTATGATCCAAGAGATAAGAACACCTTTTTAGGGATTAGCGTTTAAGTGTAATGCTTGCGCTAGTGTGTCATCAGCGTCTGGGTCACTGCTGAGTGTGAAATAGCACAAATGTTAAACACACAGCACAAATGTAATAATAACACACTACAGGTCAAATAAATTATCTGCTGACCAGGTTAATAAAAGCCACAACTGATACAATGAGTAGCTTTTAATTGAAATGCCGTAATGCTGTTGTGGATGTGAATTATACTATATATTAAACATACAGTATATTATTAATTACATTACATTACATTAAAAGTTACAGTAAAGTCATTTATAGAGCTACTAATGTTATCTTTTTTCCAGAAAAATATCAAGCAGCACATTCATAATATTAAGACATGTTTTTTAGAATGATTGGAGTAATGATTCAGCTTCGCATTACACGAATAAAAATAGAAAACATTTTTACTGATTTTGCTGCATTTTTAATAAAATATATGCTGTTTTGACTAGCATGTTTCCAAAACATTACATTTTACAGACCTAAAACTATTAAACATGTTTATTTCTGATATACGTTTTTGTATTATTTCGGTTTTTAAAAATACTAAATATAATTATTTATTGAATTTAATATAAATGTGGCAACTTGCCAGATATGTTGCTATTCTATATAAAATAATGTTATAGAATATAAATAAACAGCAAAATATAAATTATATATAGTAAATATATATATATATATATATGGTTTGTAGAAAACAAACCCTTTGTTTATTCCTTTGTTAAAGACTTGGGCTGGAAAGTGAAAGATTAAAGGTAAAGCATTTGCTTTGACAAAGTTTCTCCTAAAATATATTTAAAAAGTTTTAAATTACATATTAAATTGACATTATTTTACATTTAATTTATATTGTTATTGATCTTTTTAACATTTTTAAAAACCCATTGATTCTTTCTTTTTTAACTTTGATTTCTAAGAACAATTAAAACGTTTTAAAACAATGGCATGGTCCGATGCAAAACAGAATCTCATCAAGTTCTTCTATTATGACTTGACTTATTTTGACCATGCACCTGCCTCAAATTTCCATGACTTTCATTCCAATGATATGTAAATCTTTCTGTATTCATCTGCTATGTGTACCCACATGAAAAGCAGCAACACATGTGCATGTGCGTAAAAGCTTTACTGGAAAATCATCAGCCCTGTCATGTTTTATCCTCACAGGCAGAGCAAAGGGGAAGATCAGAGAAAGAACAACAGCCTCGGGGGGGAATCTGCAAACTGACACGCACGACACACAAATACTCATAAGTACAGCAATTTTGAAAAAGAACACTATAAACTTGGCAGAAAAACCTGCAGCCTGACAGTGAACAGAAAAAGTGCATTCTAGAGAGAAAAAGAGAACGTTTTAATTGAGCGCTGCCACTCCCCACGCACCTCGCAAACAAGACTTAATGTTCTTTTTTTGAGTGCACACACCCTTTCATTACCTTCAACATCTGTCATGCGTCACTTTGCATTTGCACTCATTATTGATTCTGAATCTGGTTAATAGTTTGTAGTCTAATGATTTATTCTTGGTGCGATTAGATCCTGTCCTTTGATACAGTTACCCTCGAGGCAAGACATGAGTATTACAAACAAACACATTCATTTCTGCCTTTGACGTCAGGCTGTTATGAAGAAATGGTCTTCACATGAAGACATACCGATCTCCTATTTGCATATTTAAGTAGTTTTAGGCATTTAAAAAGGAATTGTTGCAATACTGAATTGATCTGTATCTCTACATTCACTCAACTCAACTAAATCACATAATAGCTGTTCTAAATCGTGTAGAGAACTGTATAAACCTTCAAACAGACTCTTTGTGTTAAATCTGACCTGCAGGCTTCATTCCACAGCCTGCACGGTAGCCTCCATGGCATTAAATCAGTCCAAAGGGGTCCCATTACATAAGCCAAGACACAGAGACGAGAAATGCTGGAGAAAGTCCTGCAGCGATACGCCAAAAACACGGACCAGTTCTGACCAGGTTGGGGTATTATGAAGCTTGTTTACTGTAAATGCATGGACACTTAATGTGATTAAGAACTATAAACAACTTATGTGGACTCAAGGTCAAGTATACATGCATTAAATGTTTTTAAAAAAAATAAATATTCTATAATGCATGTTTGTCTGAAGATGTTATGAAGACCGAAAAGAATTGAATTGACCAAATGTAAAGCCATTTGGCTTTTCATCTGTTTTATGTGTACCGCTGATTCTGGTTTATGTGTTTCTTCAAGTTTTGATCCTGTGGAATTTGCTAGAAGCATAACATGCACTGTTCATTTTCGTAAAAGCATGTCTGGCACATCTGCTTGTGCGAGTTAACAGTTAACAGACCAGAAACAGACAGATAGTACTAACAACAGCGGGTTCCACAGAAATATGGGAATCTAAACTAAGAATTTAAGAAATAAACAAAATATGTTCAGTATTCTGGAAGCATTAAATAAGGTAATCTGTGACACTGGGAACAAACCAAATACTATGTCATTCTAAAAAGCATGGTAATTTTGCATGCTTACATTTTTCACTTAAATTGTTACATTTGATCTTTTTCTTTTAATGCATGCAAATGAAAGTTCTTTAGAACCCAATGGATGACTGTATGAACAGAAGTGGCAGTGATAATTGAAAAATGTAAACATGTACAAACACACACACACACCCTTTAGGTGCAGAAGTAAAGTTTACAGAAGGTGCTTGATGCACATCGATGTACAGTAAAAATCAGCACTATCTGCTGATCTCAGTGAAGTCTCACGACCAATCTTCTGTAATTAATACAGTCAGCGCAATAAAATCTGTATTTATGCGTCACCTCATGCTAATATGCTGCCTCTTCTCATGCAATGTTATTAATCTCTCTTATGCAAAGCTTTTGTTTGATCGGAATGTTGATGTATTACTGTAGGTCTTTCAATGTCATGTTGCGCAACTGTTGTTGTTGGTAATAAGAAACTCGTTTATCAATTAACAAGAAAGCCAAGAAAAACAAAAGCTGATCGTTTAAGTGGAAATAAGAATGATAGTGTACATTTTTTGTCCACACATTCATGTGGCTAACAAGATTCAATGTAGCAAATTCCTTTTTATGATTTACATATTTCCAACGTATCAAAGGCTTTCCATATCATATCCATATATTACACTATAGAAGCTTTTTTGATATATATATATATATATAATATTCCATTTTAAACAAAGCCCCAAAAGCTTGGGATATCATTACGTTGAATAAATAATGATAACATTTTCTTTTTTGATCTTTTCCTTCAATGTGTTCATTGTAAGATCAGCAAATGCCTTGGCCTCGTGCACTTAACATAAACCTGCAAAACTTCCACATATGTGATACATTAATATAAAGAGACAGATATTTCTTGCATGTGAATTTGTATTGACAAAGGTGACTGCTATATTTCACAAACACACACACACATCATTCTGAAAGGCCGTCTGACACACATCAAATGCTTTCAAATCTATAGGTGAGGATAGCAGCAACCTCATTTTTATCAAAAGAAATGACCTCATCTTGCTCTCAAGAGCCGCTGTGCCAACACATGAGCTAAACTCAATGAGTCAGCAATGGATTCCATACATGGATTAAATAATACTGGTCAGAATGGGTCAAATGTAAAGTTCAAATCAGTCACTCTAGACTGTTATCATTTGGAAACATTAACAATGCATACATTTTGGTGCTCTTGACAGCAACCTGCAGAATTTGCTAGAAGCAAATCTGCTTGTAAAATTCTAATTGTTTTAAATATATTTTGTATACAGGCTATACGGTCTTAAACCTGCAAGCAAATATTTTATTTTATAATAATAAATTGCTATATAATATTCAAACTTAATGTGTTCGAAATGGTAGTCATTTAGATTTTTTTCCAGTTTTCAGTGGGATAATCAATGCCAGTTAATGGCCATAAAGAGAGGCCTAACTAATGAGCTCTTACAGTAAACATAAATGGTATTTGATAGGAATATATAATCATGTACTATTATCACCAAACCATGTCACATGGTAAGTCATAACAAAGTTTTAGTACCTAGTTTAAAAAAAAAAATTTTTAAATCACACAAACATAGTAATCACTGAACATAAAATATAACTAAAATATGCACTAAACACAACAGTAAACATGTTATTAAGAATATAATTACACGGGGACTTTTGGTTTTTCTGTCTTAGTATAGCTAACACTTATTGGTTAGGATGGAATGCAGAAAAGCCATAAACAATTTCGGGACATTCTTTAAACGTCATTTTGAATGCTAAAAAACATTAAAAAACAGAAATATTCGATATTATTAACTCAACTTAAAATGAAGCCAAGCGCAAGAGTTTAGGCTAAAAACAAACTATCACAACCCTCTTCCACTCTCACGAATGAAAAGTAACAAACAACGGAATTTCCCGAAAATGAATACGAAAGTAATCAATTTAACTCAATTCTTTTAAATATCCATGTACGTAGTTTATCATAAGTGCCGCTCAGCAATAGACATAACGTTAGATACGAACAAAAGGCATTCCAGCTTACCTTGCTGAAGATGCAGTCTCTCAGTTCTGTACTCGCTGCATGTGCTGTTCTGGTGACTCATTTAATGAGAAGGCTGGGTTTTGCCATACAAGGCAAGGGTGAGTCTCCAGCGGTCCAGCCCTGATCCTCCCTCAGCCTTCACTCGACAGCGCTCCCTGTAGGACTGCTTCAGCATGTACATCATAGAAAGCACAAATGCATCACCATTTATTTTCTCGAAATAAATTGACGTGACTATTAATAAATTAATAGTGTCATATCAGAACAACTAAACACAGTAATAATGCACACAATAAAGACAAGATGACTCTAAGTAATTTAATCCTTTTCCTCAATAGTCGTAACACGATGACAGCAGATAGCTCATTTGAAAAGCCAAAGCATTTTAACGATATACACAGGCAGAATTCTACATGATACAAGTGGATTAGTTTGCCAAGCTTTGCCTAATAGCATTATAAAACAGGAATTTTACAGAACTTTTAATATATAAAGGAGTATATTCAATTATTTGTTAATTGCATATAAGTGTCATTATACATTTTTGGGATGCATTTACACACCAGCAGTTGCTACAAGCCTGGTGTTTCGGACACATCGAAGAGGTACTCATTCTATGAAGCAAATGATTCAATTGATTCAGAGATTTATAAAGCTCATGTCTGGAACGTTGAAAAAGAAACGAAAAACCAGAACGCTCTGCGTGAATGCTGTGTATTTCGTCAGGTTATGGAACAGATCTAGATTACTGTTCTGTGATAGGATCTAGAGTAAACATGAAATATTAACGCAGTGTTATTGACCCTTGCAGAGGGTGGGATTAGGCTACTTTACTTTTAAGGTGAAATGGTTACTTTGAAAGAAATTTATCTGAATGTTTGCTTAACTAAGCAGAAATCTTTACACGCAACACGCTTGATTCTGTCTTCATATTTTGTTTTGTTTTGTTAGCATTTGTTTTGTTAGCAACTACCAGCACAGCATCGCAATAATAACACGACTTGATTGCTTTATCCTAAAATCAGTATCATGGAAGATTATTTGCATGTTTCAGTTGACTTAAAAGAACAGTGTCAGTTGCATAACAGCAGTGTGATGAGGGAAGAATCTTAAGACCTTAAGACACCCAGTGCATTGTGAGAGACAGATGTTTCCAAAGCAAATAAGACTGTGTGGTCTAAATACGTGGTTTGCAGATTTCTGTTGAAGTGGTACATTTTTAAAATATAAGAATAATTCCAAAACTAAGACCTTGACCTTGTGGGACAGTATTTATTTATTTTGTAATTTTTTTTAAAATAAATTCATATTTGTATTCAGCAAGAACACATTAAACGGATCAAAAGTAACAACAAAATTCATTTGTAATGTTAAGTATCCTGGATAATTTTCTTGAGCACCAAATCAACATCATTATGTAAACTCAGTACAGTCATTCATGTTATTTTCACAGTTTTAATCAATCCTCTTTCATCCATGCTAATACAAATGTGCAATCAAGTCAGCTTGAATGAATTAAATAATGCTGTCATGCTAGGTTTATTAGCTATGTGATTGTTCTGCCAGTATTCTGCTGGTGAGTGTAACAAAAACTGATCTGTATCATACAGGATGTGCCTTTGATAACAACTTAGATGAGTTGAATGACTAAATGCCAATGAATAACATGCAAAAGACAGTCATGCAGATTTATACCTGCAAAACTATGGGCCAGAGGACACTTGAGGATACCTGTATAAACCAGCAGCTACGACTTCATATCATTTGTATGTAATATATTTCCATGTTGTATAAAAAATATGCTGGTAAAAGAAACAGCAGGTAACAAATCAAATTAAACTTTAAAAATGTTTATATTCTTGTAAAATAGTACTTTTATTTTCACAATTTCGATAATATATATGTATATTTTTCACAGTGTAGTATTTCCTTGTAAAACATACTTAAATAATCTTTCACACAAAACTATATTTGTTTGGTTCAATCATTACGCAGCATTAAAAAGTGATTATATTGCATACACAATAAAAAAAAAAAAAAAAATATATATATATATATATATATAACAGGTTTCCAATGACCTCAGTTGCCCTCCTTCTAGCAGCAAAGTTACATAATCTTAATAATTTACATAACACATGTATCTTGTTGTCACAAGCTCAATAAAATCAGTTCACACATGTAAAGCTTGAGTAATCCAGCTCAGCTAATGTGAGGGAACTTAAATTGCAAATAGTGTTGTTCTCTATCTTACAGCACAAAACATTTTTTTCTCTTTCTGCACTTCCTTAAGAATAAAACAGAAAGTTCAGTTCCATTTGATTTAATGCAGTTGTGGACTGCGGTTCTGCATGTTAGAAACTGGTTTTCTTTATATTAATAGTTATGATTCATAATACTGGCAAAGAATGGAGGTCAATGACAAGGAATTTTGTTTGCATAATTTACATCTACTTTGGAAGAGTAGGCCTATTACAAAATCATATTACTAGAAATGCATTTAAAATAGTCTCAGAAAAAAAGCTGTCACAAGGATGGTATCTTTTTTTTAACAATGTATTTATTAACTTTTTAAACATTACAAACATAACTTCAAACCAATCCAAAAAAAAGGAGGGGGGGGGGTAAATAAATTAAAAATAAAAATAATAATAATGACTCACCACTCCACTAAGAAATTAAATGAAGAAGGACATATAAATAAGATGCTTTACATATTTGTAGTTCAATATGCCACACAAATTGTATCAAGCACATTAAACAAACCCTCTAATAAGAATAGAGGACACATCTAAGCCCATATATGTGAAAAATGGATCCCACCTCCGATGAAATAGAGACAAGGGTAGTATCTTAATGTACAATGTACTTAAAAGTACATATTAGGTCTATATATCAATAGCCTACCTTAGGGTACTTGTTAATTTTGGTAATTTTTGACTTTTGTGTGGGTTTTCATTAAATTAACCTAATCAAGAATGTGCATCTTCTTAAAAGAATTAAAGAAATTTTAATTTAGTAATATTTCCAGTCACCAACATACCTATTATACAGTATTCGCAGGCTTTAAACAGTATTTGTTGCAGATTGTACTAGCCAGCAGATGGCGCTGTTGTCAACACTCTGAGAGACAGTGAGGAAGCTTCCTTCATTTAAGCCAGCTCTACCTAAAATCATCTATATTTTATTAAATTGCCGCTATTATGGGTAATGAAAGGTTCATACTTTGGTTTTAGGAGTCCCCAACAACAGGTTGACATGCATGCAATAAAAAAAAAAAACTTTTATTGTCTTGCGTTTAATATGCATTTATTTTCACCCTCCTTGTTCAACAACTTCCAAACGATTCGCTCAGTGATTCATTTTCGAAACCTCTCCTTTGCGTGACGCTAAACTGCGCTGATTGGTCTCATTTTCACTTCATTTTGCCTGTTTTTGGTCACCATTGACTTCCATTGTAGGAAGTCAATGGTGACCAAAAACAGCCTGGTTACAAATTTTCTTCAAAATATCTTCCTTTGTGAAGCAGAACAAAGAAATTCATATAGATTTGGAACTACTCAAATTAAAGGATGACAGCATATACATGTTTGGGTTAATTATTTCTTTAACCTACTTTTCACTGGATACAAATTGGTTTCTATGAAATTTGGCAAAAGTCAATGTTATGGAAAAAAAGAGAAGATTCATGTAAAAACAGAAAAAGCAGTCACTGACTAAAAATATTAAATATGTGAGAAACAGTGGTGGTTTTAGGTATGAGTGAAAGGGGCAGCATTTTTTCTTGGAAAAAAAAAATCATCTGCGCCCCAAGAGGTTTTCTATTATCTATCATACCTGTAACTATGGCGTTTAACTAGTTTCAAATCTAGCGTACATAAAATCAAAGACGTACATTTGTGCGTGGAAAGCCATTCTCGTGAGGGAACATTTCTGCACTGCGAGAGCACAGAACACTATGCGCGTGCAAAAATGTGCGCTCGCTCGACCCTCTGCGCTCTATCCTTGCTCGCTCGTCAATGTCAAGTTGTAAGCATTTGTCAGAGGCAGTCGGATCCATTTGCAGCGTTTTTATTTCACAGTTGGCAGACAGAGTGAATAAACAGTGCAGCAGGCAAATCACAGCGAGCAAAATCAAAGTCAATGTCCAGGCAGAGATCAGTTCACAACAAACAGGGCTTACGTAGATAATCCAGATCAATGGTAAAGTCCAAGCAGAGTTTGGGGCAGGCAGCAAGGTTCGTGATCAGTGAAACAAGGCAGTGTCATGCACAAGAGGTCTAACAGAGATTTGAGAGATCGCTCGGGATTGTTGCATTGCAAACAAAACTTTGCGACGAGTGAATAAACTGGAACCGTATTTATAGAGGGGTAAATGAGGTTCCGGGTACGTGGGTGAAAAGGGTCCATGCGGAACTAAAACTCGGGTGAGAGGTCCCGCTGGTGCCGTTCAGCTTGAGCCACAGAGGGACGGCTTGTAACAGAGCCCTCCCCCTGCGAGCGGCTCCGGAAGCGGGATGTTGGCAGCCGTCACCTCGTCCTGGTCCATCTCGCCTCCCGGTCCACCAGCGGGTTTGAGGAGTGACATGTGGAATGAAGGAGAAATACGTTCAGTGCGTATAAAGAGGTGAAATGATACAGGAGTTATTTGTTTTATGATTTGGAAGGAACCCACGTACCTCGGATTTAATTTCTTTCAGGGTCCTCGGAGGCAGAGATCTCGTATAGACAGCCAAACCCATTGCCCTGGTTGGTAGTTGGGCCCTGGGCGACGATGACGATCAGCCTGTTCCTGCTCTCGACGTATGGCCCTGGTCAAGTGCACATGAGCTGCGTTCCAGGATTCCTCACTCCATTGTAACCAGGCGTTGACTGCAGGAAGCTGAGTGGGCTCACCGGACCACAGAAACAAGGGAGGCTGGAACCCCAAAACAACTTGAAAGGGTGTAAGGCCAGTGGCGGGCTTGCGGAGCGAATTCTGGGCGTATTTTGGCCCACATAAGGTATTTACTCCAGTCTTCCTGGTTCTGATGGCAGTATGTTCTGAGAAATCTGGTCAATTCTTGGTTCAGGCGTTCTGCTTGTCCATTGGACTGCGGGTGATATCCGGATGTGAGGCTGACATTTATGTTAAGTTGAGTGCAGAAAGCATGCCATACCCGAGAGGTGAACTGCGGTCCTCGATCAGTCAAAATGTCTTCTGGTAGGCTGTAGTATCTAAAGACATGCTCCACCATAGCTTCCGCGGTCTCCCAGGCTGTAGGTAATTTAGTTAGGGGAATGAAACGGAATCTGTCCACAACTGTTAATATGGTAGTGAAATGATTTGATGGAGGCAAATCTGTCACAAAGTCCATAGCAATATGAGACCAAGGTCGGTCGGGAACAGGTAAGGGGTGTAGGAGTCCGGCTGGACGTTGTCGTGGGGCTTTTACCATATTGCAGGTAAAGACAGCGCTTTATTTCGACTTGGGTTAACTTATCAATAGCATGTGATAATAAACAAATATGTAAATTAAATCACCAGCATGGCACAGAAGGGCGTTAGTAACAGCGAGGACGCACATCCACACAGAGAGTTTGCTGAGGCCGTAGCCTTCTCCCACGACCTCCATGAAGCTCCCGGTAGCATAAAATCTTAGTGCTGCAAGCAGCTGAACATCAGGACGTAAAGCGTTAGAGCGACGCGTTGGCCTGGCAAGCGCAGGTCCGAGCAGGTCAAGAAGTTTCAGAATCTGTTGCCTTGGAAGGTGAAACTTTTTAAAAAAATATATATAAGAGGGCTGAAGTTTTGCCTAAAGAAAAAATTTACATGCACCACACGGTTCACAGCGTACAGGTGCTACTAGTACTGAGGTGGGTAGAATGTGTTCTGGTTCAGGAATTTGTGTGGGACCTTCATGGATTCGGGACAGAGCATCCGCCTTGCCGTTCTTAGATCCTGGCCGGTAGGTGATTTTAAACTGAAAACGGGTGAAGAATAGTGACCAGCGTGCTTGTCGTGCATTGAGTCTCTTGGCAGAGCGAAGGTACTCCAAATTCTGATGATCCGTTAGTACGAAAAATGGTTCCTTAGCTCCCTCAAGCCAGTGCCTCCACTCCTCAAGTGCTGCCTTCAAGGCCAAGAGCTCTCATTCACCGACGTCATAGTTTCTTTCAGCTGTGTTTAACTTCCTGGAATAAAAGGCACAAGGGAAGAGTCTGTTATTCTCCCCATGTCTCTGGGATAAGATGACCCCGATACCATTGCTAGAAGCGTCTACCTCCACTACGAACTCCTTATTTGGGTCAGGGTGTTTTAAGATGGGTGCGGAAGTGAAGCGTTCCTTTAATCTTTGAAATGCCTCCTGAGCCTCCTCATTCCAGTGCAGCTTGATGGGAGTTTTACAAGTGAGAGCTGTGAGAGGTGCTGCCACCTGACTGAATCCACGAATGAATCGACGATAAAAGTTGGCAAAGCCCAGAAACCTTTGTAGATCTTTTACTGTCTTGGGTTGAGGCCAGTTAACTACAGCCTGAACTTTCTGGTCGTCAGTCGTGACACCCTCTTGACTGATGATATATCCCAGGAAAGCAGTCTTGCTCTGATGGAATTCACACTTTTGGAGTTTGGCATACAACTGGTGTTCTATCAGGCGTTTTAGGACAGTTCTGACATGTTGAACATGGGAGTGGTAGTCATTAGAGTAGATCAGAATGTCGTCTATGTAGACAACCAGGCATTGATTGAGAAGTTCCCGGAAAATGTCATTGACCAAGGATTGGAAAATTGAGGGTGCGTTGGAAAGGCCAAAGGGCATCACCTGATATTCATAATGACCAGTCGTGGTTGAGAAAGCAGTTTTCCATTTGTCACCCTCTCTGATGCGAATCAAATTATAAGCATTACGTAAGTCCAGCTTTGTGAAGTAATGTGCCTGCCTTAATGCCTCCAAGGCCGATGGAACCAGAGGTAATGGATATCGGTACTTAACTGTAATTTCGTAGAGGCTTCAATAATTGATGCATGGACATAAGCTGCCATCCTTCTTCTTAACAAAAAAGAATCCAGCCGAGGCAGGTGACGTTGAGGGACAAATAAAACCTTTCTCAAGATCCTCAGAGATGTATTTGTTCATAGCCTCAGTTTCTGGTTGATAAAGGGGGAATACCCGCCCCCTGGTGGGTGCTGTGCCTGGCAGTAATTCTATGGAACAGTCATTAGCTCGGTGAGGTGGCAGCTGAGTGGCTTTTTCTTTGCCTTATTCTTATTCTTAATTTTAAGCCTATCACTATTGTGCAGGTAAAAAAGCTTAGAGACCCTAGATATAAAAAAATCACCTGGAATCGACAAAATTGAGCCCTATTTCTTACGATTGGCAGTTAATCTTATTGCAGAACCTATAGCTACATTATTTAATCTAAGCCTCAATTCTAATATTATACCCAAAATGTGGAAATCTGCAATGGTTACCCCATTATTAAAAGGGGGCGATCCTGCAGATCCAAATAATTATCGTCCTATTTCCAAACTTTCGGTTTTAACAAAAATTTTTGAATCATTGATAAACGACCAATTAAAACAATATATGTCAGCTAATAATATTTTTCAGGACTACCAATCAGGTTTTAGAACGGGACACAGTACTGTCACGGCAGCTACATTAGTTTTAAACGATATCGCATCCTCTTTAGACAATAAACAGTCTTGTGCCGCTTTATTTGTTGATCTGTCCAAAGCATTTGATACAGTAGACCATAAATTAATGTTGCAGAGACTTAGGCTTGTAGGTTTCAGCAAAGCCGTTCTAAAATGGTTCGAAAATTATTTCTCGGAACGCACTCAATGGGTGACTATTGAGAATTATATTACACCTTTTCTCCATGTAAATACTGGGGTTCCCCAAGGATCTGTCTTAGCTCCGTTGCTATTTTCTATTTTCATTAATGACTTAGGCCATGGTATAGATTCAGCCAAAATACATCTGTATGCAGACGATACAATTATATATACAGCTGCACACTCTTTAAATAAAGCTCTA
>JAUCMS010000038.1:15561911-15580526 GCA_032357445.1 Enteromius radiatus
TTAACACTTGGGAATGGGCCTTCAAGAAGCACATGATTGACTGGTACACAAAGTCTGAGACCAAAATCTCCAACATGGGTGTAATGTCCGTGCAGTCAGAAAGCGGAGTTAACCTTGATAGAGTATTGGCTGCTTTAAACTGTGAAGCTGATCACGAGTTGGAAAAAGAGGAAAAAATTATTTTAGATACAATTCAGCAACACTTCGAAAATGAGTTGGAACATGCACATCTTGTTGAAAATCACAAGGAGGACTTTTTAAATAGTGCACGGGGACTTCGAAGAGAGGTCGAGATGGATATACGGATTAAACTGGCCAATGCAATTTTGATACAGAAGGGAATTGAGAAGGTGGAACATATAAAGCAACAACAGAGGGATACCATGAGAGACAAAGTGCTCAGTTTGATTCAAGTCTGCAGGAATAGAACAAATACACTCTCAGAAAGTGAACTAAATGAGGAATTTGAAAAAATATGGAACGACATTCTGAAGGAGAATTATTTTACAGCTCTACCAAAGCAAGATGTAGTGAAGGAGACGTACAGACTGTTATACAATAACTTGGAAATGAAAAGTGGAGCAGTACGTGAGATGCTGTCAGACATCACTAGTCTAGATCAGTGCGGCACTGCAAGTTTTTTTGCAATTGTAAAAATGAATTTTTTCAGAAGGATTAGAGGTTCTCTGCGACCTGCTGAGAGGAATAAAAAACACAAGTTAGTTCAATTGGCATGCGACAAAATAATATATCAGAGTGAAACATTTATTGCAAATAAGACAGAACCAAAATCAGACTACAATAGTGCTGACATACAAGAACTGTTGTGCTCCATTGACAAGAGTTTGGAAAGCTGCAGTGAATCAGAGATAAACCCTGAAATCGAAGCAGCTCTCAAGATCCACATCTGCGGGATTGCAGCAAGAGCTTTCCGGAAAATGCATGACGACTACATACAGAGAAATGACCCTTTGAAATCCCTTGAAAGCTTCAAGGAGGAATGGTTAGCTGACTTTAAAGACCTCTACTACCAACGAGATCAGTGTCACAACAAGGCAGAGACGTGTATAAAGAAATGCTTCGACCCAGCTTTATTGGACTACATTCAGAAACGTCTTGGACCTGATATTGTGGATGAAATGCTGTCAGGTGAAATAGGCCGTGATTTTGGCACGCGCTCGTTTTTCCAGTTTTCGCTTTTAAAAAAGCTACTTTGGGAGGATAACTTCAACAATATTCTGCAATATGTACACAACTACGAAGCATATGTAACCGCGTGGATTTCAGAGAAGATCGTAGAACACTTTTCAAAGAAAGGGGCTCTTGCGAAGCTGGAAATTAAACATCTGAATGTAATCATCAACAAACTCAAGGAAGCTGTTGAAAGTGCACAGAGTAAGGCAGACGTCTGCAGTAGCATCAGCAGTTTTGTGACCTACGTCCGCAGAAGTCTTAATAAAGAGTTGGTAATACCAAGTGACACACTCACAGCGAGTCTGGCTTTGAATAACTCGAACCCTGCCGAGTTTATAGATTGCTTTAAATCATCAATAGAAAAAATGCATAAACGCTTAGAAGAGCATCTACGTGAGGAAAAGAATGTGAGACATAAGCTAAGCGGACTCTCTGTGAACAATCCTCAACAGGTGCTCTTCGGCAGAGTGTTTGGCTGTGGGAAAAAGTGTCCATTCTGCAGTGCACCGTGTGAAGCTGGCGGAAAAAAGCATACAAATCATTTTGTCTCTATCCATCGGCCTCAAGGCATTGGTTACTACAGTTGGGTTCAAACCTATAAACTAATTCCTGACATTTGCTCATCTCTTGTTGCTAGTGAGATGTCATTCCGCCATAGCGATACGGGTTATCAGTGGTATCCATACAAGGAATACAGACAGTTCTATCCAGACTGGTGCATACAGCCTGACACTTCTATTGAAGCCACTGACTTCTGGAAGTACATCTTTGCAAAGTACAACAAAAACTTTGCAGACAAATACCGTTTAAAACCAGCAGACATCCCTGCTGACTGGTATAGGATCTCTATACATCAGGCAAATAAATGTTTGGAAGACACGTTCAAAATTACACATTCAAAAAACAAATCAACTGTGTAAATATAAAATATTGGACAATATCACTAAACAACAAAGGAAACGTTAAACTGGAAAATTAGTGAGAAAAAAACTTGCCCTGGCTTATGGGGTTTGTAAAATTTTGTACAGGAATTTTCCTGAATTACAGAAATGAAGAAGTATTTAGTAACTTTTATTGAATACAAGCTAAACAAAAAAAGGTACATTATTTTTATATTAGCCTACTATCAAACTTTGTTTGTATGGAAAGAATGAATGATCTGTAAGGCTGTAAATAATGTTTGTTACACATTAGGCTTTCTTTACCACTGTACTGTATACAAACAGACTCTAGCAATTCTCTTACTCTTTGTAAAATGAAATGATTTGAAATTATTAAAATGTTCCCATTTTACCATGTCTCATGTGTCTTAAATACGAGTAAACATGAATGAACAGAATATATGAACTGAATATAATTTTTTAATTAGACTTATAAAAAAACCAAGTTCTTGATTTGATACAAACAACATTCTTGTTCTTTATTATTTGGTCTCTGCAGTGTGATATTTTAGAGTTGCAAATGCTGGTTTTATGTCTGTTTCCTCATGTAAAGTAATTATCAATACTCAGTATGTCAGTATATACATTTATCAATACACCTACTGGCAGTTTAGTTTCATAGTAGCTTTTTCATAGTATTTATAATATAAATATGAATGTAATATAATATAATATAATATACATATGTATATTAAAACGCCAAGCTCACAACATTATGCTGTTATAATTTTCTTCAGTTTTGTAGATACTGATTTCACATGATTGGCATAATGATAACAGCCCTACTATATTATCTTATTATATTAAGTACAATTTTTAATAAAATGTAAGAATTTGTTATGAAAGATTATAAATGCATTTAATACAGTAAGGGCATAATCCCCTTTAAATAGGTCAAATGACTTTTAAATAGGTTAAATGACTTGGAAATGTTGTGTGCAGTATTAATACAAAATGTCATTTACCAAAAAAGAAATGGTGGCTAGTGAAAATTCTGAGTGGCTAGTAAATTTGGAAAACCACTAGCCACAGTGGCTGGTGTGTTCTGTCGATTTGTGCTACCCAGAATTTCCTACCTCCTATTAAAAAGTAGGTAGTACAATTTAACAACAAAAATGCTACCTGTCAAATTATGTTTTATTAATGTCTACACACACCCCAACCCTAAACCTACCCTTACAGTAATGCAAATATAGTAATTATGAGTTATATTCGCGGTTTTGACTATAATGTATACAGCTACTGGAAACCAACAATAAATATATTTTTTCTACCTATTATTTTGTGTTTTATTAATGTCTACACCTACCCCAACCCTAAACCTACCCTTACAGTAATGAAGACACATTAAATATTGTACAGGGTGAGAAAAAGAATGCAATATTGACGTGCGCGTGCGCAGTAAGCCCGGGTAGAAAAATGTCAGAACACCATGTGCAAAAAAGTAAATGTCAAGCCCTGATCTTTACAGAGAAATCCTAACATTTTTATTAAGCCTATGGTAAAAGTAGCCTATATGTTTATGTGTTTGTTTTGGCGGTTTGATTATTTGTATAACCAGAGTTTTACTACAAATTCCATGGTAAAAACCCATTGGTAATTTGAGGTTACACTCTCAAAAAATTAAGGTGCTTAAAAGGTTCACAGTGATGTCATAGAAGACCCATTTTTAGTGTCACGAAGAACCATTCAAAGGTTCTTTGAAGAACCATCTTTTTCTTACCTTTTTAGAACCTGAAGAACTTTTTTCGCCACAAAGAACATTTTGTGAAAGAGAAAGATGTTAAAGCTTTATAGATGCATGTAGACAAAAACAGTCTACCAGCAGTGACCATAGTTTTGTGTAACCAGGTTAATTTTTTAAGGGTCATGTTTGTCTGCCTCAACTCACTCTAAACCTGTTATAAAACGAATATTGTCTGCTAACCCTACTCTTTGCAGAACTTTCACAAATTGTTTCAGTAATTGACTGCTACGGCAAACGTTGCTAGCAATTTAATGCTTAACTAAAGTAAACGAGGACAAATCTACAATAGTCTATATTTACAGATGTAACTGACCTGAACGTGAAATTCTGCCTCTCGGTTCCACCTGGACACTTTCTCTCCAATCTCGCATCCCTTTGGCGGACTCACGGACGCGTGCGAGGCGAATAACGTTGCCAGTCAAGACTAAGCACTTCATGGTTTATTATAGTTTTATTATTAACTGGCGAATTAGGAAATAATAACTTATAGTAAATTCGGCAGGCAATAAAAACAGCAACAACAAATGTAGGCCAGCGAGCCAAATTGGCTGCCAGACCGGGAAAAACACACTAAAGTAATGTGTCAAAACACACTTTTACTGTTTAGTTGAAGAATACATTTTAAACACGAAACAGTATATACATATCTAATATTGAACAGTGTAATATGAAATGGGGTGTTTTTCAAAACTGTTCTTTAAGCGTTACAAAAAAAATATCTGACCGATAAATATCAATCTGAATATGCAGCACATACATGTCTCTGGAAAAAGGATCAAAGAGCAGCTTAAGTTTTATTAGCTTTCTAAATGTATGAAAATCGAAGGCAAATATTTCAAAGCCATTACATCAAAATATTGTTCCGTCTTGGCACAACAGGTGTCATTCATAGTGCAAGTGTAGTTCTCAAATTAAAGCAACACCAGAAGATGCCTTCTAAATATTCTTCATTATAATTTGCACAAGTGCATTTAGGATTCTAAATAATTTTGAAACCGCAGTTAAAAGTAAAATGTTTCAAATTCTACCTTTATAAAATGATCTTGCATGTTATACATTTCATAATGTCCTGTAAAATCCTTCATGACGTTTTTTCCATTACCAGAGGGAATTTCTGTAATATGAATAATGAAGTCTAACTAAAACAAACAACATGACACTCATAAACAGTAAAAGCAACAATTTTCTTCAGAATTAACCAGCTATAGCAAAACAATACTAAAGGAGCTTTTGGTTGACAAATCCTCAAAGGCCTTCAAACCCATCTACCGCACCCCATCCACAACTGCTTTTTCACAGACTGTGCTGATGTCACATCATTTGTGTCCTTCATTTCTCTTGTGTTATTTACTAGAAAACTCAAATCAAATGTATGCAAAAGGTAATTCCCTCCCTCTATAGTTCAGTCATTAACAGTTGGTGGTCTGAAGTGGCGTTTCGGTGAGAATCGACGTTATGCTTTTAGAGTCTGAGTAACTGTCCTCTTCCTCAGAGCTCAAGGCGCTTCCCAGAGTTGGTCGTCGTGATTGTTGAATCTTCCTCCTGACAAACGATCACACACATTATAATAGAGAACAGAGACCAATATCAGCGATTGGACTGTTAATAGTTTAGCATTGTGCAACCTCTAGAGGCCAGAAAGTTAGCGACAAGTGTTTGTTTACATAATAAACTGATCAACATTTGAAGTGGATCAAAAAAAGTTAACTAGTTATAATATATACACATACATTGATTTGTCATTTGATATGCATGTTTGATACTCACTTGAGCTCGTTCTCCAGTGTGTTGGCTTTGGCCTGCAGCGCCTCCTGCAGCTCCCGTTGCTCCTCGAGTTCCCGCAGAACCTTCCGCCTGACGCCCTCCAGACGCTCCACCTCGCCCTCGCTCTCATCCAGCTGACGCTTCAGAGCCTTCACTCGCAGAGACAACTATAACGGACATGAACACACAGCAGATACCCACTGATTAATCTACACACATTTTACAAGATAAATAACATAGAAAATTTACTTTCTATTTTAAATACATGCAAGTTTAAATGTGTGTGCGCTTGCCTGGTCTCTCTGCTCAGCATGCTGATTTCGCTCCTGGTCCAGTGAGGCGGTCACATCTTTGAGCTTCCTGTCCAGTCTCCTCTGAGCTGCTAATATGGTGGTTTTCTCTCTAAATGCACAAAAGACAGACACACGCTTAATTTGTTAATATCTAGTTATGTGCTGATGGTGTTTGTGTTTGTCTAGTTGTGTACTTTTCTTCACTACGCAAACGATCCTCCAGTTCCTGAATCTTGTTTTCTAGCATCGTGACTCCAGGAGAGGGACGAGTCTGAGTGCCTATATCAGCAATACGAGACTTTAACTCCTTCACCTGGGAGACAGAGAGAGATGATAAATCAAATATAGAGTAATGTCAGAATGACATTATGAATGAACTACTATTTTTCCTTCACTGTGTTTTCAATCTTCTGATCTAATGCTAATAACTATTAAAAAGTTGTCTGTGTGTGTACCTGTCTCTCTAGTGCACTCTTATCCATCTCAAGATCATGTCTGGCTGAACGTTCCTGCATCAGTTCAGAACGGAGCTGATCCACCTGGATTAGAAAATACATTTGTATAGCTTATGCATGCAAACGAATCAAACATAAATATGGTCATCTGTGTACCTGCTCTCGACTGCGAGTGATGCGTTCATTCAGTAGCTCTGCTCCACTCTTCTCCTCATCCAGCTCGATCTCTAATGTCTTCACTTTGTCCTGTAACAAAGATGTGCACTTTTGAACATACATTTACTTAAAATACAGCCTGGTTTAATTTTTCCGTCACTCTTACATCATTGAGAGAAGCCTCTAAAAAGAAAGACTGGGTGCTGTCTAGAATTCACTCAACCATACACCATTACCTCTATCAGACGGATCTCTCTGCTGCGGTCCGTCTGTGAGCTTCTCCCCGTCTCCAGCTCGCTCTCCAGGTGTTTGAGACGGCTGCTCAGCAGCTCTTTATCTAGCTGAGCGCTGTCCCTCTCCTCGGAGCATGAAAGCAGTTCTTTTTTCAGACGAGACACCTGAGATTGCACACAACAAAGCACTGAGTATCTATGCTGTGATCAGTTGTGAACTTTAAAAAAGGCTATAAGTTCAAACCAGGATCACTGGACACTAACGTCCAATGTTAAGAGCGATAGATGGGTAGAAGCAGTGGGAATGTTCTCACAATGTCTTGATTTTCATCAAGGATGTCTTTTTTTTTTTCCTTAAGAATGACTGATTTTTGCCCTATGTTGTACTTTAGCACTGTGTGTATGTAGTGAAACTTGGTTTGTCCCACCTCCTCCTGGGTGGTCTTTAGGAGGGCCTGTGCTCTCTGTTGCTCAACAAGCCTTTCTTTACTGAGTCTTTGAGCATCCTGCAGCTCTCTACGAGATCGATCCCTGAATTCATCCAACTGAGACTGAAGAACCTGCACCGACTGACGTGAATCTCCCATCATAGTCTCCATCTGACAGAAAAAAACCCCAAATGATGACACTTTCTATTCAACACATCCAGAAAAAATGTATCAGTTTTCATAAAAACATAAAGCAGCACAAATACTTTCAACACTGATAAAAAATGAATAAAGGTTTCTTCATATTAGAATGATTTGTAATATTAAATTTGTAATATTATTTCAAAATATTATAAAACTGTTTTACCATATTTATGATCAAATTAATGCAACCTCGGTGAGTATGAGACTTCCAAAAAAGTTGAAGAGTAGCATATCTATACATTTTGTACATAATTAAAAGATACGAAATAGATATTTTTCATTAAACAAAAAAACCCACCTCTTTATTGATCTTCTCCAGTGCTCGGTCCAGCAGTCTTTTCTGCTCCTCCAGGTCGCTTTTGCCACGTCTCAGTGCTTCTCTTTCTCTTTCCCTCTCCTCCAACCTTCTGTTGAGCTCCTCTTTCTCCTGACCCAGTCGAGAAGCGGCACGCCGGGACTCCTCCAGCTGGTTCCTCAGGCTCCGGTTCTCGTCCTCCAGAACATCTGAGGAGCTGTCAGGAACACTGGAGTGCAAGCGTGTCTGGAAATGAAAAGAAGGAGAAGAAAATACATTAACTTCTACATATAAGACTAAACTAAATCAAAAGAGATAATAATAATTATGGCAATCATTTTAAAGTAAAAAAGCTTAAATTCAAAATGGATGTTTTACCATGCGTGCTATTCTCTCTCTTAAGCGAGCATTGGCCTCTTGAAGTTCTAGGTTGCTTTCAGTACCTTGAGAATGCTCTGATGTGAAGGGCTACATGATCAACAAGAGAATAAGGGAACAAATTTTATATTTAAAGTAATTCTTCCTTTCCTCGAGAAAGTGAAAAGCTGTATAAAGCAACAAAATCCCAGCACATCAAAACATTTAAAATTCAGCATGTCAAGATTACACCAATGAAATTCAGTGTCCTAAATAGTCCAGCAATTATGGATGAAATAGGATTTAGCTTTTAAATAATCATCATTTTAAGAATTACCTGTTGTGTTTTCTGTAGCGCTTTTGTGAGTTCCTCTTTGTCTTTCTTAGATTGATTTATTAGTCTGTCAATCTCTGCCTTCAGCTCCTTCTCTCGATTCTCATTGGCTCTCGACACTGATTTAAGCTCCTCCTCCCTTTTTGTTGCCTCTGCTTTCTGCTTTTCCACTTCTGAAACCGCTTTTTTCAAATCATCTTGGCACCGTTGCAGCTCCTGAAAATGCAAAGTGACTTTTATACCAGGCTAAAAAAAAAAATCTCAAAATTCAGCATTCACAGTTTGTAGTAAGCTCTCACAGTGAATCTGTTTGACGTGTACAGTATCTTACCTTCATTACAGAGTTTGAATCAGTTTCATCAGGTTGCTTCTTAACCGTGAGCAGCTTCTCTTCCAGTTCTTTCTTCTCCTGCTGAGCCTGCAGCAGCCTGTCCAAACAGACAAACACAAATTAAAACCCACAAACACACACATGATCACATTCAGTGTTAGTGCAGCTATTCACTAAAATGATTTCATCCAGTAAAATCAACATTCTATAGAAGAATCAGTTATTTCAGATCATGAACAGAACTGAAATGATCCATGACATAAGAAAAGATTTGATAAAGATTCGTTTGAGCGTCCATTTAGATCACCTGCACTACAACTTTTGATATATTAGTAGAAGTGTTGTAAAGTATTGTATATGATGCACCAGCTCAAGAAAGTTAGATTAAAGGATTAGTTTTAATAACAGCTGATTTTATATCCTGCAGCCAAATTGAAACCAAGACAACAGATTCTATTGTAGTGTGTCAGTTTTCACCAGGGCCAGATTTTACGACAATTTACTGATTTACACTAAAATATTTCATCAGTCATAGTTAATTGATGATTAGTTTCTGCCAGTGTTGTCAGTAGTTATGCGCCTACAGGACTCGGTCTCACTTTTGAAATGCGCTGCACTGCCCCCATCTGGCAAACAAGAACCAGAAGTGAACACATGAAACAGAAAGACAACAATTAACATTTAACAAGCACAACTGACATCAACATGTGTTCATAAAGCACATAAAAAAGCAAACAGACTAAGACAACATATAAAACAGATGACCTGTTATAGTTCAGGTCAAATCCAGCTGTAAAAAACTAAATGTGATTTACAACATGTCAGTTCATATTATACACTACTGTTTAAAAGTTTGAAGTCAGTTTGTTTGTTGTTGTTTTTTAAAGAAATTAATACTTTGTATTCTGCAAGGATGCAATAAATCTAATTCAGAGCTTCTTTAGATCTTTAGATTAAATCTATAAATAAAAGTTGGCGCTGGTAGCCTCATTTATTTATCTATAAATAAATTTTTAAAAAAATACTCCTCTTTTTTATACATACACATCAGCATTATGATTTTTAACAGTGATAAAAAATATCTATAAAATATCTTATTATTTTTGAGCAGCAAATCAGCACATTTCTGAAGGTTCATGTGACAAAGAATGATGCTGAAAATTCTTAATTTAGATTAAAATAAAAGTTATTGTAAAATATTATCACAAGTTATGATAATACTACTGCGTTTAGTGCATTTTTAATTAAATAAATGCAGCTTTAGGGAGCATAAGCGATCTTACAGACCCTAACATGTTGAAGAGCAGTGTGTTTGAAATGGATACAGGATAACAACAGTATCTATATGTGAAGTAACACATTAGTCATTTGAAATGTGGACCTTTTATCGTACAGGACCAGAAGACAAAAATTCTAGTCAAATATTCATATACGTACTGAAGTCTGAATGTAAACAAAGGGTGTTGTCAGAAGAGATGAGTTTCTTAACTCCTTAGACAAATATGGACTTGAACCTTGGAGCAACACCTTGAGATCTTACTAAACACCTTATGAATTGATAAAACAATGTTTTATGTGATTAACGCTGCAAAGCTATGGACATATGTTTGCTGTTTTTTTAACTCTTAGGGTTGTTAATAATAGTGGTTGTCCCTAATGCTGGATGCCCTAACGTTACTGCTCATCAAAAATTCAGCATCACTGTATAAATATTTTGAAAGCTGATGTTTCATGTGTCAGAGCTTACTCTTGGTTGGCAGAGCTAAGCTGCTCTTTCCATTGGTCACGCTGCTCTTTGTACCCCTCCAGCTCCTCCTCCAGAGCCAAGATGGAGTCATTCACCTTCTGACGCTCCTCTTCGATTTCGAGCTGAGACTGCGGATAAGACCAGAGAAAAAGACAACAGGTATCAGTGAAACTTAAATGATGTACTTCACACCTATTCAAGACTGCTAAGTACTTCTCACAACGGTTTGGACAACAAAACAGATCATACATCGATCCAGCCTAGGTATCAGGCATGATGTGACAAGCAAATAAATATTTCCCTTTCTATGATAATCCCCACAAGGAAGGGGACTTGGATCGTCAGACATAGACATTCGTTTGTCTTGTAGTGTATGTTCACCTGTGAAACTGTCTCCATGCTGTGACGCAGGGCGTCCATATCTTGACTGTACTCCTCTCTCAGGGCCTCCATTTCTTTATCATGGGACTCTACCTCATCCTTCAGGGCTCCTTTAAGAGCGGTGAGCTCTCGCTCTCTCTGCCTCAGTGTGTCCTCCAGTTTCTGCTTCAGCATCAGAGACTCTGACAGCTCTGCCTGCACAGTAATCAAGTCCTGCAGAGAAAGAAAGTGTTTAAGGAAAATAAAATCTGTATTTGTGTAAATACTGTATATATAAAGTTGCATACTTTTCAATATGTTGTTAGGTATTTAAAGCATTAAAAAAAGGCTGAGAAGGAGTCCTTAATGGCAGATATGACCATCTTTCTGTATGTTCTGTGTTTGTGTGCATACTAGCTGCATTGTGTCGGACTGAGGTAAGTTTTCAGGCATTCGTCTGAGCTCCTCCTGGAGCTGAGCTAGCTGATCCTCCTGCTGCCGTAAGCGAGACTCCGCTGCCTCTCTATCCATACGCAGCTCCACCATTCTGAAGACAGGAAGTAAATTATTTAAAAAATTCTACATAAAACTTACACTGTTATATTTTCTGTTAGAAATACACATTTGTTTCTTGTTTTAATGCACAGAGACTCACTGGTCTTGACTTTCTTGTAGTTCTCTTTTGGCCTTGTCCAGGAGTTGCTGTAATTGTGTGTTTTTGTTGAACGCCTGCTCCAGTTCAGTCTTCATATTGCTGTCAGTCACTAAGATCTGTGGACCCTGTAGAGCACAAAACCCCAATGAGCTTTAACATCATAAATTGGGTTTGAAACAAAAAAAGATGTACTGACAGCATGCTGAAAATTCATCGGTGGTTCGGTGTCATCTTGAGGCTATGAATTTATCTTACAGCAGTAATTTTTCTTCAGATGTCCCCTCAGGAATCACTACATCCTGTCTGAGCTATCGTCTCTACATTACACTAGTTATTCTTACTGTCAATCATCTGACTCCTGATACAGATACGGCTAAATGAATCATCTTATATCTGCACATGGCAGATCTTAATTTAATGAGGAAACATAAAACACGAATAATTCGATCTGAAACATGCACACACAGCCAGTAGACAGCTGTGTGCTCCTCAAATAACCCAGTCCTCTAGGATATCCCATCAGACTATTCAACTGCTGTTGCCATCATTATAATGACCACACACGGCTACCACGAGGTCATTTGAACTGACCTCTTGTGTTGCAGGCTCTAAAATTACTTCTTGAATAAAAAAAGAACTCATTAGTACTATTAAAGACATTAGAAGTAATCTTCCAGCACCAAAATCAAAACACTTTTGAACATAATCAAATCAACTGATCATCATAAACTAGTACTAGCATACAAAAAACATTGTTTTTAAAAATATGTATTTGAACATATGTATGTGCCAATGCTCAGATACAGCTCAGTAAAACATATGGTTTTATATTAATAAACGTAGTGGTTTTATATTTGAACAAGCTATATTTTAAAATGGAAAGTATTCCTGTGATGACAAAGCTGAATTTTCAGCATCATTACTCCAATCTTTAATATCACATTATCCTTCAGAAATCATTTTAATATGCTGATTTGCTGCTCAAGAAACAATTTTTATTCCCCCGGTTTCATATACAAGGCTTAAGCTAGTCCCAGACTAAAATGCATATTTAAGCTGTCTCAACTGAAAATATTTTGCTATGAGATATCTTAAAATATGTCAGTGTCATTGTTCTGTGTCAAGATGCACACCTGTAAGGTGTTCTTTTAAGGCATTTTTGTAAGGTATTTTGCTTAAATATCCAACTATGGCCTAGTCCTGGCTTAAAGAAACCCCAAAATTAAAATTCTGTCATTGTTTACTCCAAATCTGTATGAATTTCTTTCGAAAGAGGCCATTTCAAAACAACAGCGTTTATAGAAACAGAACTCTTGTAATATTCTAAATGTCTTTACTTAATGCCTCCCTGCTTAATAAAAGTACAGACATCTATCTGAAAAATTTAAACTTAGTAGTAGTCTATAATCTGAGTATAAACAATCTCAAAGAGTCTGAAAGGTGAACTCCACGCTAATGAGCTTTATTAATGACAGTCCCTATGTCTCCCAGCAATACTGCCCACAACAACAACAGAGTTTATCATGCATGGATGAGTGCTCGGTGGAATATGACAGTGTAAGAGGCCATACACTGAGTGGCCATTAAAACGGTAACTCAAACAGACGTGCAGAGGGCCCCTAGATTGAGGGGAAACCCTCCCTCACAAGCATCCATTTCTAGTATAACTTAATTATTGATGGATCACAAAGAGCGAGCTCTCAACCACGCGGCCCTAATCAGCTTTCCTTGTTGAGGCGGCGGTTGCCAAGAGACCGCAGAAGGATATTTCAAATGCAGGAAGCTTATGCAAACACGTACGCTAACAATATTATACAGACACGCACGCCTATGCTTGTGTGTACATACAGGAAGATACAAAATCCCATCTTTAAAGGGAAATTTCCTTCCAAATTAAAATTATTTACGTACTCTCGTTTTGTTCTAAAGCTGAATGAGTTACTCTTCTTGAAAACACAAATGACGCTGTTTTTTTAGTCAATATCCTTGCCACTTTTCAATTTAATGAAAGTGAATGAGGACTGTGGGCTGTTAAAGGTACCATAAAAATGTAATTAAAGTGATCATTTAAGTATCATTATGTCTTCTGCAGTCATATGATAGCTTTGTGAGAGCAACAAACTTTAAGCAACAGAATTTATAACCAATGGTATAAGAACCAGATCAGTCTGATTCATGAATGAATCACTCAGAGTGGTTTTGTGAACTGAGTCAATAGTTCACTGAAAAGATCCAATTTAAAAGCATGATTCGTTAACTAATAAAACCAACATCTCTGTCATCAACAACACACTAAGAAAAACAAATGAATTGTATTTTAGCCTGAAATCTCTATCAGACAACCTCATAAAACTGAAATACATAAAAAGTAACCTTTTGTGTTCCATGAAACAAAGAAATTCATACAGATTTGAAACAACATGAGGTTGAGTAAATTACTTTGGAATTTCACTTTTGGCACACTGGCCCTTTAAATAAAGCCTTGTCTTCTCTTTATCTCTTTAAAATACATAATCATAATGATTTTTGTCTTTTTAACAAGCATGCTCATTAAAAAAATATTGTTGCCGTTTTCTCCTCTCACTGTCTTAAAATATCTTTCTCAAAATCATGCAAAACAGGGAATGATATGCAAACCAGGGGCACACACACACCCTCTCGAGATGTAGTTTTCTCATTCAGCAGACACTGCTGAGCACTATTCAGTGCTAGGAAATGCAAACTGATTTATTGAATTCAAGCGTGCTTACCTTCACCCCACAGAACCTTTCATGAATGAGGCTTGCTTTGCGTTTGATGGCTGGCTCACTCTCAATAGACCTAGTGTTAGAAAATATGAAGGCATATTGAATGAGCCAGAGACAAACTCGGCTGTGGTATGTTCTACAGAAAATGTAAGCGGTATATGCCAGGGTTGCTAGGGTATTTAAAAAATGGTTTTAAGCAGGTTTTAGGGTATTCTGGTTGAATGCTACTGCACTGCTAAAGTGTGAGTAGCATTTAGCATGCTTTTATTCGTTGAAACCCCTATGAGCAATACATCTTACAAAATATTATTCACTATGTTGTTGTTTGAAACCAAGCCAAGCCTTTTAAAAAGTCTAGTAACTTTAGTATAGGGACCAATTCTCTGTTTTTTAGTACTTATAAAGCACATATTCTGCATGACCCAATACCTAAACTTAACAACAACTTTACTATGACTAAGCAGCCAATTAGGAGTTTACTGAAATAAAAGTCATAGTTAATGGTTTGTTAATAGCAAGAATTAAAATAAAGTGTGACCATCTGTCTTTATAAATGTACTTCACCAACCGGATATATCCTGAAATACATTTTAGGTAAGGCTCTGTAAAATTTTATTAAATAGAATTATTATACCCTTCTTTAAGTATGTTGTAAATGGCTTGTTTGGTCTGGGCATCTTCTCCATTTTCATTCTCATTCTTCACACTCGTGGACTGGCTCTTTAAAAGGTCAGGGGTCACCTAGGGAAAAAAAAACAAAAAAAAACAGAGAAACTAATGTCATTTTTGAAATAGGTGTGAAATAGGTAGTAGTAGTAGTAGTAGTGTCAAAAAGGTGCTCAGAGAGCCAATCAAAAAACTTTGAGGCAGCTCTTTAACTAAAGCTGTACATTTAGTGCCGAACTACATCCTCTACAAATTAAAGCTTTCCAAAAGCATGCTTGGCATCTTATTTCCAGCAATCCTGTGTGTAAAAAATTATTATCAAGCAGAGAGCATTTTAAATTGGCAGAATTTACAGATTTCAAAAACCACCTTTAAAGTTACAATAAAAAGTACATAGTGACAGATCTTTCCTTCTATACTAATCTGAATGAAACTGACTACTTTTAAAAGAAAAATGTACTTGGTTGTATTGAAGGGTTCCTGACTGGATTTTTAAGGTGTGCCAACTTTATGCAAGAAGAAAAACAATATCTTGAGGACTCACTGGTTTCTTTGGTGGAGCAGGTGGTGCTTCTTTGGGCACAAACAGCTTTGGTGATTGGCTGAAGGTGAGGGGTTTAGAACTGGGGATGGCTGCCACTTTAGCCACAGAGCTGGAGTCTCGTCCAAGACTGCCGGTTGATGGTTTTGGTGAGCTGAGTTTAGGCACTGTAGCTGGAGTAATAGGAGCATAGGGGTTTATGGTTGGTGGTTGCTCATCTGTAGGCTTATTGAGGGCATCCACACTGTGAGATCGAACACGGTTATCAAGACGAATTTGAGAGCGTGGTTCTGAGTCTGAAATATCACCAGAACTACCACCACCAAACCGGCTAATGAGTTTATTAATGGGAGCAAGTGACTTGGTGTCTATAGTCGGGGCTTTGTCATAGTCCGATGAAGCTCCATTTAGCCCCGTCCCATTCAGACTACTTCCAATACTATTCTGCCTGACCTTCCTAAGCCCTGCTTCGTTAAAAGAATCATCATCCTTTTTATCCAACTTGGGAGCCAGAGCAGAAGGAGTGAGATGTCCTGTAGTCCTGGGCTCAGCTTCTCCTTGAGTCCCTGCCTGTCCGTCACCAGGCGGCCTCCTTAAGGGGCTCCCAAAGTCCTCGTCTGGAGAGGTAGGTTGGTCAGCGGGGATATAGGAACCCTGGGGAGTCCGAGCCCCTTCCCTTTGTCCCACAGGCAGGGTGTTGTATGGGGAGGTGTGAGAGACAATTGGAGCTGAGCTCTGGATTTGTGGTTGAGTCTTCAGTTGTACCCCGTAAGAGTCCCCCTTTTCTCCATCCTTGAGAAACACGTATGGCTGTCCCGAAATGCCTTGCACCCGCACAGCTACTCCATATTTAGATGGCGAAGAAGTCCCATTGCTGACGCCACCAACTCCACCAGCCAGTCGACTCCTGTCTGGGAAACCTCCGCCGACGTCGTCCAAATCTTTGATGAAGCGAATCTGGACACCATAGTCCAGAGGTGGCTTCCTGTCTGCTGAGAGGGAGCTCATTGTGACCTGCTGTGGTGCCAAGACAAAGAATTTAATAAATCAGCTAGTACTAGTACCCCATTTAGAGACTAAACTAAAAGGCTGTTTGGTCGACTATTTGAGGAGCCCAAAGAGGGTAGAGATACAAAAAGAAGCCAAAACACAAAAAGCAATGAACCAAAAATATATTTAAATTTTCCGACAAAAACCAGGCTGTGTGGGATAGATTTATAGTCTGATCAAAAGATTGTAGAATTGTTAGGTTCAACAGGAAGTGACATTTCATTTTCACAACGTACATTCTCTGGAGTTTTTCGGTCTACTGGTAATCCTTTGCAAAGGGTTTTTTTCCCCCTCAGTTCTAAGTCAGCTGAACAAGCTGCTTTTGGTTATAAAGTTGTAACTGTGTTCATGTACATTTAAGAAACATGGCATGGAATTTAGGGGTCCACAAAACACTCACAAGAAAATTTTTGAATACTAAACATCTTCTCATACTAATACCTTTTTGAATTAATATTTTTTTTACAGCCAGAATGGCATTCATTCAAGCCTCTAAGCTTCTTCAGAAAAATACTTAGTCCTATACACATTTCAAATACATTTTGGATTATTAATACTTCCCAAGAGATCATTTACCAAACCTCAACTCCTTGATATAGTGTCACACTTTCATAGAAATATGAAGCAGTTTTGTATGTGACACAGCTATCAGGTATCGGCAGAGGTATTGAAAGCCTTCTCACATCTGAAAAGAGAAAGATATTGTTTGTGTGTGACAAACAGGTGTGCCTGCTGGTAGGAGCAGGTTCTAGCACATTCCACTCTGTCTCCAGTCTTCCCGTTTTCCTAGAACACAGTTCCAGTAAGCAGGAGAGCTAACTTTAGCTCAAAAAAAACAACAACAACAGCTTATCACTGTGACGGGAACATTCCTCAAATCATATCAAAGCGCCACAAAGTATGTTTTTATGACGGATCAAAGATGCTGAGTCTAATCTGCTGATTAACCGAGCTACTGGTGTTTAAAGAGACGCATATGTGCTCTATTGTATAAAGCAAGTGATGCAGAAAAACTCCAGAGCTATGCAGGGCATCGTCTAGAGCTAGCCTCATCAGTGTGTTCAGCTTGAAGTCGTGAAGTAAATTTCTTTTTGCAATCTTTACATAATTCTACAATTGCTGTGTGTAGTGTAGTGTAGTGTGTTGCATCCTGTGTTAAACATAAACTTATAATGCACTAGCATAATGCTGGGGGGCAAAAACTGAAGACACTGAGAACTAAACAGTCCGCAAACTCTGGTCTATCAATGAATAACTTATTTAAACAGGGGTATTTGGTTACATTATAACTGTCAGAGCCTCTGTTGAGCTATTAGGTGTGATTAGCTACTCAAAGTCAGCCATTGTCTTCCTCACATACATGGGATTCCAGGCATTCCTGCAAAATGGAACCCACCATGTGATTTCTCCTTGGTTAAAGGAGCAGATTAATTATGTGAGTTTTTACCTGTACATTTTTGACTTGAGTTTCTTAATAAGAATCATGTGAGTGACAAAATAGCCAAGGTAAAAATGATCTGGAGTGTTCAAAATTGTGAATATGTTACTCATAAGAAATTCAAGGGGTGCCAATAATTGTGTCCAACATGTATTTATTTCATAATGATACCCCAATATTTTTGGCTATGACTGTATGACTCGGAAAAAAATAATTACTTTCACCAAAATTAAAAATGTTTGAGGGTTACACAAGTTTCCATTATTGCATTATAACCCGTGTGTTAACATCCGCCAAAAAAAACAGTGACAAACTTATGAAAGCCAGTCTGGATAGTTACGTGGATGTGATTCTCACCCTCCACAAGGCACTGGGTTCCACCTGGCATCGGAATGGCTGTTTCTTCTTGTAGGAATGTTACTAGACTAGATCATCAGTTCTCTGTACCATCTTCCATTCATGCAGTAAAATTACCAATACTAAATATTGTCCTGCACATACTCTTGACAGCTTAGAAAAGCATGTGTTGATTGATTTCTTTGTAATAAACCAAATCACCGCCCCATTTCCGACCTATTTTACAGTTGGAGTAAAATCTTTCCGTGCCACGGGCATATGCCTCTGTACATGTCACCGCTACGAGCGCATGGCACTGGCGCATGGCACTCCACACGTCACC
>JAUCMS010000038.1:15581850-15592438 GCA_032357445.1 Enteromius radiatus
ACCGGCCCACATTTAAAAAATGGTCCGGCCCTTCTGGCATTTGCCAGAATTGCCAGATGGCCAATCCGCCCCTGCCAAAAAGTATACTCTTAACCATGGGGCAGTGTACTATATGAAAATTACACTAGACAATTTCTCTTCCCTGAACCATTGTTTTATTCACTTTTTACATGGTCCCAAGTTCACACATGCTTCTGAGCAGAATAACCACAAGAACATATTTCACAAACATTTGATTGCTATTCAAAACATACGAGTTTGAATTGCAATAACTTGTCATTTAATGTGTATTTCTCTGTGACCGGAATGAGCTAACCAGAAAATAAAAAAGCAATTTTCCTCCTTTCTCTGAAGAGTATATATAGTTTGTAATTGTAATGTGCTCTCTTTCTTTAATACAAAGTTCTACTTTGATGTTTTGTAATATGATGCAATCATTTTTAGCATGTTATATTGATGTCACTTTAAACAGACAATCATAATAATGTAAACTTGTATCTGGGACTCTGTCATAACTGGATATATATATATATATATAAGCTCTTTCCTTATTGTGAGAAAGTAATATGATAGTTTTTTTTGTTGACAAAATACAATAGCTTGATTAACTGATGTCCAAGCACATAAAAATAACAAAAATATTAATTTTGAAATCAACATTTTAAATAAGAATTTAAAAACAGTATTTTACTTAGCATTCCAGTGTCCCCTCTGAGGTACAAGTCTCATTTCAATAAGATAACTTAGGAAAGCTAAGGCGATAAGAATACTTATACAGATTGTACATATGCCAAGGAGAACTATATGTTGTGTAGGCTACTTGTTAATTGCCATTACTTCATTGTCTTTTTATAATTTATATTTTATTTGTCAGATTATTGCACTATAAAAGGACAGGATAAAACTTGGGCTAAGGCTAGATTGGAGTTATTGTGTAATTTACTCTCAGACTCCACTATGTTCTAGTTACACTGTGTTGGAAATAACCAAGAGCTAAATATTAAATTACACTGAGACAGGCACTTTTTGGAGGAGCTGTTTTTGTCCCTAAGTTTCTGTATTCACAGATATGACTTCAGAGAGATGAAGAAGCACAAGCAAAGGTGCAGAATGAAACGATTTTTTTTTTTTTTTTCAGTCGTGATCACATTGCGTCACACCCACCCAGCAAGTCAGTCAGTATCGGTGGGATCGAAACCAGCATGTTATTTTAATACACGGGGTTAAAGTTACAATAATAACACAAACACAAAAAGAAAAACCACAGCCACGGTTTTGACTTTATAGTTATAGTTTAGTAGTGTTGTTCATTGACTTTGTAAACGATAGAGACACAAAGGTACATACACACGTACGCAATCCAAAGCCTCTTTAAATCATGTAGGATATAAAAAATTCTCAACTTTGTCAATATATAATATATATATATATATATATATATATATGCCCGGTTCTACTGGGATCAACGCAGGTCAAAGTCACGCTGACTTTATTATTTTATAGAAGAGAGACGCCAAACTGCATCAGCGCATCTTCTGTAATTCAGCCTGCAGCTTCAGACACAAAGCAACAGGTGTTTATTTCCTTTGCTCAGCAGACCTCCATCGTAATTGTGAAGCCATGTGATTATGGATTATAACAACTGAACGGCTGGACACAAACCCGCAGCCATGAACAGCAACAAAAACAAAAAGCCCTATGCAAATATACACTGCTGAGTAAACAAAGACATTCCTTCTTCTTACCTGTTTTCCGAAACCTTCAGCAATGACCTTCACAAGGCACGAAATAAGAAAGAAGCTCTTTTTGGGGTTAGTGTCAATTAAAAACTCCTCGTTGAGAGCGAGGATGGACAGTCCATGCAAAACTGTCAGTGCGTTTTTTCCGAAACAACCTGTTGCCTTTGCGTCATTGATCCGCCCCTCCTGATCACTCATTGGCTGGAGAGTTGTCCCAAGGCCGCCCGATAAGAACACGTGATTGGCCGAGATCCAATGTCAATCAAATACAAATAATTCAGGGCACGTCCATTAACCAATTTAAGAAACTCGACGCCACTGTTTATTCCCGTTGAAGTTACATTTTATTTTAAAACAACACACTTATAATATTAAAGTTGTGAAAATAAACTATAAAGATAGCTAAACATGTATCAAAAGTGTCAACTAAGCCAGATATCAAGTTTTATTTTTAGCGTTCCTTGTTATATAGATTTTAGATAACAGATTTGTCAGTTTATTATAATTCAGTGTCAAAATGGATTTTTTTACCTTCAGTAAAAAACTAAATAGAACTGCATCACTAGAACAAATCTGCGTGTTAATCATTTCCAAAATTATGGATCTGTGAATGAGACACTTCTTCCGCTCATGTTTCATGAATATGGCCATTCATAGATTACTTTAGAATTACTAAATTTAGACACCCAAAATTTGCATTTATGAGGCATGAGTTTCCTCTGCTATTTACACCAGCTTTTCTGGTTCTGTTTTTTTGAGTAAAATAATGTTTGTGGGTTATATTATTTGAAGGGACTTTTGAGTTTTGTTTTTTTAAACAAATTAAAGTTGGCAAAAAGGCGCTATAAGGGATAAAACTACCACATGAAATCAAACTGATGTGTTTTACAAACTTTAAAACGCAAGACTGGGATTATTTAAATTGTTCCAACAAAATATGCACCCTCAAAACTATTTGAAACACAACTAAATTCTGAAAACCCACAGTGAACAAGTGTCTTGTTGCTCTACAAATTTGCTTTTAAATTGTTATAGATATCACAAATATAGTCGTGAAATCACTATGGATACAAGTGTTTAGTTTAAATATTTTAGAAGACTGTAAGCTAACAGACTTAAATATTTTAAGAAACTTTTACAATTTATTTAAAATACTTTTAAATAAACATAAAAAAAAGATATAATTACATGCCTAGTTCATTTTCTTTTGCCTATATTTAATACAATAATAAAAGGTCACAAAAGACTTGTAAAAAAACAATTCAATTTACTTCTTTCAGTACAGAGCCAGAGGCCAGAAAAAAGCCCCAAAATTACTGCACAATGCTGGCGAATGGAGGGCACCAGAGCAAGCACATTGAACAGCATACACACAGATACATTAAAAAAAGAAAAGAAAAAAGGCAACTTGGACAGAAATGCAGAAATGAAAAAAAAGAAACTGCAAACATTTTACTCTGCGACATTTGATTTTGTTGTGTTATTTGGTCTACTTCGAAGCCCAAGATGTGGCCTAATCGGAACAGAAAAAGTGACAATGAAAACAGTTTTGACGAAGTACTGCATTGGTTCACATGCAATCCAAAGACTACATACATACACTGATATGGTTATGGATTACCGCTATCGGCTATGCCACCATCCATCATTGTCCACTTTGTGTCAAGAACAGTGAGTAGCTGTACATGAAGAGACACACTCTAGTTTTATTAACAATGAATCGCAAGACTTCAATTTCTGTCAGATCGCTCATGTATTAAAAAGACACAGTGAAATGTTGATTATCTACATGTCTTATATGCCTTTTTCAGGACGCTGCCATTTTCCTTTGGATATACTTAAATGGAGATCACTGAGAGGAGAGGTTGTGTGGTGACTATACACTCTTGACTTAAAGCATTCTTAGCCAGACATGTCAAAATCTTTGAGGTAGCAAGTTGGCGTCAGTGCTTTGCAGATTAACAATGTGGATTTTGGAAAGGAAGGAAAAAAAAGAAAGATTGGATAGCTTTTTGGAGGCTGATCTTGGGTATAAATCACACAAAAGGTTCAATTCTTGTACAAACATATTGTATTTTGCTTTTTACTGTGGCTGGAATCAATCTGCTTCTCCAAATTTGTCACCAAGGTGAAATGAAGACCTATGAGTGCAACAATAATCAAAAACATTTGAATTTTGAAAATGTGTCAAGATGTTCTATATACAAACATTTCCAACATTTGTTACAATGCTTTTTAATCAGAGACATGGGCCCTAAAAGTGCTTATGAGGTCTGTGAAGAAACAAACGCAAGAAGTAACACCAGATTAAGCAGTTCTGTTTTATCTGTATGTCTCGCACTGGATTAGTTCTTCACTTCCATTTCACTTTCTCACCGTGAAACACAAGACATAAAGCACCAAGAAGTAAATCAGACATCCCTCTTCTCCGATCTTCTCCTCTCCTTTAACCATCATTTGCAGCCACCAGCTGTCCCAGTCCCTGGCGCACATAAACAGCTTGAATCTCCTTTGTCTTGAGGCAGAAGTCGCAAGCCCACACCGCGGCACTCTCCCTGGTTAGCAGCCCGTACGCTGGCTCAGTAAGGCCTGTGCAGTCTCTATGGAACCATCGCTGGCAGGAGGCCTCGCACAAGATGGCCTCTTGGTCATCGTGCACTTCTGACAGGCAGAGGCCACATGGGAACACCATGCCTCCACCTAGCTTTGGAGGACCGGAGCCCGGGCCGGCAGACGGAGGAGCGGGCCCACTGGGAAGTGGGGATTGGGTGTTGGGCGTGGAGTTGGAGTTGGATGGAGGATTGGGGTTGCTACCTGGGGTGTTCCCACCACTGCTGTTGTTAAGGTTGTTCTGATTGGAGTTGGGTGGCTGGTTTGGCATTGGACCTCCAGGAGCATTGTTCTGGTTGTATGGTGCTGAACCTGGAGCGGAGTTTGGTGGCGTTGGCTGTTGCTGGTTGGATGGGGTGTTTGGGCCAGGGCCACCAGTGGAGTTGGGTGGAGGATGCTGATTGGTCGATGCCTGTTGAGGCTGTGGACCGTTATGTGGGCCAGTGGGTGAAAGGTTGGGATTGGGGGGTTGAGGAGCCGACTGGGGTTGCCCTGGAGTGTTAGGGTTGGGCTGTTGGACATCTGGATGACCCGGGAAACCTCCTCCAGGCTGTGGGGGTCCAGGGGCTGGGGAAGGACCAGGGGTGGCGTTGTTGGATGGAGGGCCGGAGGGGTTAAGGTTATGTGGTTGCTGTTGAGAGGGAACAGGTGGCCCACCACCTGGACCACCAAAGTTCTTTCCCTCTTCACCAACAGGAGGACTTGATCCAGGGTACGGGCCATCTTGTGGTGGGGGGAACTGTCCTTGTGGAGGCATACCTGGGTGTCCACCCACCATATTACCCCCACCACCACCCATGCCCATCATGTTCATTCCTCCTCCCATACCCCCCATAGGGTTCATGGGGCCGTGCGGAGGCCCCCGAGGGCCAGGGCCGCCAGGCAAGGGCGGGCTGCTGAAAGGATGGCCACCTTGTCCATGTGGAGGCTGTTGCTGAGGCATCCCAAACCTTGGGTGAGGTGGACCTCCTCCACCTCCTGGCCCGCCACCCATTCCTCCAGGTGATAACATTGGATTGAAGCCCTGCCCAGGGTGCATGGGTGGGCTGAAATTGGGTGGCATGTTAAACTGGGATGGGCCTCCTGGTGGAAATCCTCCTCCACCACCTCCTCCGCCCCCACCACCTCCAAAACCCGGCATGCCCCCAAATCCAAGTGGGTGGTGTGGTCCAGAATTTGGTGTCGGCGGACCAAAAGGGGGTCGTCGACCAGGCTGTCCACCTCCAGGTCCACCCGGGCCGCCCATGAATCCCATACCACCTCCCATTCGACCGGGTCCACCGTAGCCACCTCCACCGCCCCCTGGACTGGGCAGAAAAGAGGCACCACCTGGACCACCCCCTCCACCAGATCGTGATGGCGGACCAAAGTCATCATCGAAAGGGTTAGAGGCCACCAGATGATCAACCATCGGAGTAGGAGGGGGTGCAAACTCAGAGAGGTGGGAGAATGCTGCCCCCTAACAGGAAACACAAAAGGGTGATAAACGAGATGGTAATGCCGAGTGGCATAGTTTCTAATGTTAAAGGAATAGTTCACCCAAAAAATGACCCCATATTTTACTCACTCCGAAGCCATCCTAGATCTGCATGACTTTTTTTCAGATGAATGTTTCAGATGCGTTTTTTTTATTTATCCTGGTTCTTCCAAGCTGGTACTGTAGGTGGATTGTGCTCATTATTTTGAAGCTCTGTAAATGTGGATATATCCACAAGTACTGCATCGTAAAACTAACCTATACGCCTACAGGGGGTTATGACATGTCCTCTGAAGAACATCAATGGGATTTACGAACAAAAATATTTCTAGCTTTCAAATTATAACCTAAATAACCTAAATGCCTGACTTCCTGCAAATAGCCCCGAGGGAGGCACATAAGAGCATGTCTTGGCTTACATGTATGTATACATCGAGACAGAGGACAGCCAAGATGCACTCTCTGGGTATGAGGCCGTTTGAATGGGCACTATCCACCCGCATTACCAAGCTTGGAAGAGCTAGGATAAATTGTTTAAAAAAAAACTCTGTTTGTCTGAAAAAAAGTCATATACACCCAAGATGGCTTTGAGCAAAATATGGGGTAATTTGCCCCTATAGTTCATTTTTGAGTGAACTATTCTTTTAATGCGTTGAATTTGACATTAAATGCAATTATTGCTAATATTAATGTTAAAGAGGGAAGCAAGTTCACAGGAATATGAATACCTTTGCAAATGTTACAAAAATTAGGCTAATAAAAGAAATTAAGTTCAACTAACCTGAGCATTGGACTTCCTCTTCTTTTTCTCTGGGCTCTTCATCTGGGAACCTATGGAAGCAAAAATGGAAAGGGGGAACAATGAATAAGAATAGAGAGGGAGAAAGGTGAGGTTAGACCAAAAGCACACTTAAATAAACTTTTTTTAAGCAAAAAAATGGCATTTACATGTCCATTGTGTTACACTGCTAGCATCAACTGTGAACCTGACTGGCATTTGAACAGATAAAACAAACAATAGCTATAGATACGTACATAGCTTTTGTCTACTCTAGATCATGCTTTTGTTTCTAATATACAACTATGTGGAAATAACCACCACACAACTCAGTACCTTCAATAAATACATACATTCATTGAAAGCCAATTAAACCATACAAATAAAACAAAGCCCCATAAAACCTAGATTATCAAAGCGCATCCCATGTTATTAAACATTATGACAGGAAACTGAAGGAGACCAGAGATAGACAGATAATCGGTTTGACCAATATTTTTAGGGATACACAGCAATATTTGTGCCTAAAGACAAAGACTAGCACCCAACTACAGTATTTACAGTGTCACTGTGAGTCACTTTTTATACTATATTAATAAAAACAGCATATCTATAAATCTAGACAGTGTTGACAAAAAACTGCATACATTGTATATATTTTTTTAATTCCCATAATATATTAAATATATCTTTATTGTAGTCTTTTTTTTAAAGCAGAAAAAAAAAGTCATTTAAAAAATAAAATGCATATCCTTTATCAGACAATTAAAGATAATGTGTCATATCGGTCTATCTCTGAAGACAAACTTCACAGCTGATTAACTTTTATTCAACACTTTAGAGATCCCAAACCCTGACCCCAAGTAAGAGGCTTGCTTTTAAGGCAAATAACACTTTGGAGAAGAGTTTAATGCAATGTGTGTGTATAAATAAAAAAAGAAGAAGAAGAAACAAAACGAACACGCGTTAATAGACAAGTGATGCGAGGTTGACAATAAGCTACCCAAAGACAGATCCCCACGAAAACAAGGCCACCGTACATTCAGGCATGTGCGGACAGGGAAAAGGGAGATTTGCAGCCAGAGCTGTGTGGATTCCCGCTCGGACACAGAGATGCGCTGATTGACAGTTTCCTACCTTTGCCTCGTTTTCCTTGACTCTGTCCCGCCTGCTGTCCCGCCATTAAATTGACTGTCGGTGCGGTGCCATGACACCGTTCATTTACAGAAATTAGTTTATTTGACGAAAACCTCCTCGGGTCCAACGAGTATCACCCCGCAGCCCCAGGAATGAAATGCTTAATTTTAACTGTACCGTTGGGCCAGTGAGATCAGGCACCTACTCAGCAACATGTCTGAAGGATGCATTAATGGTTTGAGTCAGATTTATCATTTTCTGCACGTTTACACGCATGCACCCCCAAATAATTGCGCGATCTGGATGAGCATCGCAGATAAGTGTGAAAATGTTGAGTTATTAATCAAAAGATCTTTGCAAGCACGCAAACCAGCCGTGATAAGTGGTGATCGGGATGGACTGAATGTGAATACACATCTGCCTGCCTGCAATGTGATCACATACAGATGTGTTACTACCTGGACGACCGTCTAAATGTCATTCAGATGCAAGCACACCGAGCTCCCCACCCCCCATTTTAAACTGCGTTCGATTCGAAAATACAGTGCGACTGTAAATGACGCGTTAAGCGTTTGAATTTAATTCAAACGTGATTTGAATTCACGATCTAGCTACCGTTAGCCGTTTAGCCATCAGCAAGCAAGGTAAAGACGGTAAACGTTGCTCACACAGCTCATTCATATACACCTGACTGTTGCATCAAGACATGGATGTCAACCCGCATATGACAAACAATCAATGTCAAATAGACTTACGATTTAATATTTATCCCCAAACGCGAAATTGGCCATGTTAATTACGGCCTGCTCGTTGCCGGACAAAGAGGGACAGCCGGAGTCGACTAGCGCAGGGCATGTGTGGAAAATAGGGGTGGTCGGGTTAAAACAAATAATCGTTTTTTACGAGATGATTATTTTATGATGATATTCTATACTTTTTTTGTCAATAAAGATATATTAGTGAGATTTAGGTGAAATAAACGTTGAAAAATGCCTGATGCTGTTTCTATAACAGCACAATATTTTTAACTTGCCCCCAGAGTATCAAACGTGGACCGATCGAGATCAGACCATTTTGCGAATATGGCAGGGGTACGTTGTTTGTTGTGAATTTTGCAGTCAGTTAATTGCGACAGGAATTGTTGCAAATAGGTACAATAAGAATTTATTTATGATCTTGTGCGTATTGTTTTGGAGGGAATGTACTCTGCCCGTTTTCTAAAAAGATCAATTTTACCCTCCGATTTGGTTATAGGCGCGTCTGAATGCTTGTATGGTTCAGCTGCATGAGTGGAGTTGTAGTTTTAATACTGCCGTTTCATTAAATCTGTTTGATTTCACGTGACGTTGTTCTTATTTTCATTCCTAAAGAAATTATATTGTTCCAAATGTAAAGTGCCTTTAAAATGTATCCTTTTGTAGACATAATTTTTCACCTGAAGCTAACGTTATGTGATTACTGTTCTCAGAAATAGAATAATGTAATAGCATATCAGTGTGTGTGTGTGTGTATAAGTATTATTTATTTATTTTTGTAATTATTCTATTATTCCCACTTTAGTCAGTGTTCACATAGTTGCTATATATATATGTATATCCCTAAACTCAAATCATAAACTAAACATTTTCAAAGCAAAAGGCAAAACTGTTTTAAACAAGACAATTAGCTTCACATAACTTTCACTGATTTGCATCGAAGGAGACGGCTAAAATGTATTATACCACTGACTTTGCTGCCCTCTTGTTGTCGAGTTAACACGGCACACACCAGCTCCACCCCTGAACTTGGTTTCTTCACCAAGTAAAAAAGAAATAAAAATAATGTAAAAGTGCACATCTGACTAAAAGTTAGTGTCTGGCGGCCTCTATTGGTCATACAATGAACCGACCCTACGAATAACTCACTGGTCTCAATGTAGACCTATTATTTATACCAGTTCTATCAGCTGTAAAAGTAACAGGATAATCATGGCAGCACTTAAATTCAGAGCTATTGTTGTCACAATTTATTGTGATTGTCTGAAACCATTTCTGCTTTAAATCACTTGAGGATACTTTTACACTGCCCTAAAAATAGCATATAGGTCTATGGTACACCTCTTCGTAATACAATATAAGTTGTGCATTATATATGAACTTTGCATGTCATGTAAACTAAAGGTAACTGGATTTAAGTGTATGAATTCACAGGCATTTACTTACTCATCCAAAGTAGGAACTGAGATAAATTCTGTTTTTAATTTAAATGTTTTATTTTTTAGCATAGAAGCTGATTACTTCTGGTTTCCATCTAGATTAAATAAAACATTTTTTAATTTTTATTTCAGTGAAATACTTAAACATTTAAACAACAGAATGTAACTGCAAGTTAATCACACTTCTGTGAAATCAAACTTCCCACTTAGGAAGCAACACTGATTGACAATCAATTTCACATCCTTTTGTGCAAATGGAATAAACAGGTGGAAATTATAGCCAATTGGCAAGACACCCTCAATAAAGGAGTGCTTCTGCAGGTGGTGACAACAGACTACTTCTCAGTTCCTGTGCTTTCTGGCTGGTGTTTTGGTCACTTGTAAATGCTGGTGGCGGTGCTTTTACTCTAGTGATAGCATGAGAGTCTACAGCCCACACAAGTGGTTCATGTAGTGCAGCTCATCCAGGATGGCACATCAATGTGAGCTGTGGAGGTACTACCAGGAGACCTGGAGGAGGAGCACAGCCAGAGCCCTGCAAAAAAACAGTGCAGGATGTTTGGCATTGCCAGAGAACACCAAGATTGGCAAATTCGCCACTGGTGCCCTGTGCTCTTCACAGATGAAAGCAGGTTCACACTGAACACGTGACA
>JAUCMS010000038.1:15592538-15626647 GCA_032357445.1 Enteromius radiatus
AAAAACAATACCTATTCTTGTCTTAGGACAACTTTGATGAAAGGTTTTGATCCACTTCGAATGTTGACTACTGTATATATATATATATATATATATATATATATTCTGGTTTCCATTTAGATCAAATAAAATACATTTTATATTTATAATTCAGTGAATAGGTATTTGTACATTTTATATAATTTTATTTTAAATAATTGTTTTTTTTTTATTGCAGTTAACAATTTTATTTCAAGAAACCGTGTGTGTGTATATATATATAATACTGTTCAGTGACAATTCAGTTACTCAAAGCGGCGCCATAAATCACGCAATGCAAAATAAAGACCTCTTCCAAATGTGCAGGGTCACGCTGTCATTCATTCACCTTGCCCTGATCCACCCTTGGTCATTAGTTATGAATCGTTCCATTGATAGTCCTACGTTTTTCCCGATCGCTCCTCATGAATGATTTCTGCATTCTCAGGCCCTCTTCAAGACCCATTAGCGTTAATTTTAGCCTCTGGATTGAGTTACCTTCTGCATTGTCTTAAATGGGGATGAATTGTTAATCCGGGGCTGCTGTCATAGGCAGGTTAAGATCGCAGTGAAGGTTAGGTGAAGGGGTGACAGAGGCGACGGAGTTAATGACTGTTTGCAGATCAGATGTACACGAGTCTATGCGGCCCCCGGGGCTTAGGGTAGAATAGCAGTAATACGTGATAGCCGAAGGGAATCACGCTGCTAAAAATGGGCAAAGTGTTGCCTCGGTATCGTTTCACCGGTATTAAAGACACTTAACGTGCAGGGGAAAAGGCTTGAATTGACACCAGCCCTCCCCCTTTCTTTTCAGTAGGTATCCCTCTCTTTTTACCTTTCTTACTTCATCATCATGATAGCTGAGTCCGATAAGCGGTTTCTTGTGACGCCTGCTGTGATCCAATTTAAGACCAGAGCCATCCTCCATGAGCATATTATATGAGACAGACAGACCAACCAGTCGTTAAAGATACACCGTAACAACACGTAAATCAAAGCTCTCCCCAGAAACAACCAGGCCTTAAGAAAACAGCCTCTTTGGTTTCATAGATAAAAAAAAAAAATAAGTAGCCTATCTAATCCAATAGAAATGTAGTATCTTGTAATTGTGATATTACACAATTTTAGTTTAAAAATCAACATGGGAACATTTCGCATTATGAGTTTTAGCAATTAGCCTGTTAATTGTCGAATTGTAATAGTTTGCAAACTGGCTTATAATTGTGATTTATAAACAATGAGAAATAGCACTGCAAACATACGAGAGAAATCAAGTCAATTACAATACAGACCATGTTTAAAACTTTGTAATGGTGAGAACATCTGTAGTTTGCTTCATCCTCAAACTGCAGTGTTCCACCAGAAAAACCACCAGACAACAAATTTATGTTGAAACATTTTCCAGATTACGTTTTGGTTGTGGGAACATTATAATGTTCAAAGGTTTGGGGTTGGAAAGATGTTTTAATGTTTTTGAAAGAAGTCAGCAAGGCTGCATTGAGTTGATAAAACATACAGCATTGACAAGTAATGTTGGGGAAATATTACAAGTTAAAATAACTATTAGCCTACTATTTCTATTTGTAATTTATTGATGTGATTTTCAGCAGCCATTCTGAAGTGTCAGTGTCAAAATGGTCCTATCATAATATGCAGATTTATTACTGCTTAATATTGTTATGGAATCTGTGCTTTTTCCAGCAGTCTTTAATTAATAGAAAGTTTTAAGAAAATGAATTTTTTTAAGACAAAATTTTGTTCAATTTACTGTATATATATTAAAGTATTTTATGTACGATATAATAAAGTATTAATTAAATGTAGTAGATATTTAAAAGTGTGTGTGTATATTTGTGTGTGTGTGTGTGTGTGTGTGTGTGTGTGTTAGTGCAGTCAATTAATCACATCCAAATATTTTTATTTACATAATATGTGTGTACTGTACATATTTATTGTGTATATATAAATATAAACCCTTGTATATATTTTAGAAAAATATGTTATGTTTATATATTAAATATATTTTTATATATATAATATAAATTATAAGAATATCTAAATGTATAAACTTACATATATAATGTAAACAACTATCTTAGTAAAACATAATATAGTGGCTTTTTCCACAATATATTATCCAGTATCAAAAAGTACGAGGAAATGTTGGTTACAATATAGATGCTACCGCATTATCATCTGTGGCTCTCTGAACCTTCTCACACATGTTTGTCAGTGTGACGTTTGCCCTACAATTCAAACATAGTCTTACAAATGCATTCATACGTTCAAATACATGAGCGAATCATTGCACGTGAGCTCCTTGTGCACGCCTCCACTTTAGTTTGTAGGAAGTACATGTTTGTCTCCGTGTATGAACACTGATATGGACACTGTTGTCGTTGTTGTTATCGTGAGCACAGATCATCCGCGGAGGGATCAGACGCAGAAGTGGAGGAGACTTCTGTGGAGATGTTTAGCGCGTGAGGTAAGCTGAGGTGTCTGTCAGGGCTGGTCCAGACAGCATGGCTAGATAACGGTGACATGAAGCACTACAGTTACCTGCCGGACCCGGTTAGGTGACACCGCCACATCACAGCTGCCACAACAGCCTCGGCCCTGGCCAAAAGACTGTCACTGTCCAGAACACCACAGACAGATATGAAAACAAAATCCACTAGATTTGACTCATACATGTTTTATAACTGTTTTTGTGAACGCAGGATTTGTATCCTGCATGGATAATGTGGCGATAAAGGATGTAATAAGATTTAATTAATATGGCAAAATATTTTTTTTACTTTTTACAACCTTAACATTCCTCCTTCTTTTAACTTGTCCTGTCCTGGACAATGTTATAGGCCCACTATTCTTCATGATAGCTGCTTGTATTCCTTATATTTTATTATACTGCTTTGGTACCGTGTCTGGTTAATGAAAAAAAAAGATTTATATAGAGTCCAGATCTTGTTCCTAAAAAAATTTCTAGGCATAAAAAAAGCATAGAAATGTATGAATGTAAATTAAAATAAAATATTAAAACAAGTTGCATTTGACAACAGGGATAAGGGTTTTGAATAAAACAAAAAATAAACACATATGAAAAAACAAAAAAAAAAAACTTCATAGTTTATATACACAGTACATATAGCCTATAATGTAGGCTAGCCAACAACACTTATTTATTGATTTTCTTTTATGCCAAATAGGTTCCATGAAAATATTTTCTACATTTCCAACCGTAAATCTATCAAAATGTATTTTTTATTATAATATGCATTTTGGACAACTTATAATATATAATATTATCAAAACATATTAGTATATTAAAAATAAGCAGCACAACATTGATAGTCATAAGAGATTATTTGTTTCAGCATTTTAGAATGATTTTTTTTGGATTATATTTCAATAAAAACCAGCTACTTCAAATCATAATAATAATATCTCACAATATGTTTGCTACACTTTTTAAAAAATCCATAAAATTTACAGTAAAAAAACTGGCAGCTGGGGCAAAAAATACAGTAAGACCATTTTAGGTTTTACATTAAATTTACAGTTAAATAAATACTTTTAATAGACCTTTTAAAGTACTGAAAACTGTTTTATACCTTTGAAATACACAGATAACCACCAAACGCCGGTGGTGATGAGTAAGTCACATGATGAACCAAAGCCAATCACAAGCAGATTTATTAAATATTAAATATTAACATATAGATAAGGTGCTCAGAGTCTTTCACACAAACACTAAACACCATCATGGACTCACTGAACTGAAATATGCAATAAACACCAATTTAACAACATTATATGTAACATTCAACCCTAATAAACATAATTAATAAGAAATAACTAAGAATTTTTTTTTTACAAATTTTGAACTCTGGGAATGTTTACAGGAATTTACCATTAACCATTTAACAGGTTTTTACCATAGCATTTAAAATAATTTTGTACGGTGTAGGCTTGGTGAACATTAGTGACTTTTGAAAAGTTGTAAGAAATATATAATTTTTGGAACACAAGTTAGTAATTAAAGCCAGAGAATAAAGTACACGTCTTAAACATTTCTGCTTCAGCTGATGCAACCCTTTCTGCTGATGATGTCATTGCCATCGCATGTGTGATTTACATCTCAGTGAATGACATGAGGTTATTTACTGTAAACCTCATCTTAACGCCTTCCTGTAGAAAGCACCTCACAGGTCCTCATGCGTTAAATATTTTTTTGACTGGAGCAAAATGAATACAGCATGTGATCAGCTGCTGTGTAACACAAGCCAGTAAACGCTTGTATCACTGAAATTAAAGCTATAATTCATAATTGATTCAACATGTCTGTCTGGACTGTAGTAATTAGCTTTGAACTGAACACAAATGTGCTTCTGAATGCAGGATCAGTAGACATTTTAAAGCTCTTTCTGTTTTGGGGCTGGGTAAACATGGCTAGTAGTAGATCAGGTCAAACAGGTTGAGCCGGGAATGAGCAGCATGTCCAGGATGTGCTCCAGCAAGCACCTTTGTAGTATTTACACAAACATATATAGCGGGAATCCCCACAGTTCTAGATTTACAATAATATCAAACACTTCAGTCAACCGTTAAACAGTTGTTCTACTGCACGTCTGGGGTCAAAGCTGACTTTTAAAGAGTTCTGCTCAAAAAAGACCCAAAATCTCACATTTATTAATGTTTTCAGGCATGATAAGTTTGTGCTTATTTTATTATGAGTGTTATTTTAATTGATGTAATGTATTAGTTTTTAGTAATATTTTACATTTTATGTATAATTTTAAAGTTTTTTTTGAGACGTTTATTTATTTATTATTTTTTTACTTTTTTTTTTTTGTTATTGTTTATTTTATGAATTTTTTATGGTTTTAGTTTAGATTTTTTTTTTTGTGCGTGAGAAAAATATTAACTGTGAAGACAACCAAAAATGAAATAAGTATTTCAAAAAATACAATTATGTTCTATAACTGGCTTTTGTGTAATTGCACAAAACCAAATGTCAAAATTTTGCTAGATCGACTGACATATTTGATTTTTTATCAAATTAAAAATTAAATTAATTTTTTTTAATGTTTCCTATAATTGTAATATATAAAATGAACAGATTTTAGAAGCAGGATGATATAACATTATCAATCAAATTTGGTATATGTGAATGTAAAGAAAAAATATAGTAAACCTATTTAATATTTAATTAATATCTAAAATCTAAAAACAAAAAAATGTAGCAAACTAAACATGTTATAGGCCTACTTGTTAACTAAACATAACAGAACACCAAAAAATGATAAATGCTCAGTGTGATAAAAGAAAAAATGTCAGACAATGTATGGAGGTCAGTTGCACGTTTATTATAATTAAGCAGATACATACTGATTATTAAATAAAAATAGGCTAAAAAATAGATGCACAGAAAGAGACAAACCAAGTTCACATCTTCAACACTGAAGTATTATAGTTTATGAACACTGTTCAGAATTTATGGTAACCATGAAGTAGATGCAATGTTGTTTGCTGTCAACATTAAAGGGTATTTATAACTACATCATCATGAAAGATATAAATATAAATACCTCAACATCTGATTTAGAGTCACAGTTCAGAATGATTAAAAATGGACATTCATAACTGTCCATAATTCACAATTTCCTATCAATACAGGCTTTGACATTCACTTAGTAGCCACTTATTGCACTCAAAATACACTTTGCTGCTTCTTCATCCAAAAAAACACTACATATAGCTGTTTATAACGTCTCACCTATCCTGAAAGACTTTACTCAAGAAATTCTCTTTAACTAGAAAAAAAAAAAAGTTCAGCGTTAGACAAACCAGCTCCTGGCACTGAACTGATGTGTGTTTCTGTCAAACCCCCAAGCCTTTGCCTTCAGGGTTTGTCAGTTTTGCTTTGAAAGTATAATAACAGCTTTGGTTAAATTATAAAAGCAGAGAAATCTCCTCCAGGAACTAGGTTTGTCGGGCCTGATAAAAGAAATGGACGAAACACACTCTCTTGTTCTCAACCATGCAACCTACTAATACTTTGCTTCGTTTTCTCTCTCTGTTCTGGTAGCATTCGCTTCATTACTCTTTCTTTTCCTCTGTTGTGGCTGCATCACCCTTGCTCTCGGGCTTTTTGGGTGCTGGGCTGTCCAGGAAGAAGTCGTTGCAGGCCACGGTCAGTGCACCCATGAGGATGATGAACTCGGTGAAGTCCACCTCGCCATCATTATTGGCATCCAGGTCGTTCATCACTCGCTCCACCGCGTCTTTATCTTGAGCGTTCTGCGTGAAGACAAAAGTGAAGAGATGGAGAATGTGTATCAATATGTAATAAAATACACTTATACCGGCATCAGTAGTTCCATGCAAAAATGTAAACATTAGTGGAACCTTTCTACTTCACTAAAGATTCTTCACAGTGGGAAATGGTCTTTACAGCCTTAGGTCCCTTTAACACTAGTGCGTTTTAGTTTTAAAATGGCGTTTTACAATGAAAACGATCCGCGTTTACACTAGCGTTTCAGAAACGATCGTTTACACTTCACAACCTAAACCGCATGTCACTTGACCATTCATGCACGTACAGCCATAGATGTGTATATGTAGATTCCCTATTAATTAAATCGCGGATGAGTTGCGTGCTTTGGAACGATCGAATAGGGAATCTACCGACGCATATCTATGAGTACAACAACTAGCGTGATGTGTAACCGTCGCGGTTTTAAAACTGAAACGCACTAGTGTAAACGGGGCCTTAAAAATATCTATGATTCCATAAAGAGTTAGTTATAGCCATGAAACCTTTCCATTCCACCTAAGCTTCTTTTAAAATGTTCTTCAAATGCTTCTAAGAACTGGTCACTGTTCAAAATGGTTCTTTTCAATGGAACCTTAATTTATAAAAGGTTTAAAGAAATCATTAGAATACCTTCAAAGACAAAAGTTATTCTATGGCACTGCTGTGAAAACCCACTTTTGGAACCTTTATTTTTTAAGAATGTATGCATAGTAATGCCATTTTGAATAGTGTACTTTGGGGAACGCTGGGAATGTTAATGAAAGGGAATGTATGTTCATTTCAGAAGAAAAAACACCAGAGGCTGGATCCACATATAAGATATTTGCATGAGACATAATTACAGGGTCACTGAATATGTAAATGGCCATTTCTGCAACTTTCAGAAGATGCAAATCTGTGCTTGAGTGACAGCTTGTGTCATGTTTGCTTTGGCTGAAATGTATGCAAGCGTGTAATCTTTTTTTTGCAGAAGTTCTGAGGAAATTATGTGGAAAGTTTTTGTTTTTTAACAAAGTGTGGGCGGGGATATGAAACAAAAAAAATCAAAGCCGTATTTTGGAGAAGATTTTGTTTCATTGTTAAATTCTGTAATGTGCATATGCTTTCTTCTCACCCCAAGATAATTTCCCAGCTCCTCCGTCAGAAGTTCCCTTAGTTCTCCTCTGCTCAGTGTGTATTTGTCTCCTTCCTTCCCGGAATACTTATGAAAGGTCTTGATGAGCATCTGCATGGCGCTTTCCAAGTTGGAGCTTGGCTCTTTGGACATGCTGTAAGGTGGTTAAAAAGGTCAAAGGTTAGATACAACGACACGGCGCACCCCTCGCTAGACCCTGCTGCATGTATGGTTGCATGACTAGCATGGGCAGAGCTTTGGCTCAATTAATTCTGGCACAAACACATGTTTTGGACTACGGGTGACAAACAAAATGTGAAATGTTCTCTCAGTCATTTGTTTGTGATCATATCCTTACTGTTTAAGGGGTTTATTTGATTTAGAGGAAAATTCTGATTAGGGGTTTGTCACGCAAAAAGCAACATTCTTACACATCACAGTTTGAGCGTGGCATCTTGGATCTTCTCTCTCCAGGTTCAGCGAGCTACTGCGCATGTAGAAACAGACACAGTCATTGATGAGGCACAACAGAAGACGAGAAAGACTGGAGCATGAACAGAATGTGGCCATGAACAGAAGCACTGGAAAAGTGTTTTATAACTTCATTTTGGTGTCAAAGTTATACAGAGAGGTAACATTAAACCTCTAAGTTTTGTGGTACAGCAGGTTTGGCACTTCATGAGAGACATGACTATATTTAGATGCAATTATAAACTGTCATTCTCACCCAGTGCATGATTATATAAACTCTCAGCGTTACACAACTGTGTGTTTTCTCGAAACGCTCATTAGCTGTATTTGAACGCTTCCCTGCTCACATCTAAATCATCTGTTGCTCATGTAACAGGGGGCCGCATCTCTCAAATGGAAACCGCAAGTGAAACATAAAACTGTCAAAATGAAGATAAAACTACGGGCAAGTTCCCAAGGGAACCTTCGTCCAAGTAATCCGAGGCTCTGTGGAAGACACACACGCACCTACAATACACACCTGAAATTATCCTAAAGCAACTCCATTAGTTGATTTTGAGGACAGAGGCCAAAGTTAATTGGAAAAAAGAGACTGTATAATCATGAATATTGCAAAATAAAGAAGACAGCATTAATCAATTACGGGAATTACTCCTTTAATCAATTACAAATGTAAAAGTAATAGAATAAAATCAATGGAATAGTAAGATTCAACGCTTTTTTTACATTTCTCAAATAGCAACATAATTGAATTGCAACTTTGGACAGGGTTACTCTCCCTGCTCAGCTCTTTATTTGAAGTACTACACCATCTAATTTAACTAATTAGTTAACCTAAGAGAGTCCCTAATTAGGAAGCTCAAATGGTGACATGCGGATTTGAAACAAAAAACGGTGAACTACAGCTCTCGCGTGCTAAAACCAAAAACCATTGTTCATGAAATGGACAGTAATTAGAAGGGTCAGAATGGTTTAATGTCCCGCAAAGGCATTAAAAAAGTTCTACTGGATGCATTTTAGGACAAAAAACAGCAAAAGATATAGGCTAGTAGAAGATCTATAAACTATTTAAAAGCAAGAGATTTGAAAAAGTAAGCTGGAAAGTGAAATTATGGCACATTTTTGTAGGGCATAAGAAAACAGAAGCACAATCTCATTAGCAGTATCAGAACGGTATAGAATGGACACTGTGACGCTATGGCAACCAAGATGAGAATGGAAATGTAACACCAAGTGACCCAGTGACACTAAGGAAACTGACCGTTCTTTGACACGTAAAGAAGAAGAGATTAATTTATTTACAGAATAACTAATTCTTCAAAACCTAAATCTAACTCATTCAGTAATACAGACAACCCCCTCCCCCCCAATTTCTTTTTTTTTTTTTAAATCAAAGAGAAAACCATATTATTACAACAACCGTTTAGTTCGCGGAGTACAGGTAAAATGGGCTTGTATTTCAGAGATGTTTACTGATGTTATATTTCAAATTATATTCGAAACAATTTGAATTGTATTTTTATATGGCAATATTTGAAATTAACATTTTTAAAAGGAGTTTCCATTTACCTGTATTCAACTTGGTCCTGGTCCAAGACTACTCCTAGAAGTATATATATATATATATATATATATATATATATAATCACAATGGCAAAACATGTCCCTATTTATCTTAATTCACCCTATATGTGTATGTGGCAGGTTTAAAAACCTTTGTGAAATCTAAATATAAATAATATACAAATTTTTCAATCTGACTTAACTTTATATACAGTAGGTTATATCCATATCCCTTGAGAACTAGTAATGGTAGCACTAATTTATAGACAAAGACTACCAAAAAAAATTATCAGTAGATAATCCAATCCAGAAGAGCATTCATTAGCTTTCTGCTGGGAGAGAAAGGAGTCCTTTCTCTCGTCTGAGTCGTCTGTCTTACCTGAATGCCTACGGAGAGCTTCCTTTGTCTGTAATGAAGGGCAGGAGATAGTGATAGACAGCCGGAGAGCTGAGGAACAGATGAGGAGAGAGAGAACCTCTGGGGTTTAAATATCACTCACTCTGCCCCCTCCTTTCTCAAGAGCATCTCCCGCATCTTCAGTTTCGGCACCCCTCCCGTACTCTCCTCCTTTAGTTCACCTGCCAATATAAGGGCCATTTGACCCCGTCATGCCAGTTGACTCTACACAAGAAGACTCTACAGGCCTGTGGAGTTTGCATTACAGTCCTTTATTGTCGAGTAGATGGAGATGGTCAATCGTACAGCATTTGAAAATGAAGGCTGCGTATGTGGTCAGTTGGTTACATTAAGTTATGTACACTTAATGAAATACTCATGCATTCATTTAAAAGAGAGAAGAGGGTTTATGTTACCTACGAAGAGCTGTTTGGCTTAACATTTAGCTTCAAAGTCAACTGCGACATTTTCATGCTAGTGGCTTTTCTAACAGACATCAATAGCATTTTCCAAAACATGAATGTTAGCCAAACTTAAGGTGCAATGATGCTATAATCTTGTGAGGCCTGCAATCACCTACCAATTAGAACTGCTAACTACTCCCTACTGAAAAAGCCAACATGTGTATTTTTAGTATGTTTTGAAGATGGGATGCTGGTTTAAGCTAGTCTATGTTGGTCCTTTGCTGGTTTAAGCTAGTACTTTGCCAGCACATGCCAACATAAACCAGCAAATGACCAGCATAAACCTGCATAAACCAACAAATGACCAGCTTAAAACATACCTAACCAGCATAAGCTGGGTTTTGTTTTCAGCAGGGCTAACTGACAAAACTTGATTAACATCAAGCTTGAAAGCCAATGCTTGTCAAATATATCAAAACAACATTATACAAACAACATGTGGTCAAAGAATGTTAGCCAAACCTCATGATGCTATAATGCTAATGTAGTGGGGTCTAGTAACACCAGACACGGCTGTTGTGGAGTCGAGCACACCAAAGTAAACAGAGGTTTTAGATGGCCAGGATATACATGACAGCATGAGCTAAACGAGAGCTCATTAGCATGATCTAAATGAACGCTTTTTAGGCGCGTAGGATTTCACACTGATGTAGGCTATATCTGTATAATGCATAATGTAGCATGTATAATGTATTATGTAAGCTGCGAGATAAAGGCTAAATGTTGAAAGTACCTGCATCTGTCGGTTTCTTCTAGTGTGTTATGGCTTTCATAGACATTTGATGAAGAGGAACTCTAGTAAATATGTTCCTCAAGAGACTTTTGTTAGAGGGGTTTCTAGCACAAATTTTATGCAACAATATATTTCTAGCTAGTTTATCAGAATGCATTCAAATCTATCTATGCATTAAACAAATGCTTATATGCATTAAATATATGCAGAATAATACAGTTAAAATAAAGTTTAAGATAATGAATGCCTATTTGAATGTAAAGGTCTTTGGGACCTAACTGCCTTATAGTGAACTGATACTTTGGGATGACTTGGGGCTCCTGCGGGGTCACAAGGGTCCCCTGGTGTGGATTCCGTCCCAAAGGCATTTAATTATTGAGCATAAGCTATCATAAGCACACTAAGCATCTGATATTCCAGCTCTTGAGACAAAGCACTGAGATGGACAGCATGTGAAAGTCTAAAAGAAAGCCCAGCTAATGGAGGGTGTCAGAGAGAGAGTTAGATCCAAGCACAGAAAGCATGCCTCATAGCTGCGTTATTCAAAAGCAAATTTGTTTATTCTCATGCAAACAAGGCCCAGAAATGTGAACAACAAAGTATACGGACTGCATAGTGTTCCCATGTGCACCACAAATGCAAGTCCCACATTTAAATGGTGATGCAGTATGTTCAATTCCTGCAGAATGGCATTTCGTCAAACTAAAGAGAGGTGAAAGCTTACTCTTTTTATGCTTCCGCAACAATGGAAAATACATAGTACACTTACGACTAGCACCGGAGTCGACTAGGTAACCCTGTCCTTAGGAGGTGGGACAAACAAAAAGTAAACATAATGGACACTTAAAAATAATGTGTCTTTTTCAACATTTATGCTATAAAAACCTTGTCTGTTCTTCATTCATGGATGATTTGTAGAGATATTGGAGGGGACACAGTGGTTGCAGTACCCTTACAACAAATCTGGCTCAAACAAAAGGACATAGTGATTGGTTATTGCACCTCTTTGGCCATTTGTCACATTTGCGGCTATTGCCAATTTCTATCATAAAATATTAGTACATAATAAATCACAGGCATGAATTGATGTGCATACAAAAAGAAATTAGTACTACATGTTTATTTTGTGTGTGTGTGTGTGTGTGTGTGTGTGTGTGTTTTCTTTTTTTTACAGTTGCTAGGACACATTTCCCAATAGGTCACTTTTTCAAAACTCTTCACACTGTAAACAATAGCAGTCAATAATTTTTTATTGCTTTGGCACGAAATGCATTTAGTAACCAAACATCTGTCACATTTGCATACCTTTTTAAAAACATAAGAAAGAAATGGTTGGTTTTTAGGTGTTTTATGAGTGACAAAATGGCTTTTCACACTGCTATTAACCTCAGGTTAATGCCGTTTTAAACCACGTTTTAACCCTAGGTAATGGTACATTTCACACGCCAGTTTTCAAACATTTCAAAAAGTTTTGCGTCAGTGTTATAGCCCGCTAACAACATGGCAAACGTGTACCGTCTGAAACGAAACGATCGCGTGCCTCGTATGCTTGTGCTTTGTAAACGAAAAGCGTTATATCTCGTTTCAACATTTAAAGGAAAATTGACGGAAATTTCTTATTGGAGCTGAGAAGAGACTGTTTTTCCTCTATAGTTCACTGAAAAGTCCATTCAGAAAATGTACAGTCTGCAATTATACGAGGATGCCTAGCATAATCAACAGGTCGCATTCTGCGTCTATCCGTTCAATGACGCTGACACGGCAAGAACGTTTAGGCTTCAGAATGATTCAGGGTTGTTAACTATTTCAAGTGTGAAAAGCCATAAATGGTGTTTCACGAGTTCATACTTGTCGGTAATCGAGTATAAAGCGAAGCTTGTTCGGCGCGCTGCCCAGGAGAATACTCAGGGTTAGGAGGGCTGCCGAGCCAGACCTAAGGGCTCGGGGAAAGAAGGAGGCGGACGGCCAGATCCTAACCCTGAGTGCTCCCCCTGGAGAAAACTGGGAAGGAGTCGGGAAGGAGGAGGGATACTGAGATCAAGATATGGAAGGATGGAGTAGTAGATAGTTACAGGGTAAGGCTAGGAAGCTGATAGGAAGATGAGACAAGTGGAAAATACAAGAGGCGGACATAGAAATTGATTACCTTCGAGGACTCCTCCGAAATAAGTTTTGTAAACTACATTTATTGGGTGACAATCTTAACTAGTGTTATGAAATAACAAGTGTTTTGGTGTTTTTAGTGCATTTCGGACGTGGAATTTATTACTGTGCAAAGCTGAATGTTGGCAAAGAGTACAATGTGAAGAGTTTTGTAAAGTATTGAGAAATATGTCCTGGCCATTGTAAAAAAAACTGTAATGAGAGGGCTACGGCTCTTTGCAGTAAAAAAAAAAAAAAATTGTAGTGTATTGGCCAGGTTTCATCTATGTATTAAAATATCACAATAATGAAAATGATGAACAAAACAAACAAAGAAGCATTTGAGATGTGACAATCTCCACTTCCTCGAGCTCCTACGATGCTTCCTCTGTTTTATTCTTCTCTTCAGCTTTATTCTCTTCAACCTTCGCCCCTTCCTGTTCCACATCTGTTTTTTTCTCTTCCTCTGGCTTCTGCTGTTCGGCCGCTGTCTCCTCGGTCACTGGCTCGTCTTCTTTCTCCACCTCTTTTGCCGCCTGTGGCTCTGCCTTCGGCGGCTCTGCCTGTGCATTGGCCGCCACTGCAGCCTGCGTCTCCTGGGTTGAACTCTCTGGTTGTGTTTCATTTTCCAAAGAACGCTGTTCGCTGACAGCCTGCGCCAGATAGCCAATCAGATTCATATACTCCTGGAAGCTGACCTTCCCATCCTGGTTGTTGTCAAGCTGTTGACGCATGTTTTTTACTGCCTCATTGTCCTCTGAGCCCTAAACACAAAGTTCCTCACATGTTAATTACTAATGAAACAGGTTTGCGGCTTGTATTGATTGTCATTTCACACAGTAATGGAATTAACAGCTCATGGTAATACAACTAGCGTCCAAACAACTTCCTGTAGGCTATTTTTTTTTACTCATGAATAACTTATAAGAATAAGGTTTTTACCTGTTTAAATATAAGTCTATAACGTGCTTCACCACTAGAAACTGCACGATTTGAGTTATCATTCATGTCAGCAGCCCAAACAGTGAGAGATGAACGAGCACCACTAAAAGTTTTCCTCTGTAATTTAATATGGCACCAGAGCAAATAACACAGCAGCATTCTTCATGGTAAATGACTATTTGGACACAAGTTTGTGGTTTCTGCTCAGCTCATCAAAGTCCAGATAATAAGGAACTACTCGAAAAAGAAATAGACCAGGGCTGACCTGTAGCCACGGAAAAAACGAGTGAACTGAAAGATCCTTGACGAATATGGTAACTGAATGAAGGATGAATATCAAATAAAGTGTTGCTAGATTTAACGAAACGCAGCTTCTAACCGTCAAAATGTTTTTCAACTGGCTCTTCACGAGGCTCTGGAACTCCTTCCCTCCGAGGTCTTCCTTGCCCTTGGATGACTTCAGGAACACACTCACCACGGTTTTAATTGCTGCCTCCATCTTTGCTTTCGCTCTACGAGTAGATGAAAAAAGAGAAACATTTATTATACAACACACATTTGGGTTGCACGGATATTAAAAGTACAGCTGATGGATGATAAATGACCAATATTAGAATCCTACACTATTTTGTAGAAATAAATTCTACATAAACACTAAAAACTAACAATCATTTTAAAGGCTACGAATAAATTAAGGCATCACAACAATATAAAGCACATCATGAAAAACGGGAAACATGTTTTCTAAAATGTACACTCCCATTCAACACTTTTTAGCAGTCATATGATCATTTAGAAATCATAATAATATGCTGGTTTGGGGCTCACAAAACTTTTAAAAATAAAATCTTACTGACCCAAAACATTTAAACAGTAGTGCTTTTTATAGAGTAAAGGTAAATGACCTTTGATAATAGTACATTGTAAAAAATTAGCGTGAAATAAACTGTAAAATACAGTAAAATGTGTTAAAATGGTTAATGGTAAGTTCCCCTATGTGATAAAAAGAATTAATGTTTAGCGCATTATTTCAGTTTAATGAGTCTCACTATTATGTCGTTTAGTGTTTGTGTGAATGACACTGAGCACCTATGTTAATATTTAAAAGCTGCTTGTCATGTGACTTTCTCATCACCATGTGCTTTTGGTGGTTACCATCATATCAGTTAATGAATTTATGGTATTTAAATCCTAAAAAAGGTTAAAAGGTTAAAACCTAAAATGTTGCTGTATTTTTTATTGTAAAATCACAAAAGCTATTTTTACCGTAAATTGATGATTTTGTTTTTACAGTGATTCTAAATGATCAGTCAATCAATGCATAAATAAATGCATGAATAAATAAGTCCCTTTCATTTGGTTTTTCATTTGCCGTGCGAAAATCAAAAGTCTGATTCAAGTAGAATACTTTAAACGAACACTCTACTGAGCCCGTTTGCTAAGTGTACAGTATCTGCTAGGGTGTGGAGAATGGAAATCTTGGGGGTTAGAACTGACAGTCAATTGCAGATAAGGGAAGAGAGAAGAAAGAGGCAAGTCGCCAATGGCTGTCCTGATCTTTGATAGGTCATCTGATCTACTGATGACCAAACCACACAGCGGCTTCATGTTTCTCAAGGGATTACCAACAGCTTCAACATCCCTTCTTTCCTCGCTTACTCTTTTTCTTTTTTTAGTTCTGTAGTTTGTCTCTCTTGCTCTTCACACCTCTTGTCAATGTAAAGAAATCAGTCCTGCATTTCCCTTTCTTTCTTGACCAGCACTGCTTCTCCTTTGTCACGTGTAAGATTTCACCAATTCAGGTGCATGTTCACTCTCTCTTGCATTCCACTACATCATTTTTTTACCGATTGGTCAAAGTTTCGAAGGAAATGCCAATAGCCAGTCGCCTTGCCTCATTAATGAATGGCATTACTCAGATTTTTTGATGAGGTACGAAAGGTCATCACTCAGCTATGTTCAGCATGAAGATGCGTTGATTAGATTTTGGAAAGAAATGCAGCGGAAACAATAAGTACCAATAGCAGTGGTTTTATTATGTTAACTAAAACTATTACAAATCTACTTTTTAAATGAAGCTGAAATACAAAAATATATAAATATTTGATTAAAAAATCAAGTGAAATAAATGTAAGCAGTAATATTACTTAAAAACAATAAATAAATATATGTTTTACATTCAAAATAAATAAATACATATAAAAAATAATTATTAAAAAAGTCAGTTGCAATCATTAATACATGCTATATTAATGAATATTTGATGAAAAAAATAGAATTTAAATTAAATAAGCTTAGGTTAAGGTAGCAAAATGACTACATCTAAACTGAAATAAAAGTGAGCCATGTGGAAATTAATAAAATACTTGATACTAAAACTCAAATAAAATGACACTGAAACAGTAACATTAATTTAATATCATACTAAATACTACATTAATAAATATTTGCTGGAAAGTCAGGAAACTAAAATAAGTTTAAGTCAAATTAAAATATTTCTATAAATAAAACGATATAAAATGTTTATTAAAACTGAAAATATAAAAATAAAAGCTAATTCAAAATATTAATAAATACTATAAAAAGTAGGTAGGTATTTAACTACCTAAAAAATGGCATACATATAAAATGGTCCTGTTATATAACAGAAGAACAGATTCAATGAAACTCAACAAAAGGTACATTTCATTGATAAAATCTTGAACGACAGACCCGATACTGTCAGAGAGACACAACTCTGAGGGTTTGCCATCCTTTAAATTCCAATCATTGCTCTTTACATTCACAGTCATTCAGACTTAACCAGAACATTACAGCTTGCTTGTTAGATGAGGACGGGGACCTTATAATTTGCATAACTGTACAAACAGAGACATAGGCTACAAAAAAACAGTAACATCCAGCGGTCAGCAAAAAAGCCCATTGAGCTGTTATTGCAGGTCAAAATCTGTGTAGGTGTGTTTGTCACCCGAGATGGTTTCTGATGCCGCCAAATTAGCTGACGTAAATTCACTGAGTTTCCTCTTATCAGTAGTAATAACCACATCGACAGGTAGTAAGCAATTAAGAAACATGACCATTAGCCTAATTTAATGAGAGAGCGAAGGAGATACAGAGATGACGCAGTACGCATATTAAAGTTTCTGGTTTCATAGGGTGTTTGAAAGTGAGAAGGAGTCTTTTACACTATACCGTCACTTGGAATGGTGCAGGAAATAGTTTTCTACTTCCCTGGAACACAGACACTCAGCTAATGATGTCACAATGCTATAAGCTATATTATACTTCCTATAGGCTGCAGAATATAAATGCTATTCGCACACCATCTCCATTTGGGTAAAACAATGACTACACCTCAAAATCTAGCACACTGCTTCTAGACTTCGGAACATCGGAAATGTGAACCATTTTTGGGTTCCTCTAAGAACCTTTAAAGTGAACAAATTTCCAAAAGAACCATTTCTACTTTATTGTGCGAAAAACATTTCTGTGAGATTTTAAAGGTTCATCATCTTGTAAGATACATGCCAATAAAGAACCCCCCAAAATGCTGTCTATAATGACATACATGCCTGAAAAACTACTTATTTTTTGAAAAGCTACAAAACTGTCTAATACTACATATGTCAAATATTATATTTAAACTTTAGATTAAAGAATATACAAGTTTTATGTAAAAAAAATCTGGTTCTCACCTACTTTAACCAAAGAGAAAATGTAAACTATGTAAAAAAGTGTAAACCAGTTGTTACCTTTAGGCGCTTTACCTGATTTGACCCTTAATGTTTACTTTTGTTGGTGTAACCTAAACAAATAATATTTTTGACTAGTAAAGATTCAAGTAATATTCAAGAAATATAAAGATTGGCCTATTTCCATAGTATATATGATGTAGGGTACTTTCTCTAGCCTGTGTTAAAACTTATTGAGACAACATTATCACAAAAAAAATTCTTGTAAGATCTAGACTCACTGCAACAGCACCTGTGTACACAGAAATGAACATCCTGAAAGGGAAGGTCTAGGTAGGCGGCACAATACTGTACAGGTTTGAGACACAGACCCTACTGTAGGCTACAGTCCAGATACAGTCAGACCTTATCCACAGTACAGACTATGTCTACATGCGCCCTACATCAAAGGGCCGCTGCTCTGTTGAAGTCAATGCTGTGTTGTTGTCACAAGTCTTACACACCTTGTCGGCACAATCATATTTCTAGTGACTATAGGCACCATTCATTGATCCGATTGACTCTTTCAACCCTGGGTCTCAACCCTATCCAGTGCCAGTCGTGAAGTCGTATGAATTATTGACGTCTTTGGCCCCTGACCTGGCAATTCCGCACTTGCTACCCTAGACAGTCTCGAGCTTTAACCCAAAACTCCTTCAGACAGATAGCACGTGGATGGGTTAATAATAGGTAATGAAGAGAGATCTTCCATTACTTGAATGACGCTCCAAAACAGACATGACCTTGTTCTGTTCCTGGGCTAAATTAATAAATAAATCCGTGCAAACACACTCGGCATAAGCCGTTTAACAGCGTCCACTCTAACGTTTCTCTCCACTGCGCAAAAGAGAGAAAGGTTTGCGTTTCCAAACTGGCGAACGTGATACGCGCGCGCTCTATCGCAGTAACGACAATACCCGCCGTTTGCGTGCGCCATTAAAAATTCACACAGGAACAACATTGCCAGTGCATAAAAACTCGTGGGGAACAGTCTCGAGGTAGTTCTTATTTTCTTCACCCTGAAATCACGCGTGGATAAACACCCTTTCTGTTAAACGTCTCTCTTTTCTGACATGTGTACTACCTTGAACTTGATTGAATATCATAATCTACAAGCATGTACACTTACACTTTTACTCCAATTATCTTAATAATAATAATAAGCATATTTGTATGCTTTTATTATTAAGTCACTATTTTATATATATATATATATATATATTTAAAATAAAGTAAACGTAATCTTAAAAATTATATTCAGTTTAAGAAACATTTAAAATAACGCCAACTTCACAATAATATCATATTCAATTTAAGATTTAACGATTTAAAATATGAATGCTATTCAACAGAATCACCCACATAAGTTTTCCATCAACGAAATTGTAATTGTTCCAGCTTGCATTCTTAATAAAACGTCGCCATTAACAACGCGTCAAACCACAAAAGTATATTTATCTGGATATTTTGGTGTATTCATTAAAAATACGCATTAACTGTGTGCGGAAAAGGCAGATATTTTCAGATTCATCTGGCTGAGGATGGTCGAAGGGTGTTCCTAAAACGTGGCGTTGACACTCTACGAAAAGTCTTACATGTTCAAAACTACCAAATTTTGTGTTTAAAGAAGCCTGTATAGAGAAAGAAACGTATTTTAGAGCACTTACCCTAAAATGGGGACAGCACGGATTGACAGTTCGCAGTAGCTGCAGTTAAACCTCTTTTTTTCCTTTCCCTTTTCTTTCTTACCTCAAAAGAAAAAAAAAAACTTGTCAGACTCGAACCGCTGCCGGATCTCTTCCGTGATTTTTTTTTTTTTCGTTAACGTTTTTTTGCCCCTGACTCTGACAAATGAAAGGGCGTGTACCTGGAGGAGGGGAACTAGGGACGAACTTATTTGACTACTTTAAACAGGACATTTGAGTTTTGATATGATTCAAATGAGATGTTTGTAATGTTTTCTACTGCTGTGAAACTGACAGCATGATTTCGGGTAGTTTCACAGCAGAAATCCCACTGGGAATCATGGCAGTGAACGGTGCGTTGTGTCTGGGGCTTTAGTGGGAAGTAGGAAAACTTAACCCTTACCTGCACAATGTTTGGACGAGTGTCGGAAATTAACCAGGCCTCAGGGTAAAAACTTTATCTGTTACAGTATTTATATATTTTAAAGCATTACAGTCATATAAAGTGACGAATTTAGAAACATTGTAGGTGGTTTCTAGCTGGGAGCTAAAAAATAAAATAAACCAACACACAAAGACAGAGAAAGAGAGAGAGGGAATACAAATCTTCAATAATGGGAAAGAGATAGAGAGATGACCTAATTATGGCTTTAGTTTTCTAAATGAACTACACTGTGTTGCAATATTGCTTTTTGAATTTTCATTAAGCCATTAAAGTTTGTCATAAAAAAATGACACTTTACTGTCATAAAAAAATGACACTTTAGTCTGTAAATTAATTCCAGGAGGCAAATAACAGCCCCTCATAAATTGAAAAGTGGGCCATTCTGACACTGGTATGAACTAAACATGCAATATTGAGACAGTGCTTTATTTATGTCCCAGGAATGAATTACGTCCATTTTCTTGATTGCAGGAATGCATTGTATTGCTATAAATCTTCAGACAGCCTTTAACAGGCCTCAGGGGAGACATATAGGCTAATGAATCATATCCCAGTGCCCACGCTTTACTATGATTATCTGTGTTTACAAGAGGCACCGCCTATGTAAACTGGTTTGTATTGAATGGCGTCACTTTGTGTGGACTATGGCCATGCCTCACAGCTCTGATTAAGTTCACATGCAAATTGATCCTAAATATATTTTTGTTGCATAAACATATTTTAGTAGACCCCCCCACAGGAACTGTGACCTTTAACTAAGGTTTAAACTCTCAGACCCCTGTTGCCACCTCATCAAACCAGTATGATGGGTTTAAAATGAAAACCGCAATGCATCTTTTCAGGCGATTTAAGATCGATAATCAATGTTCCTCGGGCAATTTAAAATTCCTCAGGATTTTTGTGCTCGGTTTAATATATTTGTATTTGCAAATAAGATCTAAATCTCCCTTTTTATCCAAGAGAGACCAACTCCCTTCCCCCAAGACACACCTGTAAGCAAGGCAACCGGCGGCACCTACTTCATATTGTGTGAGAGAATGAATGTGTCAATAAGGATGTCTCTTAACTGACTGCTGTCTGGAGCTGGAATTGTTAAGATCTAAAACTAAGCCGCTGTGCAATCGGATAGTTGAGGGCCTCAGGGTGGTGTTGGGTTACCATAAAATGATGCTATTAAATCAGATGTGTAATATCGTCTACACAAAAGAATGGGAGAGATTGAGGAGGGTGTGCAGAGAATCTTATATGACATGGTCAATAAAGAGGCAAGGCATGATTACCTCGAGAATAAAACAGCGCTTTCTTTTATTTGCTGTCACCTGCTTTGGACAATCATTAACTGTGCAATGTTATAATTACATAAAAAAGCCACAAGGTAAAATTGAAGTGATTTTCTTCAAGCAGGCAAATATTTCAGGTTTCTTTATTGGCCAAAGCCGCCATGTTGGTTCGCCACTCTGCCAATCAGCTGCCAGAACTCCAGGAACGTCAGCTCTCCGTCGTTATTCTCGTCCAGTGACTTCATGAGCTGTTCAATGGTGGCTGGGTCAGAGGCATTCTGTGGGAGAAGACAAGATGGACAGGCATTTGCGACGATGCACTTGCAATGATAGCGTCTCCATCTAGTGGCTGTCACTGGTACTGTGCATTCTTTTCTGCTGACCTATTAGTTTTGGGGGGGGGAGTTCCTGTTCTGGATGAGCCAAACAGAAAATGCTCTGATGTGGCATTTTTCTATTGTATCCCAGCCTTAGTGATCTGGTTTGGATGTAAACATGCTGAAAGCAGCCAGTTTGTTTTCATACTCTCTAGCAGTATAAGGTCAGTCTCTGACTTTAGAGTTTTAGCATAGGAAGGATTTGTGTAATTTCCTCTACAAAATCACAAACACGTGACTCACAAGGAATTCTTCAGAAGACTGGGATGTGGTTAACTAATAACTCGCACCAGACCTCTGTAATGGCGCTCATATCCTTTTGGATTCATTCTCCCCAGAAAACCGAACAGTCTACTAAACAAACACTGTAAATAAGGCCGTGATTTTTGCATCCATGGTATTTAATATCTACTATCTGTAAGGTAACTGTCTAAATATTATATTATTGACGAGGTTTTAGATTTACAAATTAATTATATCCTAAAATTCAGTATTAGTTTGAATCGAACAGTGTAAACAAGGCATTTATTTATCATTTAATGAAATTATATTTAATTTAAATAATGTATTTAAAAAGGCCACACAAATGTAAAATCATTTTATTAAATAATTAAATAGTAAAATTCAGCAGTCATCCATTTGGGTTAATTTTAATTAAGCATTGGAAAAGACTACTTTATTTATTTATTTAAACAATCCTTAATTTTATTACAGATTACACTTTTTTTTTTTTTTTTATAAATACTCAAATTAATTAAAGTGTCACAGCATGCATGTCAACCAGTTGTTAGGAACTCCCAAAATCAAAATGAGAACTTTTCATAACCCATAATAGCTGCACTTTAAAACTATTTTACAATAAAAAATCATTTAAAGCTGTAAAAATAGCTTCTTTGCCGCACCTGAGGGTCAGCTGACATGCCTCTTCTTATTAAGAACCATTTTGAGTTGTTTTTATGGTTCTGTGGGTATTAAAAAAAAAACTTCTTAACAGTATAGTTTTTTAAAGATTCCTTATTCTTTAAAGCAGATGCTTTTCTAAACAACTAAACTGGTTCTAAGTTGACCGTTATATTTAAGTATGTTGGCCTAAATTGTGGAATATAAAATATGAAGTTGACAAACTATTGGATAACTGTAATAACACAAAAGGCTTACCTTTACCAAGTTTGGTAGCTGGGATGTGACCAGGCTCTGAAACTCTTCTTTGCTCAGAGTGCTCGCTGAGCCATCTTTCCCTGCGTAGGTCTTGAACTCGGAGACGAGCACGTTAATGGCGGATTCCATGACTTTGGGAGTGGGATAGCTAAATGACAAGAAGACAAAAAAAATATTTTGACAGGTCAGTACTTTCACTTTCCATTTTACGGTATAAAGGTATTCACTCAGAAATGAAGATTCTGCACCATTTACTTATAATCATCATGCGCCAAATCTATATACATATTTAGCAGAATGTCCGAGCTTTTTTTTTTTTTTCATTCAGTGAAAGTGGATAAAGACCAAGAACACATGTGATCACCAATTGCATTGTATGGAAAAAAAAGTGTACGCTCTGGTCATTTTTGGTTAGATGCCAGAAAGAATGGCAAGTAAATAACACTGAACTAAGAGGAAAAGGCACATACAGTGCAAACCAAAAATGAGATTCAAAAGAAAACAGAGTAATATCATGTGCTTACCTGAGCAAAGGAATGATGTTCTGAGTGGAGTGGTGAGTAAATGACAGCATCTCACCTTATATTCTCTTCATCTCATGGTCAAACTCAGCGGAAAACCAAACTCACACCCACTGCTCCATTTCTCAAGTCATGATGTTCTTATCTCCTTCTTCAGTGTTTCCATAGTAGTAGTTTACACTCTCTTTCACAAAAACACACACGCTCAATGCATTTATAGTATATAAATATGGCATATATCCGGCAGATTAATGGCATTAACCCCCGCATTGTGGCTTTCGGGTTCTGAGAAAATGTACTATTTATATTTGTTTGTGATTATTTCAGAGCATGACCTAACATGTGAAGGTTGATTACTCTACACCTATCAGGTTACCCAAATGTTGTCAATCCAAACATCTGTCATCAGGAAAACTTTATCTGATAATGCTTTCAAAGCTTGCTCAGCATCAACTGACATGCTGGAATAAATACAAACACCTCACTACTATGTCTCCTACAGATCAGTTTTAGAGGTCACAACTTTATGTGCTTTTGTACAGAATGTGAAACTAAAATACTAGAAATCACAGATTTCCGATGTGTCATTTGTAAAATAAATCTCAGTAAAGAGTAATTCTCATTCATCATTTTAATAATCATCAAAAATTGTTCATATTGATACATTGTGGCATTTGGTCTTGTATTACCTTTCTTCTGAAATGGTATTAAATTGTCTGTCATATTAAATATCATTGTGCCATATTATAACTTAAATTATGAGTTCCATTAAATTACCTTTTCTTCGTATTTACAAATTAGACAAGAAAAGGTCCAAGTTTTCATCCCAAAAGAGTGCAACAAAACAATAGCACAGCTGTAAATCAAATGATATTGATGATTCACTACAATGGCTGTTTTCCTAGAAAGAGAATATAAATAAATGTCCACATCACCACAGTGCAAACAAAACCATTACTGAAACTTTCTCGGTTTTCATTCAATGTGGTTTGGATTTCAGTACCAGCATTCTGTGCTCACTAGTAAAGGCACATAAGATAGCATCAAATTCCTAGAGCAAAAAAAAAAAAACATTCAAAGATTTTACTTTTTCGTACTTTAAGTGTGAGCAGAACTTGAGTTGGGGTAGAAACCGAAAAAAAAACAAATGCTTACAATGACCTCTAAAACCTCAGGCGAAAACAAAACTTAAAATGAAACCAGTTTGACGCCAGCTTAGTAAGCATAAATCATGGGGTAGGTGCAACGAAACCAGGATTTTAATAATAAAAAGTAAATTTTAAAAAAATCTGCTGAAAAGTAAATTTTGGGCGTTCAGACAACCGTAAAGGGACATTCTCCACCGATCTCATTGCACTTACCCAGTTTAGTGTTAATCTCCTTCACAACTCCTTATGTACTAGGTGATTGATCCATCTGCAAGCGAAGCAGTTTCACTCATGTGGCGACACTTAATGCTTAAGATGACTGACACTTTACACAGCAAGCAAGAGTCAAAGGGTTTTGGCGTTGAAGACAGCAAAACACCCAACACACACATGGGACTTCACTAATGACAAGACTCCAAAGGGAGAAACTCCTCACACACAAGGCATTAAACTACATCTACAGTCCGTGAAGACCAGGGAAAGTAACAGGTAAGATTGTTTCTTTTCGCTTTCCTTCATTTATTTTTCTATCCATTCAACCGAGTTTCTGTGGTGGGAGGCAGCACTGATTATGCCAAAGGGGCGGCAAACTGTAGCAGAGCCTCTTTCTCAAACTCCTCCATCTCTTCTTCGAGGGAATCACTGTCATGCTGTTTGTCTTCTAAACCATCTGCCAGATCTTCCAGGATATCCGCCACATCCTCGGCGAACTCGCTGAAGAGCATTCTGTCGTGGGCAAAAACGCCGCCGCTGAAGAACTGAGCGGTGAGGCGGCTGAGAGACTCCTTGCTTTCCTGTGGGACACCATATAGTTTGCTTAGGTAGACCTCTAGAAGCTCCTGAAACTCTGCGAGCTTTACTGGAACAAGTCCTTCTGCATCGGCGCAGTTGGACACTCCATGGCAGCCTTCGACAGGATGTCGGTTCCTCCTGAGCTTCTCTTCTTGGTGTTTCCAGAAGTCTACCTGCTCATGGTGGGGGTGATGATGGTGGCGATGATGCTTGGAAGGTTTGGCCTCCCAAGGTCTCTCATTCTGTCTCCTTTCTCTCTCTTGCCTTCTCTCATCCCTCTTGTGGTCCCACTCTTCTTTGTACTTCTTGAGATGGTCTTTCTGTTTGTCTTTACCATGCTTCCACTCTTTTCCCCTTTCCACCTCGTCCTTCTTCCAGCGATTGTCATGTTCTTTCTTTCTGCCCCATTCCTTCTTTACTCCTTTGTGCTCTTGGTGTTTCCTCTTCCAGTCTTCCCGCTTGCCCAGCTGATCCACCTGTTTCGAGAGTCTCTTCTGCATCTCCACCAAGCTCTCCCTCAAACCCTGCTTGTTCCAGCCCTGTTTCTTCATTCCCTCCAGCCTCTTCCGGCTTTCCTCTAAAAGAGTTTTCTGACGCTCAAGTTCTTCTTTCTTATCCCAGTGTTTCTCAGTGACTTCTGGACTAGACTCAGTGGAAGGTGGGCCAGAGTCAGAGAGATGTTGTGGAAGATCTTCTTGAACTGTAGAAAAAAAACAGAAGTTGTAGAATATACTGCATATATGTTATTCCACATTTCAGCTTTCAACTGATGTAAAAAAAAAAAAAAAAAAAAGAAAAGTTTTTTTTAATTATTAAAAAAAATCTTGTTCAAACAAAACAGAAAAAAAAAATAATTTACTACAAGTGAATCCAGGCAGCACAATATTATAATGAGCAGTGAGAAAATGGGCAATATATGATAAAAGGCACTTATTTTCAAATTTGCTAAAAATTGCATTACATAATAACAACATTTGTATTACATTAGTAGTGTTTTATAGATAAACTTCCAGTCAGGGTTATATGACAGGAAGTACATTTAAAAATCTAAAAATAAAAGCCATTATCAATTATTAAATTAAATATCCAACACTGGCAGATACTGATAAATAATAATACAAATCTCTAATATCAGCTCATTAACAATTCATAGCTAAGTTAATTAGTTTTTATTTTTATTAATTATTTTGTGTATAACTATACACTACCATTCAAAATATTTGTGATTGGTAAGAAATCTCTTATGCTCATCAGCGCTGCATTTATTTTATCAGTAATACAGTAAAAGCAGTAATTATTTATACTGTTACTACAAATTAAAAAAAACGGCTTTCTATGTGACTGATTAATTTATTTCTGTATTGTCAAAGCTGAATTTTCAGCAGCCCTTCAGTATTCAGCTTCACATTTTTGTAAAACTAGAATACATTTTTCAGGATTCTTTGACTAATATAAAAAGTTAAAAAGAAAAGCATTTATTTAAAATAAAAAAATATATATTTACAGAACTATAGGTGTCCTTGCTGAATAGAAGCATTTATTTATTTTACTGACTACAAACTTTTGAACAGTAGGGTAAAAGCTAACAACCTCATTCTCGTCTTGTTCAATCTTTTGGCTGTTAAATGTACATACTCTATCCAAATACATCCAAATTTAGATGCCGAGTTTTAAAATTCAAATTTTTAAGTGTTTATGTGCCATTCCCACTCTCTCATCATACCGGTAAGCTTTGTGAGCTCAGCAACTCTCGCCCTCAGCGTCTGTAGTTCTTCTTTTAAACCAGGCAGATCAGACAGTTGTTCTTTCAACTTAGTGTTCTCATTTTCCAGTGCTCCCTTCTCAGTGCTATGCATATCTGCCGCCATTTTCAGAGCCCGGTCCAACTCCTCTTTCTGCGACTGATCAATGACAAAGACCATATAATCATCTGAAAATAATTTGCTGAAATGTGCTGTAGACATTGCAACAAGGCCATGTACAGTGGAGGAAATAATTATTTGACCTCTCGCTGATTTTTTAAGTTTATCCATAACAAAGAAATGAAAAGTCTCAGAACAGTATCATTTTAATAGTAGGTTTATTTTAACAGTGACAGTGATAGCACATCAAAAATTGAAAAAATAACTTGATTTGCATTTCATTGAGTAAAAAAAAAAAAAAAAAAAAGACTTAATACTTAGTGGCAAAACCCTTGTTTGCAAGCACAGAGGTCAAACGTTTCTTGTAATTGATGACCAAGTTTGCACACATTTTAGGAGGAATTTTAGTCCACTCCTCTTCTCCAGATCATCTCTAAATCACTAAGGTTTCGAGGCTGTTTCTGTGCAACTCTGAGCTTCAGCTCCCTCCATAGGTTTTCAATTGAAGGAGACTGCCTAGGCCACTCCATGACCTTAATGTGCTTCTTCTTGAGCCACTCCTTTGTTGTCTTTGCTGTATATTTTGGGTGATGGTCATGCTGGAACACCCATCCACGACCCATTTTCAGTTTCCTGGCAGAGGGAAGGACGTTGTCACTCCAGATTTTACGATACATGGCTCCGTCCATTTTCCTCCAAACACGGCGAGTTGAGTTAATGCCAAAGAGCTCAATTTTGGTCTCATCCGACCACAGCACCTTCTCCCAGTCACTCTCTGAATCATTCAGATGTTCATTGGCAAACTTCAGATGGGCCTGCACATGTGCCTTCTTGAGCAGGGGGACCTTGCGAGCACTGCAGGATTTTAATCCATTGCGGTGTAATGTGTTTCCAATGGTTTTCTTGGTGACTGTGGTCCCAGCTACTTTGAGGTCATTAACCAACTCCTCCCGTGTAGTTCAAGGATGATTTCTCACCTTTCTCAGAATCATTGACACCCCACGAGGTAAGATCTTGCGTGGAGCCCCAGAGAGAGGTCGACTGATGGTAATTTTGTGCTTCTTCCATTTTCGAACAATTGCACCAACAGTTGTCACCTTCTCTCCCAGCTTCTTACTAATGGTTTTGTAGCCCATTCCAGCTTTGTGCAGGTCTACAATTTTGTCTCTGACATCCTCTTCCCATGTTGGAGAGTTTGGAGTCTGCTTGATTGATTCTGTGTACATGTGTCTTTTATACAGGTGACTAGTTAAGACCAGTGTCTTTAATGAGGTTGACTAATTAAGTAGGAGTGTCTAACCATTCTATGGGAGTCTTAATGGTTGGTAGGGGTTCAAATACTTATTTCACTCAATGAAATGCAAATCAGTTTCTATCTTTTATTTAAAGTTATTTTTTCAATGTTCCTTTTGATGTCCTATCTGTCACTGTTCAAATAAACCTACCATTAAAATGATACTGTTCTGAGACTTTTCATCTTTTTGTCATTTGACAAACTTACAAAATCAGCGAGGGGTCAAATAATTATTTCCTCCACTGTAATTCAGGAAAACTGCATTCACACAGAACCAAAAGTGTAACAGTAAAAGTTTTCATTACTAATGCAATGAGGTTTCATGGCATATGGCTAAATTTACAAAATAGAGAAACTCTGGACTAACCTCAATCTGAGTCTCTAATATATTTATTTGTTTATTCTCTTGAGCAAGTTTGTCAAGAAGCTCCTAGAAACAGAAACACAAGTCAGAGGTGAATTAACTTGCGCATGTCAATAATGAAAAAGAACAAAAACAAAAAATAAAGCAACTCACAAACCTGGTCGCTTAATTCTGTACCATCAAAATCATCTGTGGGAGAGAAAATAGCTTAGTAATTTTCTTTGAGATTTCACAGATAAGATTAAATGAATTACAAAACTGTTAGTGTCAAAAAATGCAAGGAAATGTCAGTAGTTTATGCAACAGCAGTCACACATTTCTGAAGTTAGAAATATAAACCAGGTCTTTCTGTAACACACTGAAAAGTTTGGGGTCAGTAAGATCCTTTTTGTATCCTTGTGTAAGGATTCATTTATTAATCAAAAGTTACCATAAAGGTTTTAAAAATGTTACAAAAGATTTCCATTTAAATATTTCAACTTTTCTTCATCAAACAATCCAGATTTATTCCATCACAAAAATATAAAGCAGCACAAATGTGTATAAATTACAATAATAAGAAATGTTCCTAGAGCACCAAATCAGATAAATTCAGAAGGATCATGTGACTCTGAAGACCGGAGTAATGATACTGAAAATTCAGTTTTGCAATCACAGGAATACATTTTGAAATATTATAGAAAACCATTTTTAAGTATAATAATATTTAACCTATTTTAAATCATAATATGTTACCATAGTACTGTTATTACTTTATTTTTCATCAATTAAACACTTTAGAATGAGACCTAAAAAAAAAAAAAATCTTAAATGACACCAAACTGACAATCTCTACAAAAACTTTATGTCAGCAGATTCTCAGGATTAAGCCATTTCAGGCAGCCACTACTGTAACTAAACAACTAAAAAAAGATGAAGTGTGTAATTTCTTGTCCCAAGTGACACCACACAGCAATCTGTTTGTTTGAGTGGCCTGAGCAAAAGTGTAAGTTAGGGAAGCTCCCTGCATGCTGGAAGAGTGTTTGACAAAATGTGGCCCAGAAATGATACACTTCATCTTTAAAAAGGAAGAGCAGAAGCAACCAGCTGATAAGCCCCTTGGTAAAGCCGTGCATCCTCATACAGGCTGATGATAGAGGCTGCCCTCGAGTAGATGTACCTTTTTTTTCCCACTCATTTGTTAAAGTTTGAATATGTGATGGGAAAAAACTCTACCATCATCAGCACTGGAGGGCAACTCCAATCTACAGCCCAAACACAAGCATATACTGCCACCTAAACTATGCACCTACCATCAGACAGATCAACCATAGAACCTGGAGGCATAACAACATGAATGCAACCACTGATAATTAATGGATTTTATCATGTATAATGAGTCATGTACTAATTACCATCAGCTAAATATGAGTTATGCACAACCGATGTCATGTGTGATGTCATATGACATTGGTTTTACAGGAACAATTACAGAGTGTGATTTAGATTTGTGACGTATTAGATTCATATCAATGTCACAAAAAAACTCACCAGAGAAAAAGAATGAGCCAACACAGAGCAGGACCAAAGCTCCCAGTATCAGCTGATTTAAAGAGAAACCTCGTTTCTCCTCTTTCCTCGCTGGAAGGTTGAATTCCTCCTCTTCCTCTTCCTCCTCATCTGAGCTTCGCTTCAACAATATGGTAGGTTGCACATGACGAAACCTCAGACCATCACCTTCTGCTGAGATGCCCGCTGGAAGTTCAGCACCAAGAGATTCTGAACATTACAGAAACAAAACAAGGAGAAATTAGATAAGCAGAAATATGGTAAAAGTGGGTAGAAATGCAAGTAGAACATCTCACTGTATACTGAACTTCATTTGGACTAATTTAAATGTGATTTTCTCAATATTTAGAAAAATGGTATGGTGTACCAGATGTAATGGTATGGATTATTTGTTTGCTTGGAGGGAAAATTCAGGCTTGTTATATTAATACGAAAGGGGGGCCCAAAAAAGAATTTCTTGAACATATAATGCTTAATAAACTTTTTGAACATTATACCTGGCTCTCTGATAATATCTGGGAATTTTTCTGGTAGCTGGATGTCTTCTTTCTCAAAAGTAGGCTCCTCATCAGTTTCAACTGAACCAATGGTTTCAGGATAAAGGCTGTCAGGGGCGGGGCTTTCTATTGTGGAACCAAATCCTGTATCAGTTTCAGAGGGCGGGGCCAGAGGTGGGGTTTCAGGTGCAGGATGTACATCAGCATGAATATCAAGCACAGGGACTTCAGAAGAATCGCTGATTTCAGAGATGGGGCTCACAGGGACATCTGGAGAAGAGCTCGTTTCTCTGAATGGTTGGGGGGTGGAGGTGATTTTGGGCTCTGGTTCAGGGGCGGGGCTTTCTTGGACTGGAACATGCTGGACAGGGAAGACGTCAGCAATGTCCTCTTCGGTGGGTTCGTCAAGGACCGACTCCTCTGAAAACTGAAAGGCTGATTCTGTAGTGATGCTGAAGGGAACAGCGCCTAGAAGGTCACTGTCGGGTGGAGAACTGGTGATTGTGTCATGGATGACAGGAGCATGGATCTCAGGATCAAGCTCAACATCGGTATGACCAGACGCTGCCATGTCCTCAAAGAAATCTGGAGATGTTTCCTGGCAAATCTGTATACACGACAGCATACAATTGTTAGTCTTTTACAAAGGAGACAGTCTGGCATTAGGTGTTAAGAAAACATCATTCTGCACTTCAAATTCAGACGAAAGGCACCACTTTTAGTAGGATTAGTAGATAAACAGACACAATATTTACATAGATACTGCAGTTACAATCTAATCCAGTTTTAAGTTCTTTTTTTTTACATGCATGAATGGACATCTGAATAAAACGAAACAGACTTGATCACTTTCAAAATGGCAAAATTCAGATTCAGGTTAAATTTAAGACTTCAAGTCACACTTATGTGAATAAAGTGTACAAAACAAATACTGTGATATAAAATGATAACTGAACCTCATACGCTTTACATACCGGTGGTGATGCACTGACCTGGTGACCCTCCTCAGACAAAACAGTCTCCACCACTGGAGTTTCAGAGTCATGTGACCTCACCTCCAAAGAGCTTCCTGAAATAAACAAAGCTTCACATTACAAAAACAACTAATTGGCGTTACATCTAAGCAGTCTCATTTAACAGATCCCCTAAGCAGCACATTAACATGCACTACAGTCCAAAGTTTTGGGGTGGTACCATTTCTTTGTATTTCTTTGATTAGTAAAACTGCAATATTGTGAAATATTAATACAATTTAAAATACATATATTTCCTGTTTTAATATTTCTTACAACATAATGTATTCTTGTGATGTCAAAGCTGAATTGTCAGCTGTCATTACTCCAGTCTTTAATATCACATGAACCTTCAGAAATAATTCTAATATGTTGTTCTAGTGCAACTGCTTTGTTATTTTACTTTTTTTTTCCAATTTCCAAAATAATACTGATCTTTACTACTAATTAAGGAGAAATTAGGTTTATAACCTGCTATTTCCTCTGAAAGACTGGGTGCATCTCCAATACTCTCTGTCCCATCATCCACTGGTGCCGTGGGGTCAGCAGCAGCCTCCTTAAAAACAAAAGTGCACATCACTACATCAGATTCATCCATACAAATCAAACAACACTAACACAAGCATTTTGATAATACGTTTTGCAAACCTCCGGAGAGAGCAGGGTCCAGCTATTACTGGATGACCCAGTGCTGCCGGTGCTGTTATCAGACATGGCCCTCTTGTGGCTCTGCACAGCACCTACATAATGAAGATAACCACAAGAAGAAAGACTGTTCTGCACAGACCATCTCATTCAGCAGAATGACTGATAGCATGCATTAATACATTTATACTTTGAAATGGACTAAAGATAATTGATTACCACACATATGCCATTTTAATGGATTGTCTATTTGTTACATCTAATGACATTGCATTATCAATAATACCTAAAACCACAGAGACTCATAAATCAATAATTCATACTGATTGAACATATTCAAGCAAAACATAAATAAGCATCTTTCAAAGAAACATCATTACTACTTGAGAGGAATTGTCTAAGGTTTCAAAACTTTGTCTCTACCTTTTCACAGATCTGTCACTTCCCTCATTTTAAGTGTTGTAGGCAACATTTGCACTACTAAAAGCCATTATAACACGTGTTGTGCGAAAATTCATTTAGCTAACATTGTAAGATTTTAAGCTATAGCCCCAGTTCATTCATTCAAACTAATGCTAGATTTGTCAATCTTTATATTACATTTTTGACACAATGTGTTTATATTTGACAGTAATGACAATGACAGGCAAGGAAAACACATTTTGTGAGAAAATGGAGGAAGCCTAAACCCACGCATAGGTAAATACATCTTAAAATGAACAGATTCACAAAACAACAATGCATTTAAAATGCATAAACATAAATTGTACTGTTTTTTCAGTTGCATTCCTTAAGAATCAGTAAACCTATATGGCAAGTTGTTTTAACATTTAATAAACAAACCGCACTAGTATCTATTTCCATGTTACTAGTACTTATTTTTTAGATACTAGTAACTTTTCCATCAAGTACTAGTGCTTATTCTTTAGGTACTAGTGTATTTTGCTAAGTTACTAGTACTTATTGATCAAATACTAGTACTTCTGTATTAGATCCTAGTTCTTATTCAATAGATACTAGTACTTATTAATTAGATACTAGTACTTATTTCAATAGTGACTTGCAGCTATTATTTTGTTATTAGTAACAAATGAAAATATTGTGCCATTGACTTCAATGGAGATCTGTCATTGAGATATCAGCCATTTCACTACTGAGTAGTACTTATGTACCAATAGTTATTTATTAGGTACTAGTAAATATTTTTTATATACTATAATATAATATAGTACTTATTCATTAGATACTAGTACCTATTAGACACTAGTTCTTATTCATTAGACACTAGTTCTTTGCGCATATAGCAACCATTGAAAACCATTGGGAATTTGTTTCAGCACATCATAAATAGAATGCGGCAGCAGTTTCCTGTCTGAGATTTGTTGCGCCGCATTATACCACTATCACGAGGATATCCACCCTTGTGTACAGCAAACCTTTTTTATTATTTTGTATTTATGATTATGTTTTTCCAAACAAATAAAATGTTTGTCTGAAAACTGTAAGGTTTGGATTTTGTGTGCCCTGTAAAGAGCATTAATGTAAAACATTCAGTGTCTGCAGCACCAATGTGCCCAGTGCCCACAGAA
>JAUCMS010000038.1:15626747-15642286 GCA_032357445.1 Enteromius radiatus
ATTTTGTGTGCCCTGTAAAGAGCATTAATGTAAAACATTCAGTGTCTGCAGCACCAATGTGCCCAGTGCCCACAGAATATTAATATAAAACATTCAATGTCACCAGTACAATATGCAAAAAAAAAAAAAAAAAATTTAATGTACAAACCTGATATGATATGTATTGTTTTTACTGCATGAATAAGACAAAAATAATAGATAATAAACTTTGTGTCTTAACTCCATTCGGCCACTAGAGGTCGCTCAATGACCAACAAGCACATTATGCTACGTTCACACCGGACGTGAATTGCACGAATAAATCATTTTGAGTTTGACCAAAAATGTATATCACGGTATTTTTCAAAATTATATTGATGTCACTGTATTTGACTGTATTTTTTTTTTCTTCCATGCATGACTAGGTGTTAACCCCATTTCCTAATAAGTTACAGAATAATTACTGCAGTATATTAGCTTGCAGTGACCGGACTAGTATTAACCCAGGTTTGATTGGTCTCACAAAATGCTGCTGTTCACAAAGAAACAAAAAATTTAAAAATCATGCACGCACTATTGAACAAATCACTCTCCGAGATGACTCGTTCTTCCCAAGTCAAAATTAACGAATCATTCAAGAACAACCCATCACTAGTAGGAAAATCTGACGGGTAGGATAAAATGTCAGGACACCTGTGACACTAACCAGACCGATAAAAAAATACAGCAGACAAGTTAACTTCGGTCCAGGCGCGTGAGCCCGATGAAACCGTCCATACATAGTTCACGTGATCGCAGTGAAAGGAAAAACAAGCGCTAATTCAATCCTTAAGATAATTGACTGTGGCTTCCCGATGCTCGAAAATTACATTATCAGTCACCCAAATACATTTGTGAAAGAATGCAAAAGCATTTAAATATGTTTTTCTTTCCTATATAACAGCCCGACGGGCAGGGCCGAGATGGATTTTGGTAGCCCGACTGGAAGACACAATAGCCCCGGGACGTCGGGCTAGCGGTTTTGCGAGCCCTGCCGTGCCTTCACCGCTCTCATGCAGACGCTTACACCTTGTTTGGTACCACTACAAAACAATCCCCCTCTCAAACAATGTCCCGCGGCGGGACGTTCCACCGCTCTGTGTTCCAGATGCTTTGTACGCACACACTCACCGGTATTGGGGTATATGAAAAATTTATATCATAAAAAAAAAAAACACTGGTATTCGGTATGAAAAGGTATACTGCCCATCCCTATGTAGTCGTTTAAAACACAAATATGTGGTTTATTAAAAAAAGAGAGCGCCTATGTAAAAGTTTGCTTCGCCGATTTCGGAGCCGTGAGCTCCACGCGAACACCGGGTGTTCAGTGCTCATGTATCCGCCGAGGGCAGCCTCACTGCGGCTAGTAAGTCGGACACCTGCCGCTGCCTCCTGATGTCTCTGTAGTGGTTAAACGGGAGGTAAAATTCCTTTTGGGTATATCTCATAGGCAAACTCTGGTTTAATGAATCTTTTATGTATTTCCTTTTTATTCCTGTTTCTATGAAAGTACGAAGATCATACAAAGACGATGATTTTGTCCTCCATAGTTTCAGAATTCTGCCTCCACCTGCTAGTAATCACGTCACTACTAGAGCAAGCTCCTGATTGGTTAACGCAGCGTGAATTTTCGCCAAATTTCAGATTTTTCAACTTGAGCGTTTCGCGCGAATCATGCGTCAAGAGCGCCATACACACAATTCGCGCCGCCTAATTCGCACGAATCGCACCGCAGGATGTCTAATCGCATATTTGCATTGACTTAACATGTAAATCATTTCGCGCTTGACACTTCATTCATGTCCAGTGTGAACGTACCATTAGGCTAGCATGTTTACGAAATTACTTTAAAAAACTAACAAAAATACGTTTTCCATGTGTACAAATTAATGTTTCCTTTCTATGTGGTTTCCTCCAAAAAAATAACAACAAATTACATCCATCTCTTTGTTTCCTGTCTAATCTCTCTCCTATAGCCTATGTTGCTGTTTTATTAAAATTCAACATACGATTAGCATACTGGGCAAAAATGCAAATTGAAAAAGTACTAGTATCTATTAGGTTCAGGATTTCTCTGGTCTAAAAAGTACAAGTAACTAAAACATAAGAACTAGTTTGTCTTAACAATGAGAGTATAATTAATTACTAGTCACTATTAGAATTAAGTACTAGTATCTAATGATCGAGTACTAGTAACTTTAGGAAAGACACTAGCACCTAAAGAATAAACACTAGTAGCTAATGAATAAGCATAAGGTTTATAGATTAAATGTTAATACGGCTTGCCATAGAATCCAAGCACTTATTATATAACCCACACTGGCGCTCTGTGTGCCTTATTTATTCAATTAGAATCGATGTAATCAACAAGATAACGATTACAGCTATTATATAACAACAGGCAAACACAATCCACGAACAATACACAAGAGACAGCTGCAGTCTATAAACACTCAAATGTGACCAAAAAAATGGTCGGACGGCCTCTGTACATTCCTGGCCTATTGTTTATCGCGTTTAAACGGACATATTTAATTCGGTAACGAGCTGTCATGATGGTGATGCACAGCGTAGGCTGCGTATTTACATTGTGTGCTGAGGCCAATTCAGCGTTCAGCAACACCACACGCCATGCAGAATGAACACAACCCTCTTCCGCATGAAACAAGAATCCTTACCTACTCGTTCCAGCATATACACACGGATGCTGTTGCATAAAACGCTTACCGTGCTTAAAACGGCCTCAGACGAGTTGCGCACGCGTTATTCTGTCTGCAATCGTTTAATTTCACCACGCGCGATCCGTCTTGCGAACTTCGGGAATTCCGAGTTTGCGTTTCTCTCCAATGGGACTCTGATAGCGTTCCGCTTAAACACTAAATAGCCAATGGGAATAAAGCGTCGTGTCGCAAATACAGACAGCTCATTTCAGCTGTGACTGACAAAGGCAGGTGAAAGTGACAATCTGAACGTGAAGTGCGGTCTTATCGTTGACTTGAGGGGAAGTAAAAACTCCCAACAACATGCATTAACTCCCTATATATAGGGACAAGACATGTTCTCCTCCAGCAGTCTAATGACACGTCCTAACAACAAGAGCTAAATCTGTTGGGACTTCCCAAATGCCTGACTGTTACAGCTGGACTGGCTTAAATAAACATTGCTCTTGTGTTGCAACATGTTCTTTTGTAATTAACACGTAGCTAAAGCAAACACATAGGCTATGTATAAAGCATTGCTGTATTAAATAAAAGGAAGCAACAAAACAACATACTTTAACTCAGTGGTTCCTAAAAAAATTTTTTTCCAGGGGACCCTCTAAAGACGCTCTACTGACAAGTACATATCAACTTATTCTAACCCTAACCCTACCAGTCTACTAATACTCTGCTAGCACTCTGTTGAGGGTTAGTAGATATGTATGTGCAATGTAATCAACAGAATATGTTAAAGGGACCATCAAAATAAAGTGAGACCTAAATTACATTATGATCTCCAGTTTTCTAAATGATAAAAATAAAGCGTTGGCTCACTATAACATGTTATCAGCTAACAAAGTAAAAAAAAAAAAATTTTATGAAATGATAGAATAAATTTGAAACCATATTTAAAAAAAGCATATAGCATAATAGTAAAGTTGATTAATAATTATAACCATTTTATTTGCTCTGGTAGTAGTTCTTGATAGGCCTACCTTATTAACCAAATTGTTTTGTTTTTTTGAATGCTTGTTTTCCATCAACATTTACACACATTTACAACAGTACATAAAATCTGGTTCGATTTTTCCGTTGGTTTGAGTAAAAACTGCAGATAGGCGGAATGAAAATTTTACATTTACAAGTTATTTAGCAGACATTTTTATCCAAAGCAACTTACAAATGAAGACAATAAAAGCTATCAAAAAGAGCAACAACATGCAAGCACTGTGAAAAGTCTCAGATAGCCCTAACACAATAGCTTATATATAGCCAGGTTGTTGTTTTTAAAGGGGTAATCAGATGCCCATTTTGCACATGTTCTTACGGGTCTCAATGAAAAGTCTATGACATTGGTTCAAATTTCTCAAAATCAGGGCAGGTCTAAGGTAAAGACCTGTATAGATGTACATATATCTATGAGTAACGTAACACAGTATTGTCAATCAACAATTGTGGGAGGGGCCTATGCAGAACTACATAATTCTTTGAGAATAGGAATAAAAAAATAAAATAAAATAAAATAAAATAAAAAAAACATTTGGTGGATTTTTATCATTATAGGATGGATGTATACAGACACTTACAACACATTTATGTTCAAACAACTTGTAAAGTGAATTTTGCATCTGAAGACCCCTTTAAGAAAACAAGTAGCCTAGATAAAATAGAAAAAAGAAACCCGTGTTAGGTTTTAAAGAAAAACTAGCAGTTAAAGAGTAAATGCAATTGATAGAGGGTCAATCCCAGTAACGTCACATGAATCTTGAACAAATTGCTTTGCAAAAATCATTGATCAATGCCATCAGCAGCAAACAGGGGCTGGACTTAAAATAGTTTTTATAAGAGGTTCGAAACAGGAGATGTGACTTGGCAAATAACAAATGTTTCAATGCGTCATAGAAAAAAAGTGTTAATTTGCAAATATTTATTGTGAAATGATGCGTTAAATTATAGCGTCATTTGTTTTCACAAGAAATGCCATAGTTGATATTTGTCCCAACTAATTAAATTGTAAACTAATAAATAAGCTACACCTAAAAATTCTGTTTAGTTTATTATTAGTTCAAGAGTCTGAATACTTTTTGGGGTCAATGCTGTAAGACATTAATATAGTTCGTTCTGTATATTGTATTATGTCTGGATCTTGTATAACAGCAACATTCATTCCAGACGTCTTCAGGCAGTAGTGCTCCTTTTTACCATGTGGTGACCATAAGACTTCCAGTATGCTCTGCTGCCATTACAGTGGGAGCTTTTTCAATGCAGGCAACTAGATCATTGAGGAACCACAGAATGATGAGTAATCACTGCAGCTCATTTCAAGTGCTTTCTGCTGTTTTTTGTGCATACTTTCAGTGAACTTTCCAGAGCTCTTGCCAGTTTTATATTTCAATCTTACTTCTTTGACAGAAAAGAGCGGCTTGTTATAAACTATGCAGAAGGAGATGGTGGACATATGATCACCCTTGGGACTTTAGCTCAACTCAAATTTTCATCAGTAGTGCTCCAAGGGGAATGAAAGCAAAAAGGCAACACACTCACAGGCTTAAACAGAGAAACGCGAAAGATTACAGAAGGAAGCAACTGACTCATTTTTAATGGATCACATAAACATGTGGTCAGTGCAAATTTACATCAAATACAAAGAGCGCTATTGTCACAGAGGTTGCATATTATACATGTATAAACATGCATAATATTCATCATATTAAAAAGAGAGAGAACCTGCTGATTTAATCGATGCCAGAGCTGTCATTTGATAACCATAACAATCAAAAACTAATTATTAATTTATAGGTCACTCCTCCAACTCCAATTCCAAATCCTAATACTTGACAAAACAATAACAACATATTATCATGGCACATTTTGTTACTGTAACCCGGTCAATATTTTTATATGTTGTAGGCTATTGCATCTATTTGCATTTTTAATTACAGTTAAAAAGGCAGTTTTCAGAAAAATGGTGAACGTTTATATTTTTACTTTTGGCTGTTGTTTGGCAGTATTTCTTTATTAAAATGCATGTCCAAATCCCGTCTGGTTCAACTAAATGAAAATTTGCTTTATCCAATTCTATTCTGAACTCTAAGTGCAACTTTTTATTTCTATAAAAAAGTTTATGAGACATCAAAATTTAGTTTTTTATGGAAGATTATGTAAATTTGTGCATTTTTATTTGATAATGCAGCATTTGCATATTCAAACTACTTTTTGCTTGCTTGTTTTGTTCGTGTAGGGCTGCAAAAACGGTCTTTATGTGTTGTGATTAATCAACTGGGGAAGTATGGCGATAGAAATTAAAGTCTATTTTTCTATTTATGGTCTCTTGTCCAAATAAGTAGCCTACCATCTTACTTGTCATGTTTAGTAGTAGTTGTTCTCAGTGGCTATTTTTTATTTTATTTTAGCCTCTTTGTTCGTGCGAGATTTGTAAAGAGGGCTTTATTTACACAAATATGCATAAACGCGTATAGCAAATATTTTAAAACGGCGACGTTTAGATTGATTTGGTTACAGAGATTTGTACATTCGGGAAGGTTTGGCCGGACGTGCCACGTCACGCAGCGTGAATCCATCTATTGGTCAAACTGGAGCATATGCTGCTCCTTTTTCCTCCCTATGGCAGTTTTACGCCCCAAACAGTAAATAATATTTTGCCCAATCAGCTTAACAAAGCTCATACCTTCGAGAAACACTTTTATGTTTGTCATATGCATCTTTAATCGGCTTTGCGTTCGTTTCTAGCAGTCGTTCCCTTTGTGTTGGTTTCTTTTGCATCACTTTTCGAGACAATGGAGTCTCTTCGCCATCAGCGCTTACAGCCCGGTATCGGATACGGAGCGAGCGCGACCGGGACTCTCCGGTCCCTGCGGCCCGGTGTAACTGGCACTCTTTCCTCGGCTCAGGTTTCTCACGTCTCGGTGTCTGCCTCCCCGGGGCCGCCGCCACCACCGCCGCCCCTCCAGCTCCACAGCCTCGGGTCCGGTATCATGGGCAGCGGGTTCGGTTCGGTGGACATGTCGGCGGGTCTGGGTCTGTCCAACCCAAGCAACCCGGCGGTTCTGAGAGAGGCAGTGGACGCGGTGGTCCGGAGCTTTGCCAAACACACGCAAGGATACGGCAGGGGTATGTGGGGTGAACGTGGACATGTTTTGCACATGAAGGCATAAGGGTCCATGATAAACAATATATATATATATATATATATATATATATATAGTTTTTTTTTTTTTAACAATTAAAATGTAAATATAAAAAATTATTAAGAATGTAAACACATGTATTAAAATTGGTTCTTATGCTCAATTTTATACATGTGAGGTTTTGTAATTAAATCACTTTTAAATAGGATATGTCAGTAGGCCCATTTAAAAAGTAGTTTAAGCATTTTATAAGTAAAATAAAATTTCACATGCACATTAAGCACATATGAGAGTACAAATTTTTATATTCACAAATTTACTTCTTAAAATTAAAAATAGGATATTAAATATTGTATCTATCTGTCTATCTTCGTTTACAAATATTAATCATATATGTATAAGTTTTTTTGTTTGCAGCACCCAGACATTGACTGCCCTTTAAAGTAGGATGGAAATTAAAAACTTGACCATCCTCTGTATGAACTGCATTTTAATGTATTTTTGAATTATTTAATAGACTAGATCTGGACAAAAATTGCAACTTAATTAACCCACATGCAAGATATTTTCAAGTATACACATTCAGAAATGAATATTGAAATATCTTTATAATATAATATAATATACAATATAAATTTGCTTAAAAAGGGAATTTAAATCATAAAACATGACCTCTGGCAGTGTCTCAGTAGTAGAGACATTTCAAAACGAATTAATATTAAATAAACATTTAGCATAAAGCCTACATTTAAAATTCTTAAGATTTTTGCATGTGTTGTAAATTATATAATATTATTTAAATTAAGATGAGAGTCATCAAGTATAATCCACAGGAAAATGTCACAGAGCAAATAAAAAAAGACATGTTTTTCATCAGTTGCCCTCATGCAGCTCCCGAACTAGACAGCATTTTGCAGCACCGTAGGTGTGTTTAAACACTTGATTTGAGCACTTATATTGAGCCCCCTGACATGCTGACCTAATTACATTAAATGGATTATTGTCGGATAGACTGTAGCCACTGTTCTTTACAGGCAGGCTAAGTGTTTTAATCTAGCTCCTAGACACCTCAAACCGTCTGAACGTAACCTCCAAGAAGCTTAGCTTTCATTTGCAGGAGAAAGACCTAAATATATTTGTGCTTGAGGGTTACGTGCGGCTGTGATCATTTTCACATTACTCCTGTCTAAATACACCACCCTTATTTCCTGTTAGAAACTAGTATCTGAGCAATTCCACAACAACAAGCTTCCTTTAAATTAGCCATTCAATGAGCATGTGCTTTTCATTGTTTACTGACACGGTCATAAAGAAAGATGAATTTATGAACTTGTTTTGTAAAAGTATTGTTCTTCAAGTGGTTCCAAACCTGTACGAGCCGCTTCTTCTGTTGAACACACAAGAAGATACTTCGAGCCGAACAGTTGCCAGCAGCCATTGTCAGGTTTGGAACAACTTGAGGGAAAGTAAACGATGGCAGGATTTTCACTTTTGGGTGAACTCTATTTAGGCATATTAAAAACACCAGACAGCAATTAAACAAAGTTAAAAACTTGATTTGTCTTGAAGTCTTAAAATATATTACAATGGTGTTGTATACTCTGATCTGATGGTGTTATTCCCACAGTGAATGTGGTGGAGGCCTTGCAGGAGTTCTGGCAGATGAAGCAGTCACGAGGTGCTGACCTGAGGAACGGGGCTCTTGTCGTCTATGAGATGGTCCCATCAAATAACCCCCCTTACGTCTGCTACGTCAGTCTCCCCGGGGGAAGTTGCTTCGGGAGTTTTCAGGCAAGCAATATTCTTTTTACATTTTCCAGTGCATTTGTCTTGGAACTTCAGATCTTCAGAAATAAATAATTGTGTTTTGGTTGCCGTCTGTGTCCGCATATTTTCTGCCTGATGTTTTCTCCTGAGGATCTCTTGGAATTGAATTCTGTGAGCATCTTCAGGATTCGATTACAGTGTGGTTAAATACCCTCTTTGATCTTCTCAGTTCTGCCCGACCAAAGCCGAAGCAAGACGGAGCGCGGCCAAAATTGCCCTAATGAATTCTGTTTTCAATGAGCATCCATCTCGCCGCATCACAGATGAGTTCATAGAGAAGAGCGTCTGTGAGGCTCTAGCCTCTTTTAATGTGAGTTCTCACAGTTATCTCAGTTTTTGAGTGGAGTTTTCTTCCTGTTAAAGAGTTCACCCAAAATGTGCTTGCTTCATTTACTCTTTTATTTCTGCTTGGGAACCCCATGCAGTTACAATGAATGGGCACTGGAGCTTTTAAAGGGATAGTTCACCCCAAAATGAAAATTCTGTCATTAATTGCTCACCCTCATGTCATTTCAAAAGTTTAAAACCGCTGATTTTCAGAACACAAATGAAGATATTTTTGATAGAGCTCTCTGAAACTCCACAGACAGCACCTTAACACGATCAAGACTCAAAAAGGAGATCACTAAAATGTCTACATGACATCAACTGTAATGTTACAAAACGATGAGAATACTTTTTATGTGCAAAGAAAACTAAAATAATAATTTATTCAACAATGCGTTTCCTCAGCGTCACCCTATAGCACCATTTTGGGAAGCATCACATACGTAAACAATGCATGTTTGTGGATATGTTGTTTATATACAGATCTTTTTACAGATGTCCTTACTAAGTTTCTGAGCCTTGATCATGTTAGGATCCTTGCGGTCAATGGGAGGGCCAGAGAGCTCTAAGAATGCATCAAAAATAGCTTAATTTTTCTGAAGATGAACAGAAGTCTTATGGGTTTGGAACGACATGAGAGTGAGTAATTAATGACAGAAGTTTTATTTTCTGGTGAACTATTCCGTCATTTACTGTCACTTTTGATTAATTGATTAATTAATCCTTGCTGAATGAAAGTACTAATTTCTTTCAAATCAAACCTAGAACTTTTTAACAATCGTTGACATCATTGACCTTTTGTTTTTACTGTAGGGAAACAGAGAAGAAGCTGATAACCCTAGTACAGGCATCGGTGCTTTTCGGTTCATGTTAGAGTCTAATAAGGGGAAATCTATGCTTGAGTTCCAGGTAAATGAGATCATTTTTGAACAATATGAAAAGTAAGTGTACATGTGAGTTATAATTTTTGACCTATTTCTTAGGAGCTGATGACAGTTTTCCAGCTTCTCCATTGGAATGGTAGCCTGAAAGCCATGAGAGAAAGGCAATGCTCTCGTCAGGTAAAGACAAATATTCTATTTTCAATAATACTTCAAGAGTCATATCATATTTACCTTTCTTCTTCCGAAAAAATAGTTTACTCCACTATGTAAAACATGCTGTAACTTTCACATAAGAATGCGAGAATCAAGATTAGGATGCAGCAAAATGCAATAAATAAATAGTTACTTGGAAAAAAAAGTGTAATTAAATATACAAATAAATCAAAAAAAATAAATACATAAAAAAAAAAAAAATATATATATATATATATATATATATACACATTTTTATTTAGTTTAATATACTATAATAACTTAAACTAAATTAAAAATAATTGAATAGCAATTGAACAGAAACACAAACAAATGCAAAAACTGACTAAAATGAAAATGGAAAATCTACAATAACTTTGAAATATTAATAAAATAACTATAATAGTATATCAGTAAAATAACACAATTTTTTTTTTGCATTTTAGCACATATATATAGATATAGATTTTTTGTTTTTGCTTTTTTATTTGCTATTATTCCCTATAATTTAGTTTCTTGTAAATATTTATTTGGCCCATTGATATGTTTCACTGACCTGTCTATGGTGTGTATAACAATCAGCCTTTTTTGTAAACAGGAAGTGCTTGCTCATTACTCCCACCGAGCGCTAGACGATGACATGCGTACACAAATGGCCGCCGACTGGGTCAGTCGAGAACACGTTTTATCCGGTACCATCAACCGAGAGATGGCCGCCACCGAGCGCGAGCTGGAAGAGGCCCGTCTGGCAGGACGGGAGCTGCGCTTTTATAAAGAAAAGAAAGACATTCTGCTAATGGCAGTGGGGCAGCTAGGTGGGTCAAACACTACAACTCTGCCCTGCACATGCTGAAGAGTATAAAGACGTGTCAGGCGTGGCGTATGATTGTACCAGACAGCACTCCAAAACAGTATTTTTTTCAACTTGTGTATGTGTGTTTGTGTGTAAGGAGAAGTCAAGAATCAGCATTTTGAAGAGTTCCACAGACAAAAACGGTGATGAATTATACGTTTCTGTCTTTTTGATTTGAACATGTAAGGCATTTTAAACTTGAACAGAATTAAGCGCTATATTGCTATTATTACTATACCAGTATTATCCTCCAGTGTTATCCATCGACTGTACTGGCACATGGACCTAATATTTTGTAAAAATCCTTTTTGAGGCCTTCTTTTGCATTGTACTAATCATGAATCCTTTTTCACTAATTCACTAAATCACTGCCTATTCGCTTTTCTTAGAGATACAGTTGTGTGATCGAGTCACAGATTGATCGTAGTGATGCAGTTGTTTCAATAGTCTGCATACATTAACATAATAGCCTTGCTCATTTATTTGCTTCACATGTGCTTTTGGGAATATACAAACCTTTGCTTTGCAATGTTAATCTTAAGTATGTTTACGTAAACACACATTTCTACAGTACATTCTACAGTAAGAGCCAGTTGCCTTAGCATAAACGTTTGCTTAGGAAGCAACCTCGCAATGTTTCATACAACAAAGATCAGATTTTCTTTGGTGAGAAATCCTGCCACAGGAAACATAGCAAGGCCGTTTCCTCCAGCCTTCATATTACGTAGAAAAACTGAACCTGTGCCCTCATTACATGGCCTTTTGTTACTTTTATGATTGTAGAGCAATCATGCTCAAGGCAACATTTTATTTCTACCTCCTTTCTTAAAGCTTTTGTGAACATTTATTAGCATATACACATACGAGTGGGTTTGTGTTAAAAGAATAGTTCACCCAAAGAGAAATTTGCTGATAATGTACTCACCCTCAGGCTTGTCAAGATGTAGATGAGTTTTTTCTATTTCAGAACAGATTTGAAGAAATTTAGCATTACTCCACTTCAGTGGAGCCTCTGCAGTGAATGGGTGCCGTCAAAAAGAGTTTAAAAAGCATCCCAATAATCCACAAATTATCTGTAATACCCATCATATTGGTGACTCTATAGTCATCTTGTCTAAATAAGGAGATAAATATGTACAAATTTGTTTTAAAACAGTTAAATATAAACATGGTTTTAATGAGAAAATGTTTTCCACACAAATTATTGTCATGTTTTTATCACCTTTTTGGAGTCTGACGGCACCCATTCACTGCAGAGTATCCACTGGTGAACAAGTGATGTAATACTAAATTTCTTCAAATCAGTTCTGATTAAGTAATAAGCTCATCTATATCTTGGATGATTGGAGAGTGATTACATTCTTAGCAAATTAGCATTTTTTGAGAGAACTATTACTTCAAGATGAGCAATGCTTTGCAATAGGTGGCTTGATTTAGTGCAACAGGAAATAAAACCATATATTGCGTCTTATAGACACTTGTTGGCTTCCCAGCTCAAAATGGTCCTTATAGCCTGTACTATGCTTATAATTTAGCTAAAATCATAAATATACAATCAAATATTTTCAAATGTAATCGCATTCTTATTCCATCATCATAAATAACTGTATTATAACTGATCATACTGTGTTACTGGGTGAAGTGATGTTGTAAACTTAATTGTTGTTGTATTTTATCCCAGCCATTTGTTTCAGTATTAGGGGCTATGATATGATGTCACCAGTCAGTTACCTTTCAGATCATTTTAGATCAGGATAAAATTTAAAGCGTCACTGTTTTCTCCTCGAACTGAATTTTAAAAGACTAGCTGCTAGATCTTGCTACGAACATCACAATGATGTTAAATGTAGGATGTGCATGGTGAGAAACAGCAATGATTGTCATTAGCCAGACAGACCTGAAAATGTACTTTAAGGGCTAATTGTAATTATTTGTTTTCTGTTGTCGTGGTATAGTACACGTCATAGTTTAACTGCAGATGAGTCTGAATTATTCATTTAAAGCCCTGGAAGTTTATAGGCTGGTATTATAAAAATAGTAATATAGACAGACTGTGTTGCAGTTCTTTACATGACATAAGAAAAAAAGCATAGTTTACCCACAGAGTTTATTCTCAAAATGCAGCTATCACGGATAACATAAAGCCCCCTTTCTATAAACCTTCATAATGTGCGGCTACAAATTATTTATTCATTTGAGACCATTTTGTGAAATGACAATGAACATTTTGTGAAAGACGCCCATTACTAACAGTACAATTTGCAGTTATATTAATATTAATTAATTAATTATGTTCTTTCAGTGTTATTTGTTTGTGTTTGTTTGTACTTTGTCATATGATTCCAGCATATGCCACTAAAGTGTATTGAAATGTAAACTGCATATACATTGCATATAATTTTATACAATTTGTTGGGTCTTTTCCCTGCTGTTTTTTACACTCTTGTTTACCAAAATTATTTTTCAAATAATACTTTAGGTAGTGAAATTGAATCAGTGCATGTGAATACATTTTATACATTCTCTTATTTGTTTTGTAGTCTGCCATTTTACATGTTTTATACGATTTTGATGCGTAGCCAGTGTTTTGTTGATTTATATTCTTTACAGATCAATAAAGCAATTTTAAACTTACCCATTTCACAGGCTGTGGTCCTTGAATGTTTTAAAAAATCAGAAAAACATAACCACGTCAAACATGTTTCACATACATGTAGCCGGCATAGAAGAGAGACTTTTATTGAGCCAGGTCTTTTATTTTGAAGCCGAGTAACTTAGGTGTCTAGTTCATAGGTCTAGTTATATGATTACCGTTATAAATATATATATATGTATGTATATATTTGTTTATAATATACTACAACAATTTGTAAAACACATGTGTTGTACTACATTGGTATGTTAAAGCAAGTAAAAAAGTCGACTCGTTTAAAACAAATTGACATTCTGATATTTGTGTCAGGCAAAATAAACAACCACCCTTTTAGGGGTCCTTTAACGTCCCATTGCATTTCATGTGGTTGGGAAATGCAATGACAGTTTGTGAGACATAAGTGCTGAAATATATATGAATTCTGACTGAGTATTTATGCTGTGTTGCGGTTGGTGTTAATTAATATTTCCCCAAAAAATAAATTCATTCATCTTCTATCGTTAAGTCTATAGTAATCATGTGGGCGGTCGCATCATCAAGGTTTGTCCTTCAAAGCTGCTGCTGGAATCTTACAAATCTAAAATCTTCCTTGAGTCGTATACAGAATTTGTCACAAACAGCATGCAAGGTAAGGGGCATAAAAATAGCTGATCTAAGTTCAAAACGCAATTGCAGATATCATCAATTGCAGATATTATTGTGACGTTGTTTTGACCAATAGCAAATAATATAATTTTTATTATAATCTATATATAATAATCTATAAATTTTAATTTTTGATAAACTTTAGTTTATGCGTGCACATATTTAATGCGTGTGTGTATATGCTGTAGTCAACATTTGAAGTGGATCAAATTCTTTTATCAAAGTTGTCCTAAAACCAAAACAATACCTTTGAAAAAGCACCTACACCTTTTGATGTTTTTTTTTTCTTCTTCACAGAATACAGTTATTGTTGAACGCTGTTGGAAGGTTCCTTTATCAAAAGAGGGAAAACCACCCAGACTACATCCTCGTCGACACAGGATATACCGCTTGGTTGAGGACACAAAACACAAAACCCAGGACAAAATGGAGCTCATCCTCTCTCAGACAGTGCCAAGTGAGTGCTTTTGCCTCATGAAAAATTTAGCATGATTTCAGAACTGTTTTTTTTTTTTTTATGTAAATATTTATTTCACAGAGCTTGGTGGACGAGGTGACACTGTTTTCGTAAAAAAATCAGTAGGTCGCAACAAACTGCTACCCCAAGGTCTGGCTGTCTATCCATCACAAGAAAATAAAGATATGTTTGCAGAGGAAATAAGGGTTAGTTTCATCTTCATGTCATTTCATATTCATTTGTCCTTAAAGAAGTAAAAATGTTAATGAGTTTGTTTCTGCATCCGAACAGATTGGGAGAAATTTAGCATTACGTGATTTCCTCAGCAGTGGATCCTTTGTAGTGAATGGGTGCCGTCAGAATGAGAGTCTAAACGGCTGATTAAAAAAACAATAAGTGTGCTTCAAGAAATACATCTTAATACAAAGATACAGAATTATAAAAGCATAAACTGGAGACACCTATTCACTGCAGAGGATCTATTGGTGGGCAAGTCATGCAATGTGACATTGCTCTAAATTTCTTCCGGTAAAATAACAAACTCCTATACATATTGGATGGCCTGAGGCTGAGTATATTTTAAGGAAATGTTAACTCTTGGGTGAACATCATTTGTAGTGTTCATCGTTTGCTTTTGTTCCTATAGCTACTTCGGGAGGGACGACCCGAGGACAGAGTACAGACACGCACAGGACAGCTAGTGAGTTAACATGTCTTTTCGACTATAAAACATTAATATATATAAGCTGCTGTGTTTGATTACAAAATGACATGTTTGGTGTTTTGATATTGGTCCTCACATGAGTTGATTCATTTGGTGTGTGTGTGTGTGTGTG
>JAUCMS010000038.1:15645625-15666957 GCA_032357445.1 Enteromius radiatus
TATTTATTTAACTTATACCAATATGTTATTTATTCTTTATTTAACAATAGCAATACTATTCTTTTAACTGGGCTACACCTTACTTAGACACCTTTTTGCAAAATCTTAATAATCTGTATGAAATGAAGCATCATTTAAAGATGTAGGATAAATACACAACTAAGAGTAATATTTAGGGTTATGGAGTAAAATAATCTGATCAGCTAAGGACAAAATTTCACCAATCAATATGATGTTATTAATAGTTAAATATTTTATTATTTAAATTACAAGAATTAAATTAATTAAGAGATATATTACTATTACACCATATTTACTATTGTACTAAAAGACAAAAAAAATGTACATTTAATAAAAAACATGTTTTATTATTTAATTAAAATGTATTTCAATTACAAAAAATAAGTCACTATTACTAAAAAATGTAATATTTACAAATATTATAATACTATTATAATCTACAATAAAGGCAAAAATATAATAAATCATCTTTTTTTTAATTACCAAAATTACAAAAACAATGTTAATAATATAAATTTATATTAATACTACTATATTGTACAATAAAAATGTAATACATAAAAATTTTGTAATAACACATTTGTGCTGTATAAAAACATAATCTAATAATAATGTAAAAACATGATTATCATTATTATTATTATCATACTGCATTTTTAAATTATTATTACTAAAACATGTTATTGCTATAATAAAAACTAGAATTATTTATTTAATGATATAAAATTATTTAATTAAAAATACCAATAATAACAATTTTATTATATTAAAATTACAATATTTATGTCTATGAGTAGAACAGTAGTCATGTAGTAATGAGTAGTCATTTTTTCCACGAATGACAGCTGATTGTGTGGGTCATGCTTCAGTTTGAAAAATATGTAATTTATATAAATACAGAAAAACAGATATTACAAACAACTCACTGCTTCATCGTTGAACAATGAAGAGGATCCTGAATAATCTTGGTCATCAGCCGCAGGGTTCGAGTCTTGGTAACATCCTTCACCATAGTAATCCTACCAAACATATGCATAAAACATCAGCTGCTGACATGACAAGCAATATACTGGTGTATGAAGCTTATTCGTGACGACAGGTTATACCTGAGGAGAAGTCTCTGGCAGTGGATTTCCTGGATACTGATGTTGATATTCTTCGCTCTCATAGTCTTGCATGGCTCCGGCTGACCTGCTGTAGCTGTCTGCGTTAGGAACAAAGTCCAGCGGGGCGTCCTCCACACCGGGTGGAGGGTGCAGCGAGGGAACGTACTGCTGAGACTGAGGGGTTTGAGACATGACAGGCCGTGCTGAGCTTTCCGGAAGGGAAAAGTAGTTCTCTGGAGCGAGTTCATCGTCACTTCCCTCTTCATCCACGGTCATTTGTTTGGCTAGCTGCAGCGCTGCTGACTTGGCAGCTGCTTTGATGGCAGACGGGGACGGGCTGCTTCCAGAAAGACCCTGTGACTTCGCTGGGGCTGTCTTCGGCTTGTCCGAGCCGGGGCGTTTGGTTAGGGTGTGCGGCAGCAGGGGCCGCTCGGTCACCTTCACCACCAGATTCTTAGGCTGGGGCAGTAGAGAGGAGAGACCTCCACCTCCCTGGAAGAAAATGGAGAAAATTTTCTTATTTAATATTACATAAATCCACCCAGACCATTTATACATGGGTCAAAAACGGTAAAATGTCAGCATCAAAAGAAATTCACAAAAGTGATTTTGTGTCAATAGAAAGCACATTAAGTGTTTGAAGGTTTTAAATACGTTTTTGGAGAATAAAATGTCAAGATTTGGTTGAAATAATGTTGCACTGTCATTCAGTGTAACACAATATTTATATAACAAATTCAAACATAATGCTTATTCTGCCTTGTACATATTAAAATATATAAATGAATAAAGAAGCATATTCAAATTTGTTTGAGTAAAAAAAATCTATTGGGCAAAGCCTAGGTTTTACAAAAATGTAAAATAACCAATTAGTATTTGGGGTGAAAGTAACTTGTCTTTTAATTTTTTTGCTGCCACAACCAACAGCTCATTAACATATTAATTCAAACAGATTTTTGATTATGTTTAGTCTAATACAAAATACGCAAACAACTATTTAAGCATTTTGAGAGCAGAAAGATTTGCTTGCTATGATTCTTAGTGCTGCCAAACAATTAATTACATCCAAAATAAAAGTTTGTATATGAAAACGTATATCAGTGTACTGTTATATTTATGATGTATATATAAATACACACATGCATATATATATTTAGGAAAAAATGTTATGCTTATATATTAAGTATTCATGTATAATATAAACTATATGAATATAAATATATACATGTAAATACTTTCAAAATATATACTGTATGTGTGTGTGTGTGTGTGTGTGTATATATATATATATATATATATATATATGCAATAAATATACACACAGCACACACACATATATATTTTGTGAACAAAGACAGAACTAGATTTCTGCAGAGTAGGTCTGGTTGTTTTTTTTCCACAGAGTAGGACTGTTTTTTATGGTTAGCATTAAAATTCTATTCACCTATGAAAAAAAAAAAAATTTCCAAAACCTGACTGTTGCACTCAATAAAGGAACTACATACTTAATAGTTAATTATAAATAATTTATATCAAATAAATATATTTATAACTAGAATTTTATAATACTAATATTATTTATAATAAATAATATTTTATAATACTTTTATATATATTTAAATATTAAAAACAGCTTGTTCAATCCTACGGATCTAATATATTTATATCTAATTATAGATAATTTTAGATTAATATTTAAAGGAATAGTTCAATCAAAAATGAAAATTCAGTCATCATTTACTCACCCTCGAGTAGTTCCAAGCCTCTATGAATTTCTTTGTAAAAGTTTGTAACCAGGGTGTTTTGGGTCACCATTGACTTTCATAGCAGGTAAAAAAAAAAAAAAATTGTATGGTGACCCAAACATTTTTCAAAATACCTTACTTTGTGTTCGGCAGAACAAAGAAATTCATACAGATTTGAAACTACTCGAGGGCGAGTAAATGATGACAGAGTTTTCATTTTGGAGTGAACTATTTCTTTAAAGATGTTTTTATATTTTTTAAATAGCTTGTTTTGTTTTAGGTGCTAGAAAAGGGAAATATGAATTTAGTTTTAAATATTCGTTTAAAATGTAATTACAGATGTGTTGGTGAAGAGGGAAAAACAACAAATAGACTTTGAAATAAATATATATCCATACCTGAGGAGCTGATTTCTTTCGGACGGGCTCGTCATCATCAGAGTCAGACTAGACCAGAAAGACACCATCAGTCAGAAACAGTCAGTTTCAGTAAAATGATTGGGCAATGGGTATTAATGGATCTGTATAACTCACGTCTGCTGGTTTTATTTCAGGAACGGTGATTTTAACGGGTTCTGTGCGTTTCTTGGGTTTGGGCAGGTCCATAGTCATTCTCTTAGGCTGAGGAGCTGATGTTTGATTCGAGGTTTTCGGCGGGGGCAGAGACGCGAAGAGTCCGCCGATCTTACCCGCGGGGCGAGGAGGTGAAGCGGGCGAGTCATCGCGATCACTGTCGTCGCTGCTGTCGTACGCTACCAGAGACATCTCCACCGATCAGACCAGATCAGCTCAGTTCATAAGAGAGTGAAGCACACACAAGAATCGCTGACGAGCTACTTTTGCATCACTTTCATCAAAGCAGCTCCACTGATCTCATATCTTCCCGTACTCCCAGATATACCTGGACAAATATTGCGTGTAAATATCTAATAAATGTCAGATCTCAACATTGATGACAAATTCTCCTCGAGATATATTAACGTCCGCTGTAAGAACAGTGCTTGCATTGGAAATGCAGTTTTTAAAATTAATATTCTCCCTGCAAAACCAGAATAAAACAGAAATATGTTAGTCTAAACAAACAAGTGATAAGTGTTAATAATCGTAAATCGTTCCTCTCTAACCATTAGACCCATAAACATTTTTTTTCTTCCACCATCGTGAAGTTTATCCTCAACATCCGCTGCACCGTTTCCCAGGATTCCGCGACACTGACACCAACTGGACTGGAGTGGAATCTCACCAATAAACATATTTAACCGTGACAATAAACCAAATGAATGAATAAACTGATCAACAACTACACGTTATTTTAGATGATAAAACAGTCCCGCATAACTGACCCATAAGCTCTTTTTTCATGATATTTTATCATAAAGAAACTGGGATTTGTTAGGTAGATGGATAAATAGATTAGCATGCTAGGACAAAGATGCTAGTTTTCAAGTTGCATTTGTTTATTACTAGTCACAGACATCAGTTGGAAACACATTTGCAAAAAAATCTCTATAATTAAAAATATAATTATGAACTTATATAATCTGTTTAGAATGAAAACAGAGTCTATAACTTGTTCAGTAAAGGTTATTGTTTAGGCAGAATACTGAGTGGGGTTGCTAATATTTTTTTAATGTTTTTGAAAGAATTCTCTTATGATGACCAAGGCTATATATATTTCAAAATTATAGTAAACACAGTAATATAGTAAAATGATTTGAAAACAAAACAGTTGATGGCGGAGAAGTGTCACATAATCCTTCAGAAATCATTCTAACATTTATTTTAAATATCAACATTACAAACTGCTGTGTTTAATATTTTTGTGGAAAAATTTTCCCATTTTTTCAGGATTCTTTGAAGCGTTCAAAATAGCATTTATTTGAAATGGAAATCACTTGTAACATTACAAATCTCTCTCTCTCTCTCTCTCTCTTTAATACATCTAAGTATTGATTTCTTTAAAAAAAGGAAAATCTTAAAGACCCTAACATTTTGAATGGTAATGTACATCTGTGTATCAGCTGGTAACGTGTTTGTGTAACAAAAGCAAAGAAACCCTGTAAAACACTTGTTGTGTTTATTGACAAATGTCTGCACAACACATACAATATTTTCTCCATGAAAAATGATCTTGCTAATGTTGTTAAGCTCAAATACACGCTCAATACACAGTCTCCATGGTAACTCAGTACCAGTAGCTTTTACGAGGCCTTCTATCTTCTTGAATGTTCATTTTATCCATAACTTCTTCCTCTAGAGTTTTCAAAGATGGTGTGTATGTTTTCTGAAGCGTGTCTTCTGCTGATGTGTCTTTGGGTCCATCTGCAAGGTACATAAACACTGTCAGATTTCTGATAGCCGAGCCATATTGAAATGTCTAAAACTCAAGGTAGAAATGCATTGCTTTTAAGCTTTGAGAATCACCACCTTTCCACTGCTGGGGAATGATGCCATCTTTTCTCTGAAAGACGGGTTTAGGAATAATTCGCCCTGTCCTGACAGAAACACGCACACGCTCGCCCTCTTCAGTGTATCTCCACTCAATATCTGTGGGCTTCCTAAGCAGCATTAGACACAAACACATACATTAAGAGGCAGATGCATTGCATTGTTTCATTTATTTCTCTGTTTGTTTGATGCTCACCTGTCAGTAGGGTCAATTAATGTAACATCCTTCAGCAGCAGAGGGGCTTCACTGGCGATGTAAGTCCCTCGGTAATCTCCAGATCTGCCAATATACCTGAAATGCTGGAGAAAAATGTTTAAAACTATTAAAAGTGCTGATTTGCAATAAAATCATTACTAAAAGTAATATTATCACTAAATCCTGGTAAAATATTTTACTCTTACCGTGTTCAGGCCCTCGAGGATTACCCAGTTTCGACGTCGGATGACTTGAGCAACTTTGCCCTGCTTTCCCTTGTCCTTTCCAGACAAAATCTCCACCTAATTTGAATCATATTTCAAAGTTATTGTCTATAAATATACATTGTACTATAATACAAAACATGCAAGTACCCCGAGATATTATAATAGGAACCTCATCCAAAAATTTAAAAGGCATGTATATATTTTCACCCATTAGGTGTGAGAAATGATTTTATTGTACTGTTAGATGTATTATTTACTATGATTTATCAATTTTACGGGTTTTTTTGTTTGTTAGTTTTTTATTTGTTTAATTCTAATTCTATTTCGAATTAAATTCGTTCATTAAATATAAAATGCTTTTAAAGTGTAAAAGTGGGCAGTCATGGCCTAATGGACAGGGAGTTGGACTTGTAACCCGAAAGGTCACAAGTTTGAGTCTCAGGTGCGGTGTAGTTGGTGGGAATGAATATCCAGCACTCTCTCCTCCTTCAATTCCACGACTGAGGTGAGACCCTTGAGCAAGACACTGGTCCCCCAAGGGCTCCCTGGGCAATGGCTGCCCACTGCTCCGGGTGTGTGCGTGTGTGTCACCATCACCATCACAAAAATCAACATGTGTGTGCGCACTTGGATGGGTTAAATGCAGAGAATTCCTGGCCACAAGTCACTTCACTCACTTTAAATGACAGAAATTATCACTTACTGTGTCTCCTTTCACGACGTGCCAATCCTCGTTTGCAATAGGTTCAACAAACACCTTTCTTCTTTTCTTGCCTGGTGGATTGAGCCGCTGAGCTGCGACCGTCCACGGTCTGTTCGTGCCATAACGATAATCGTGTGGAAATGCAGCTTTTGCTGCCATATAAAGCAACGTTGTCAGTCTCATGCTGCTGGGGACAATTAGAACAAGGAGACATTTAAAGGCTGCCGACGACTATCTATAAAATTATTTTTGAAGTCTACACTTGAATTAATATATGTTGTGCATTTCTATGGTAAAAAGAAAAGATATATTTTTCACTGACAGTTTGTAATGAACGGCTTTGCAACCAAGCTTTTAAAGGATTGTGCGTAAGACTTTTGTACGGGTCTCTCATTATACAGTAGCATTTCACCTACCTGAATTATTGCTGCGGCTTTTAGAGGTACATGTAACTATAATAACGGAATTAATTTGTACAATTCATAAATTCTACATCCACAAGGGTCAAACTTGTGTAGAACCTGCGCTACTTCCTTTTCCTCTCGAACCAAGCTACGTAGATGTCAAAATAAAAGTCTCGAATAGAATTTGGCAGTGCACGTTTTCAAATATATTTTAAATAAAACAAATTACCGTTTTTTTCCCCAAGTCATTTTTATATTTTTTAGGGATTTATAATAATTCGGGAAGTCTTCCTGACATACAGATAAATGGTTTTGTTGGCACTTTAATAAATATAAAATTTTCATATCCGTGAGAAGTTATTATATTCATATTATTATGAATGTGTTTAATAATTGCTTTAGGAGGCATAGGAAAGCGTAAATAGATTGTACTTAATTTCTCAAAATATATGCCACTGTTTTACTGCAAACTGTCAGCAAATTCTGGATAATTTTATTTGATAAACAACACAATAAATTCGTGTAACATTAAGACAACTAGAGTGAAATAAATCAAAGAAACTTGAAAAGTTGCTCTTTTCTTATTCCTAGGATTGTGTTGAGCTTGACATTGGCATGGGCTGTATTAATGATTTACAAGCTGTGTTCATAAATTTAGTGTTCTTGCTTTTACAGTTAAGTGTTTCTTCTTTCAGTACATAAAAGTAAACGCCAGGTAAAGACTTTGGCAGTGAATAATTTACATTACTACAGAAGTATTTTTTAAAATTGTTAATACCGCCATACAAATAAATAATATGAATTTTCTACATTTTAAGACAATTCTCATTATTGTTAAATCATTAACTGTCGTTTATATTTTATGAAAATGTACACAAATATAATAACTGCCTGACGAATATTAAAGGGATTCTCTTTTTTACGCGCATAAAACCATCAACCAATCAAATCGCTTTTTCATTCTGTATCCGAGTAGGATGACTCAGACCAACCAACTAGCGCCGAGCTTTGCTTTGTAGTCAGGCAGACATAACACATTCGTCCAATCACAAATAAGTCGAAAGGGGATTTTTGCTCTATATTTGTCTCAGGTAGTTTCTTTTTCATTTATAAAATAAACGGTACTATTTTTTTCTATTTAAATGAGGTATTGCACTAGGTAAACTTTGTACAATGACAATGGGTATAGTTTATGAGAAAGGCCAGGTATTTTAACGTAATAATCGAAGGTTTTCGAGGCGTACAAGTGTGGCTAGCTAGTTCTATAGCAACAGTCATTGGTAATGATATTAACGATAGCCAGCTTGTGCATACATATACTAAGAAATACATTTTTTTGAACAAATAATGTCGCGAAGTTATAATTTCTATTAAGCAGCTGTTCGTTTATGTCGGTTTCGTGAAGTCGACGTCTCTTCGGCCTGTTCGAACTCATGTTAGCCTATTAGCTGCTAGGTCATGCTCATTTAAACTAGGCTGCGGAGAGGTTTATTACTAAGTTAGTTATCAATGAGCATTTGCGTTTGAGAATATGGTAAACTTGCGCTAAAATGAGCTTTTGGTCATAAATAACCAATGGCTTCGTCTAGTTTCTGGTTGGTTGGCCTTTCAATACGCCCACAAAGAGATACACATGGGTGTAATCAACCAGACCTGTGCATATCTCATATATGCTAGTCTTATATTAGATTACATCATGCATTAAAGTGATTATAAGTGATCGGATATGCTCCTGGCATCATGCATACACCGGCTGAAAGCATCAGTTTCTTATGTTGAGATCTTCATTGGGCGCGTGTGTGCTGAATATGAGGAAATGTCTGGACTGGGGCTGGAAAAACAGCCCTGCAGTATTTGGGCATGGTCGCTATCCGATTGACCTGACAACAGTTTCAGGAGTGGCTGTATTTTCGAAATGGGGAAAAATATCTTGAGCTTTTAGACGTGGGAGAATTAGGCGCTTGCGTGGTTTCATTTCGTGTTTACAGTCTGTCGCTGTACGTGTAAACCTGGCCTAAATATGTCAGTTTGTAGTGAAACTGATGAGCATTTAGATACATGCACATTGCCTGCAAACTTTAAGTTGTTGTACATATTAAATAAATACTTTAAAACAAATGTGCTTTTTAAAAACACTTCATTCTGCACATATGCTTTAAAACTACAACACCCTACAACTTTTAATATTGACGTTTAGTTGCATTGATCTAATGTGCAAAGTGCTGGTTGCACGCAGAATAAACCTCTCCATAAACATAGAATTAATTTACTTTTTAATGCACACTGTTACATTGAAAGTTAGCCCCAACCATACTATGCACACTAACGTCTGCATTATGTTTTAGAGCTTCAGGTCCAGAAGGGTTCTGAATGCAGTTTGTCAGTCCAGTGTGGTTGAGACATGGCAGAAGATCAGTTAAAGGCAGATGCCTCGGCTGGGGAGGGGGAGACGGAGCCCAGTATGCTGCTGCAGAAGCTTAAAAGCAACATTTCGTAAGAACTATTTATTTTTATTCTTTCTTTCATTGTGCTTCAGATAGAATGTTAAATATTTATTTTCTGGTATATCATGGTAAAAAGAGAGTTTGAGTGATGTTTGCAGAGCTGTAGCATTAAGGTAATAGTTTACCCAAAAATGAAAGTTTGTAGAGGCTTCACTCACCCTCAGGCCATCCAAAATGTGGTGATGATTGTTTCTTCATTAGAACAGATTCTGAGTAATTTAGCATTACTTTACTTGCTTTACCAGTGGATCCTCTACAGTGAATGGGTGCCGTCAGAATGAGAGCCGATAATAAAAAATTCTATCTATTACAGTCTTGTAAGAAACAAACCCCATCTTTACGGCATTCACTGAAGAGGATCCATTAGTGAGCAAATGATGTAATGCAACATGTCTCCAAATCTGTTTTGATCTACGTCTTGGATGACCTGAGGTTTATTTAATTATTAGCAATTGTTTGGGGACTGGGAGGTGAACTATTTTCAGCTTCAAAAAACTTAATGTCATTGGCGTATGGACTATACATGTGTATAAGCAGATGTATATGTAAATATATGCACATTCCATCTTTTCACAGTAAAAATGTGCAGGGGAAGGTGGACAAAATTTTGGTAAGTTTCTTAGAGGATAAAAGTACATGAAATGTTAGCCATCTGAGATCTGTTGTGCTGTTATATAGTATAATATTTCACATATTCAGCTTATTTGCGTTTTTGAGGACATATTCTTGCCCTTATTCTGTCTTTCTTCCTGTGACATGTCTCCTCTCAGGAAGATGTACAGCGTTTCTCTGACAACGATAAGCTCTACCTTTATCTACAGCTACCTTCAGGTCCAGGTGCAGGAGAGAAGAGGTACATAAAATCACACAAATAAACTTCAGTCAGCCATGACCCACTTTTTTAAATCTGTATATTTTTTTATGAATCAATTCTCAAAATTCTAATCTGAGTAAATTAAAATATTTGATGCCCCTTAAATTGATTTTTAAAATCACAGCTAGCTAGAAATATGACATGTGACATGAAATATGATATGTCACACATATTTGGCAACTGCTTTCTTGTGCGCACCAGTGGTGATTCAAACTCGGTCAACACGGCAGACCAGCTTCACACCTGCAACTGGATCCGTAGCCATTTGGAAGAACATCCTGACACCTGCCTGCCTAAACAAGATGTTTACGAGACATACCGGTAAGGACTGGGGTGCAGGACATGCACACAAGCCTCTTAGTTATAATTCAAGTAAACACTTGCTGTTTTCCAAGACTTTAAAGGGTCCAATTATCTTTTTTTTTCTGTTCATGTTTGCAATTTTTCACAAAATACAGTGATTACTCACTGGCTTTATTTCTAAACAGGAAGCACTGTGACAACTTACAGCATCGGCCTCTAAGTGCAGCAAATTTTGGCAAAATCATCCGAGACATCTTCCCAAACATTAAAGCACGGAGACTGGGGGGAAGAGGACAGTCCAAATATCCTTTTATCTTTAAATTGTATAAAACGTAGACAAACATTTATGACTTGTAAAACCCTATCTAGATCAGTCAAAGACATCAGAGTGAATGTTGATTCACCAAACACATTCAGCTGTTGAATATTTGAGACATTTAAACTGTACCTTTGGCAAATAAATGTCATCTCATGCTTTGAATTCATTTAAATAATTTAATTAAATTTAAATTAAAAGACTTATTGTTTTATTTAAGAAAACAAAGTATATGTTCAATGTCCCTTAACATAAATGTCAGCACGTACTGCTATAGTGGGATACGTCGAAAAACCGTGTTAAACATGCCATTACTGCCCAACCTGGACCTCAAAAATGATCCGGTATGATTCTTATTTCTGCCTTTTTTTTTCTCTAAATAGCTTCAGCAACACAAATAATATAGGCCAGTGGGTTTTAGTCCTGTTCCCTTTCCCTTCCCCGAGGGTTGAAAGCCACTGATATAGGTTATCAGTTATATTTTGGATAGAAGAAAAACATGTTTATGTTTTAAGTTTCTGCTTAAATTGTCTGTTAATGTATCTATGTAATGTGCCACCTCCAGTCTGAACTGACTGAACTGGTGCAAACCTACAAGCAAGAGGTCACCGAAGCAGCCTGTGAACTTATCTGTGACTGGGCCCAGAAGATCCTAAAGCGATCTTTTGACACGGTGGTAGAAATCGCACGTTTCCTCGTACAGGAGCACATCGTCAACCCACGCTGCAGCCAAGCAGAGCTCGTCACGTCAGCTGCTCTGGCAGGTATGTGCAAGTGAACTAACAGTAAGATGACATGTTAAGATTTGCTCAGCATTATTGTGGTGTCATTGATGTACTATTGTTGTGTGTTAATACTGTGCTACGGGTATCCTGAGTTAAAATTAGGGGTGCACCGATCCGATATTAGGATCGGATATCGGCCCTGATATTGAAAAAATCAGAAAAATGAATAGATCCACGGGCCGATCCAGTTTTTTTCCTTCCTCCGTCGCAGCTAGGTACTGTAAATATAGGTCACAGCGTCGCATCAGATCCTACTACGTCATTCACGTGCTAGCACGTGTGTCGCATGCTGGAACAGTTGGAGCATAAGCAACATGGAGCGAGCCTAAAGGGTACGTTCACACCAGATGTGAATTGCTCAAATAAATTGCGCGATTAGTTAGATGCATGAACATTTTGAGTTTACTCGCTTCATTCGCGTGTACAACAGACGCGAATTTGCGTCATGAGAGGAGCTTCTGTCAGGTGGCTTCAGTCTCTGCAAATTCGCGAATCGCACTGCAAGATGTCTAATCGCGTCTTTGCATTGACTTAACATGTAAATCACTCGCTTAATGCTTCATTGGCGTCAAAAGAGTCGGCTGTGTGGAGATACGTCATGTTATCGGATCGGTATCGGGTATCGACAGATATACAAAGCCCAGGCATTGGTATCGGGACTGAAAAAAGTCGGATCGGTGCATCCCTAGTTAAAATCACAGGTCAAGGACCTTTCCCTAAAAAACTCTTAAAAACACACAAAAAATAGTTTATATTTTTAGTAATGTAGCAATATTAGTTTTTACGTAAAATAGTTTTTATTAAAAAAAATTCAATTATTTTATTAATTAAGCTAAAGAAAATGAGATGTTGCAACTAGATGAATTAACACATTTTGTTTATACTTTATTTTAATTAAATAATTTCCCCCCGTGGTTTTAGTTCACAATAATAACGCTGATTTTGCTACATTGCTTCAGAAATGCAGCTACATTTAGTTTGTTTTTCGGGTTTCATAGGCGGACCTTCTAAACCTCATAAAGTAATTAAAAAGATTCCAGCAGCTTCCCGAGCAGGTGGAGCAGAAGAAGATAACGTCAGTGCAGAAAATAAGGTAATGCTGGTCTGAAATTGTATATATTTGTTTCTTTGACTTCTCCCCCAATCATTTTGATTCATTAGTCAATCATTTTTGCACTGATCTCAGGAATAGAGTATCATCAAATATGTTTGTATAATACTGTTTATTTATACAGTCATAATTCATATTAGTCCCAGTCAGATATCCTGCATATCTGTACCAGTGTGTAATATGTAATGGCATTTTTTGGTAAGCAGCTATATAATAAGTGGGGTAATTTATAATCAGCCAATCAGTTTCATAAAATAAACCAAATAAGGGCATCCATATTAACTTGTCAGGTTTGAATGATAATGTCACATATTGGCAGTAAATATAGTACCCTTGTGATGTTTTTGGCAGCAAAAAGAGAAGGACAGTGTGGAACAGCCACCATCCAATAAGCAGCAGGTCAGTGATAAACCAACCAATAAGGTTGAGTCTGCTCGAGTAGAAGCCTATATGAAGAAGCTCCCTCAGCTCCTTCCCAGAGGCACCGTTCCAGAGAAAACCTCCCCACCGTCGTGTCTTGCACCAGCCGATTCAGGTAGCGTTCAAGTCACTCTGCCCATCACAGTCGCAACCATACCCTCTCAACCAGGCGGCACCGTCCCTGTCATGATTCTGCCATCAGGCATGAGTCTTTCTTACCCAGAGCGCGAGAAAACATCAGTCACAGTCACCACTTCAGCTGCTCCCACTCCAGTCGTCCAGAGAGCGCGACAGGCGGCACCTAAGCGGGGCCCTGACCCCACCACCTCAGTGTCAGCCACTGGCGTCGCTCCGAAACGCAAAAGAGGACGACCCAGAAAGCAAAGGCCAGAAGACATGGCACCGCAGCTGTCACTAGTCCAGACCTCAAACCCAAATCCTGCCTTGCTCACGAGAGGAGTAATCCAAAAGGCCTTGCCTTCCTGTGCCCCCACCGCTCCTTCACAGCTGGTGGAAATCGTGATCCAGGACCAGCAAGGCTTGATGCTTAGCCAACTTCCCACCATCCAGGAAATGACAGACACTGACCACAGAGGTGTAGTGGTGCAATGTCAGCCTGCAGCAGAACCTGAGAAGCAGCAGTCCGTCCTGCTAATGCAAGAGCCCAACCAACAAGGTTACGAGCTGAACCGCAGGATGGTCATCCAGCATGCCCCGAGAGAAGGAAGGCCGGTTGCTTTAGAAGTGCCACAGTCCACCGTTGCGTACCTCCCTCCGGCAACGTTATTAGAGGACAGAGGAGAAGTGGAAATCACTCTGACTCCTGTGGAGCCACAGGTCGATTCCATGCCAAACTCAGCAGGTATTCCCAGCTCCTTCGGCTCCTCGTTCGGCTCCCCGAAACCAGACGTCCCGTAACATTAGCCCAGCTCCCGCCTCCCTGATCTCAATGTGCAATGCCTTTCCAGTGCTTCTGTGAATTGCATACTAGCTTGTAGTCAAACTGAGGTGTACCATCTTGGCTGAGCTTGACTGGGTGTGTTTGCTTTCTGTGTAAAAAAAAAAATATGTATAGAAGTACAACCTGTCATCATTGCCTTCAAACAGCAACTACACTCATATTTTCATACGATTAATACTAAACATAAGTGAAGACTCCAGGAGCGCTTTTGAAGAGATTACGAATTTAAGTGGCCTAGAACAAACGTTTAGACTGTTTTGACAAGAATTTTAGAGCATTGAAAACTCAAACGAATAGATTTACTCGCAAATAACAGTCCAGTCTGGTCCAGCTCAGTTATAAAACGAAAGGACAAAAAAAAAAGAAAAAAGAAAAGATAAATCATCAGAGTTACCAAGGAACTGCTTACCATCTGTTGGCGTTTGTCACCATTCTCAGTGCCATAAGAGAGCAGTTGGTCTTTTTTGCTCTAACCTTCTTTGCATGTTTGTGTTTGTAAAACATGAATTGAGACATTTGAGTGTGTATTCTAGCTGACAAAGAGTGGTATTACGGGTTTGCAACTTCAGGGTTCAAAAAAAAAAAGTCCCTCCCTCGCCCAGTGAATGGGTTAATTGTTCAGTTTTTGTTTTGTTTTTTCTCGATTTCGCAAATAACTGATATACAAACTTCGAAATTACTACAGAGAGTTGCTGTTGGGAAGGTCGAGAAGACACTACTGGTTCAGAAGGTGCACAGTGAAGGTGGATGGAAAAACAAAGACCTCTAAAGTCCCTTTAAATATGCAAATGAGGCTGTGATTTGGTGATTCTTCTCAAAGCCCCGACCCCCCTACGTTCAGGTCTGTCCAGTCATTCTCTTACAGCAACGACAATTTAGCACTTAGCAGATGTAAATAGTTTATCTGTGAGCCCAGAAGAATATCTTCATAGGTAAAGCGTACCAGAACTAATTTAAAACATTTTATTTTCCAAATGTATAGCCATCATCACTATATTGCTACTATGGAATATTATAATTAGTTACTAGTAAAGTGTGGACCGTCACCCTAAAAGCATGTACAAAAAATGAGAAGGTAATATGTTAAATTTCTGAAATTTGATCATATTATTTAAATTTAAGCTGAAATATGTACTAATTATTTATTTATACAAATTTTACAAAGCTTGAACCACAACAGTATCTTTTTGGGTAGATTACCATGTCTTAAAGGAGAATTTTGCTTTATCTTTATAGCCTTAAAACATTTTTTTTTATCAATTGTTTTCAAATATTACACTTGATCTTAGCCATTAATGCGAGTTAATTCACAATTGAATTTTTTTTTTTTTATTTGAAAGTAAATAATCAGATTGATTTGTAGCAGGTTATTTGATGAGCTTTATTTAATTTAAAGCTATTAAAAGACTGAATTTGGAAAAGAAAAATCTCCTTTAAGTTTTATGCTCAACAAAGTCTGTTGATGGGTAATAGAGGTTTAATAGGCACTTAATTTAAAGGCAAAGCCACTCCGATGTGTATAAAGAGATTTGAAATCAGATGTTAATATTTATTCAAATATCGGAGTAATATATGTGAGATGCGAAATGACTAGATTTTACTATGGAGTAACGGTGCTTTAAAAAGCGAAACGGGTTTAACTAACACCACAAATGATTGTGATTCACATGGCAGTGATTTCACCAATCAGCAGTCTGACTGCACTTAACATCCGCTGCTCACTGGTGCTGATTCTGGGTAGAATGGTGGCAAAATGGCAACCGGCTGTCAGACAGCCCGCTGGAGTTGCATCAGCATAAATTACATTAAGGCTCATGAAATGAACGTGCTATATATGTCATGTTTGATTCTGAAGAAACACGGCTGCTTCATTTACTCGAGTTTAAAGTTTGACTTTAACCAAAATCAATGGAAATCTTTCTTATAATTAAAGGAGCTTTTTTTAGTACATTTGTGATTTTGTTAGGGCCCTCTTTCTTTTTAAATATTTGTGTTCATTATAATCTTTTCCTCTTGAAAAATGAATACCATCTAAGTTTGTTTTTTCAGTTTTGGAAAAATGTCGCATTACATCACTTGGATCCTCTATAGTAAAAGGGTGCCATAAAAACATCGATCAATTAACATATTATGTGCTCGTAAGAAACAAATCAATCAAGAAAACTTAGAAAAACCATCACTTCTGGTCAAAATACAAATTCATAATCCATAATGCTTTATTATTTGTTTAATACTACTTTTGTCTGCTTTCTATTGTAAACTGTGCTTGTTTTGTTTTGTTTTTTTGCAGATTTCTCTTCTGATTCAGATTAGACAACTTTTTTAAGTTTAAACCCATCTTAACGATTTGTTTCTTACAAACACACAGCATTTTGTTTGATGAGATATTAACTGGAATCATGTGACTCATTCTGACGGCACCCATTCACTGCTGTGAGGATTTAAGCTTTAGTTTACATGAATAAACTGCACTCTATAATAAAGTCACTCATTTCGTTCGTTCTAGATTCATAAGAATGACTGAACAGTGGGATGTTTTATATATATATATATATATATCCAACAAATTGCATAATGATTGAGGAATGGATGAAGAAGTGAATAATCAGATCTGTAGCAGCAGAGTACTTGTAAAATGATTGAAAGATTATTTCATGGGAATAAACATGTGAGCATATGATCATTTATATCCATTTATGGATATATTATTCATACCTTCATTATATTGACAAACAATGTCATTTTTTGGTTGCAAGTACGACGTCACACCACAGAAATGTAACATGTTCAGTACAACATAGTGCCTCATACAAACCACTGTGCTCTGTAAATATCCATTTTCTTTGCATTATTTATGAGGTTGTGATTTCGCTCTGAAGCATTGAGTGGATTATTAGTTTTAACATTTGGTAAAAGCTCTCAAAACTGTTGCCCTTGAAAAGAATGAAAACCAAAACTGATCTCATGAGTGCAACGAGCGTGTGGTGTAATTACTCAATGTTGGTAATTGTCATGTTTCATTGTGACAAACTCAAAAGAAACCAATTGCGAAGGTGTCTAGCACATTAACATCCGACCGAGTCATGTAGGATTGTTTAGTCACGAGAAATCGGTTTTCTATCAACCCCCGTGGAAATTGCATAAGTGTTCATTTGTTGTGCGTGTCAGTACTATGCCATTTTTACCATAGACATCTAACATGTCTAATGTTATGATCTGATTACCGCTTTTTTTGTTTTTTAAGTCAGTCCATGCATGGTTTGTGTATTGAATATGTTTTAAAGAGTTGTTACACAGGATCTGATGTTGGTCTGGAGTTGCGCAGTTTCTTTCGAAAACATTTGAACCCTGGTGTTTGTCTTGCACTTTAATTTTCTTAACGGAAAGCACACAGGGGGACAAAAAGATGAAATGCAGCACCTTGTATGTTATTTGTTTTTGTACTTATGAGCTCTTCTTTTTGAAAAGGTTTGCTTTTTTTGTATTTCATGTGTTTTTTCATGTTAAAAATGTAAAATTGGACATCTTCCATATAAAAGAAAATGAAATTATCTCTTGACTGTGAGCACATTTTCATAAATCAGCACTAATAAACAATATGTATGATGTTTCTTTATATTTAGTGTTGGTGAATTACTTCAGCCATTTTCAACGCATCATGTTAAAAATGATACATTATTTTATTTAACTGTGTGAAAGGAACTGACAATTGTCAGGATATAGATGGATTTCATTTTTCAGGTTATAATAATAATAATCAGTTTTTCACTTCTGCTTTATATTAATAATATTAATAAATGTTCTAAAATATAAAAACAATACACTCTGTTCAAAAGGTTTGGGCTGGTAATATTTTTAAAATGTTTATCAAAAAATACAGTAAAAATTGTGTTATTGTGAAGTAATAATTCAAATTTAAAATAGTTTTCTATTTTATGAAATATAATTTATTCCTGTCAAAAGCATCATTAGTCCAGTCTTCCGTGTCACATGATCCTTCGAATATGCTGATTTGCTTCCTAAGAAACATTTGTTTTTTATTCATATTAGAAACAGGACAAAAATATTATTTAACATTTTTTGCTGCATTTTTTAATCTAAAAGAAAAGTTATTATTTAAAATAGAAATCTTTGTAACAAATATCTTTAACAACACTTTTCATTAGTTTAATGTATTTTTTCTTAATAGAAGTAATTAATTATTTTTCTAAAAAATTACTCCTAACTTTTGCAAGCTTCATGAATATTCCTTCGACAGAATAAAAAAGGATTTTTTTGCTAAATAAGTTCTGAAATAAAACACTTTAGTTCTCTAAATCCAAATAAATGTGACATTGATCATGTGTCTCTTTGTACAGCAGTGTCTTCAATTAAAGCGCATGCTCTTATTTATGATCATCAGGTTTGTATTAGACAAAAAATGCAAAATAGAAGCATTTTGGAGCCCATTGTACACGTGTTTGTGATAACACTAAACTTTGTTTGATGACTCTGCACTTGTGTAATACTAATATTCCAGATGTTTCATAAATCAATGGTCACACATTAACAGAGGTGGCTTTTATTAGCTCAGCTTACAGGATCCAGGGAGCTCCATGGAGCTCTGTGTACTTAGTATACTGTACATCACTTTGGATGAAAAGCTGATGACAAGTAACTATGTACAGATCGACTTGAGACAGTAGCATTTCAGTGTAATATTAAATTCTTATTACAATACCTGATTATTTACCATTACAGTCTTCAATCTTTAACGGCATAGTTAGGAGCTCCACAGTAGCACTCAAACAAATGCTCATTAGTGCTTAGGAACAATTGCTACCTTGATTTGGTCCAGTAAACAACGATGAGCAACAGTTCAAACCATGAGGATAAAGGAAAGGTGAGAACGAGGGGTCAACTGTACTGTAAAGGCAGGCTTGGCATTGGGACAACAGGTCTGCTAAGAGTGAAGTCCCACGGTTCAGTAGTGGTACGTAAGAACAACTCTCAACTGAAGCCCAACTGGCTTTGAGAGTCTGGTTATGGTGGTGAGTGAACTCTGACCTAAAGAATACAGCAATCCGATTCATCCTTCTTTTCCCGGCGTCTCTGTCCTCCGTGCTGAGATGCAGACTGACCTCTCATCTGTGAAGAAAATACAGTACAGTACTGCAGAAAACTTTCACTGAGTGGGGAAAATGTTACAAAGAGCATTTGACAACTGCTTGTTTAAAGAAATAAATATTTTTAAACTTTCATATGTAGGCTTATCTCTTGGAACTCCTTTTTTGGGAGCAATTTTGAAAAATTAGTTTACAATCTCAAAATACTGACATGTGTTTCAGAATTCTACATTTATATTTAGCAATTCTGACTTTGTCACTCAAAACAAATACATATTCTTTTCAATTGTTTCCCCAAAATTTCAGAATTTACATTTTGCAATTATATATATATATATATATTTTTTTTTTCTATAAATTTTGCATTTTTTTTTAGAATTCTCCCATCTAGCAATTTTCTTTTCCTGCTACTTAAAAAGGCCAATTGTGACTTTTGATCTCACAATTATTATTTTTTCTTCTGATTTTCTTTTCTCAAAAAAAAAAATAAATTGTGAGAAACTGGACAAATTTCAACAGAATTGTTAAAGAAATAGTCATAATTATTTTTATATCTTTTAATCCCAGAAACCTACCACATTATCACAGTTCATAGGAAATTATTCAAAATATCACAAAAATATCATTAAGGTTTGTAATGGCATGATGGTGAATAAATGACAGAATTATCATATTTGGGTTAACTATAATTTTTTTAAGGATTTTTTCAAATTCAGCAGGGATGCATTCAAATTATGAAAAGCAACAGTAAAGACATTTATAATGTTAAAAATTAAATATAATAATAAAAAATATATATGCAATCAATTTCCATTTTGCTATTCATCTGGAAATAAATATTAAGCAGCACTTTTCAATACTGATAATAAGAAATGCTTCTTAAGGACTAAACCAGCATATAATGATTTCTGAAAAATAATACGACATCACAGGAATAAAACATCTTAAAATGGGAAAACATTTTATTTTTAGCAAATAAAGCAGGCGTGGGGAACGTTGATCCTGGAGGGCCGGTGTCCAAGCCTAATCAAACACGCCTGAACCAGCTAATCAAGGTCTTCAGGATGCAGTTAAGTTGGTTTTTATTCAAGGTGTTTCAGGGTAGAGCTAAATTCTGCAGAAGAGTGGCCCTCCAGGACCAACGTTCCCCACCCCTTTTCTATGGCATTATGCACAAGGAAGTACCTGTCCTGCTGAGGGTTGGTGCTGTTGTGTTTGTGGCTGCTGGTACTCCTCCTGCTGCAGCTGTCTGGCCAGCTCAAGATCACTCATGGGTCCAGGAGCTTCACCCTGCTGCTGCTGCAGTGACATCGCCACCAGATAGTCCTGAATCACACATCACCGCATCTTAAACCAGCGCTGCTATGCATGTCAACATTAAACAACTTTCCCAAAGCGTTTAACTATACATGTTGAAACGTGAAACTCTATGATCATTGGCTAAGAATGTACATTTGTTTTGCACTGATTCGATCGGATCACAAGGAGGTGGAACATGTTAGCTCGTGATATTATTGGTCACTTTTCCACCTATATGATATAGCAAAATATTGAATCACCTGGTCGATCTGCATTTGCTGCTGTTGTGCGGAGGGCTGGGTGGCTGCTGAGGGTTTCTGGGAAGCGTGGCACAATCTGAAGTCTGAGTCACAGAAATTCCCATCCCCCTCCACATTATGGAGGCTCTCCCACACCACGCTCTCCTCCTGCAGGAAGCCCTGATCTGTGACCAGCAGGTAAAGGTGACCCTGCAAATTCACACATTACACATACTCTTCACTGGTCAGCAGATACACTGCCGCTGAGATCTCAATTCAATGAGGTTCAAGTAAAATGATCATATTAACACACAATCCAAAATATTTTGCTCTTTTTAGTGCTTTTTAATCATTTAATACATTTAATATATAAACGTAACATGTTTTTCTTACATATATACTTGCATGGTTGTGTGTGTGTGTATATATATATACAGTATCTCACAAAAGTGAGTACACCCCTCACTTTTGCTGCTAGCAGTTAATGGCTTAATGGCTGTGTGTTGAGTTATTTTGAGGGGACATCAACTTTACACCATTATACAAGCTGTACACTGATTACTTTA
>JAUCMS010000038.1:15667057-15677973 GCA_032357445.1 Enteromius radiatus
GTCATTAATTGTAATAATGCAGTGAGATTATTGTCTGACAACAGCCAGTGCTCCACACAGAGATCTGATCTGATCTGATCATCATCCAGTCTTCAAACGGAGACCGACTCAATCCAGAAGAACTATGCCAACGTCTCCAAGATGCTTCAAAAAATTTACCGCTTAATTGGTGAAAATACTATTGGCCTAAGACTTGTGCACAATACTGTACATAATAAATATGCGCAGTAAATACACATATACTACGTGAACAAAAAGTTTTCTTTTTGGATGCGATTAATCGTTTGACATCACTACTTTTTAGCTTTTACTGGATTTACTTAAAGGGACAGTTTGCCCTAAAATTTGTGTCACCCTCCACTCATTCCAAACCTATTGAACACAAAAGAAGATATTTTGAAGAATGTTGGTAGCCATTGACTGACATAGTATCTTTTTCCATATTATGAAAGTTAATGGCTACCAGCAACCTACTGTTTAGTTTCCAGCATTTTTCCAAATATATTCATACAAAGCATCATCATTTCAAAAAGAACAGTTCTGGAACAGATTTCTGAAACGTGATGTCTGTACATAATCATTATCAAATTAAATGTGCACTTTAACATCTGAACAATATGAAGATTTGTATTTATTTTTTCAACACAGAAGTTTTTTTTAATAGAGGAAATTTTGAATTTATATTTATATAAATCAGAAACAACCGGAAAACAAATTATTTTCACAGTTTTTTTTGAAGAATGAAATATTATAATCAGGTAAATTATATATTGACATAATATTGTATAATAGCAAAAACTTTCTGCTCAAAATGTGAGCAAAATGCATTTACTCAAGCTGAATGTTTAACTCGATCTAAAAATATAAACAAATAAATACTTGTTTTTCTTGGTGGTAGGTTTTAAGCGGCTTGACGTCGCTGGGCTTGTTATAATCAGCTTAGCTGCTATGGAGAGTGCTTGTGTGAAAGGCTGCTAAACACCTTGTGCTTTATCATAGTGCTGAAGTGGTTGTTCCTGAAAAACACAGACAGTTCTCCCTCCTTGGCTGTCGTGTTGAGCTCACACAGGCCGTGATACGACAGCTGGGTTGCTGTGGACTCCAAAAATTGCTCTGCTATCAAACCTGTCAACAAACAGATAGCCATTAATACAAAGCTAAGGGAAGCCACACACCTGTGATATACAGTATCTGAGCAGCCATTTGTGTAGAAGAAATAACATTAAATGTACCTTCACTGACTTGACTGCTATCTGTTGAGTGTTTGAACTCTATGATCTTCTCCACCAGTTGGTTGTAGCTGAGCTTGCCCACTGCAGACACCACCTCGGGACTCTAAGGAGGAACTTGTATTGTCGTTTGGATACATGGAATTCAGACGTTATGTAATGTTTCTGCTGACGTACCTGTGGGTCTACGAGCCAGCCGTGGTAGAGAGGAATGTCAAGCAGATCAAAGACGATGCACTCAGGCGTGTACTCAAAATCTGACACACCTGTAAAACGCACATTAACGTCGAGGCCTGTGGACAACTTTGGCAGTACAGCCATCGCGTCGCTCATGTTCTGTGAAGAGAATGAGACATATAAAAAAAGTCATACCCAAATGTATTCATGCTAGCTTATGACTGTTAAGTTATTGGCCTCAGTGTTTGATATATTGAAATATTTGGGTCATGTGGAAGATAGTATGAGTGATATTTACCACAAAACACGTTGACTACTCTTAGCTAACCTATTAAGTTGAAATGAAGAAATAGTGTTTAAAAATAATTTAGTTTAATAATTACAGTTTTTAGGTCAAATTATTCTAATATGCTGATTTGGTGCTCAACAGACATTTCTTTTTATTATTAATGTTAAAAAGTTTTTATTCAAAATAGATTTTTTTTGTAGAAATTTGTGGTGTCAAATGATTAATTGCGATTAATCGCATCTAAAATAAATGTTTATGTGTGTGTTGTGTATATTTAATATGTATATAAAAATACACACTTGTGCATGTATATATTTAAGAAAAATAGAAGTTTAAACATTTTAAAAAATGTATACAATACCAATTATATGAATATGAATAAATGGAAATATTTTTTAAATATATACTGTATGTGTGTGTATTTAGTGCTTTCAAATGATTAATTGCAATTAATCACATCCAAAATAAAAGATTTAATAAAATGTTTACATAATATTATGTATATATAAATACAAACACATGCATGTTTTTTATTATAATGTTATATTTTTATATAAAAATATATTTATATATTATTTATATGAATATAAATACATGTAAATATTTATAAAATATACGCTGTATGTGTGCACATATATAATGTAAACAAAAACTTTTATTTTGGAGGCAATTCATCACGTTTAATTGTTTGGCAGCACAAATTAATAACAACCTTGCTGAATAAACGGATTAATAATCTTAAAAAAAAACAAATTGTTAATTGTTTATTATTAATATTCTAAAAGAAGTCATGCATGCATATTTGTTGATTTATATTATAAAAAATAGGAACTGAAAAAACATTAAAATTAAATATGAGAATATTAGCATTAGCTTGCATAAGCTTGAATTATTCCATGGCAAATTCATTTAATTTTCAGTCGTGAGCAAAAAGGAACAGCAAGGGCACATGAACAAAAGGAGGCTTTCATTTGTTCATCTATAAGCACAAACACACATTGTAATTGTTGGAATTGTTAATGAAGAGATCACAAGCCTTCATTCAAAGATTGAACGCCTCATTCACTGATAGTATATGTCCTTTGGTTTTGTGGTTTCCAGTGCAGCCCATCTGCTCAACTTGTTAATTATATTCCACAGACATGTGCAGAGCCTGTTACAATGGTGCTACCATTTACCTGCTGGAAATTGAGCTCCATGCCTTCTGCTTTCTCCCGCGGTTTGATGGACAGCACACATTCACCTAGAAGCAGAAAAAGTTAAGCATTTTAAAAACACTTCAGCTTTCTGTGATTTGAGAAGTGTCATCTTTTCATGTCAAACATGTTTGTGAAAGCACTTCTGGTTTATCTCCCCATCACATGTTAATCTTTCTAGCCGTGACCTAATAAGAGGTGAAATACAGTGGGCTCCAAAAAATATTTGGACACTTAAGCCACACTTAAAAATACAAGTACATGACACTGACCCCAGTTGGTTAGTGGAATTTTTAAAACATTTGCAATGCAGTGACATTTATGTATGTGACTTCAATGTGCAAACGTTTCCAAATACATTTTAGAGACACTGCAAAAGAAAACCCACACCCATATCCCCTGATCAAGAGTTCAAGGAATAGTTCACCCAAATATGAACATCTGATGAAAATTTACTAGATATAGGCGTGTGTTTCTTTGTCAGATGTAACAGAGAAATTTAGCATTACTTTCTCACCAATGGATCCTTTGCGGTGGATGGGTGCCGTCAGAACGAGAGTCTAAAAAGCTGATAAAAACATCACAATAATCCACACGACTCCACTGAAGCAAAAAGCTGTATGTTTGTAACAAGCAAATCCATCATTAAGTCTTTTTCACTGGAGGAAGCATTGCTTTGGATTCTGGATTTGTATTTTGGCCAGAAGCATCAGTTTAAAACTGAAACACCTTATTGATGGACTTATTTAAAACAAATTCTTACATTTTTCATGAATTGATAAACTGTTACTGATCAACAATTACGTCTGGATTATTGTGATGTCTTTATCAATTGTTTGGCATGCCATTCTGACGGCACCCATTCACTGCAGAAGATCCACTGGTGCGCAAATGTACTTAACTTCTCCAAAAAATATAGGGTTGGTACATTTTTAGCAATTTTTCATTTTAGGGTAATCTATTACTTTAAGCATCTGGACTAGTAAGGATTCAAACTCGTCGAGGGGTCAGAATATTTTAGCATTGTGTCACTGAGTGAGGCACTTAACCTAAAAGCATCTTCTAAATGACTACTTACACATAGAGCAGAGACTTAATGGTATAATCCGTGATTGGGGTGCCATTAATGGTACTGCAACACAAATGTTTTCACACAGTAACCACACCCCCTCCTTCTCAAGTCACATCAGCCATCTGTTTCCTGCCATAAAGTTTACTGCGGTTGCATCACTAGAGCTCCTTAACTTATTACAGTCCATTACTGCGATAGATGTGCTGCTGTGTGCACTTTGTGTTTTAATGCAATTTGATGTAATATATTAAAAGAGATAGTGCTTGTCCAGTGCTCTAAGATATCCTACCAAGGTGAGCCATCAGCTCTTCAGTGGTGACCACTTCTGTCTGAGCCACAAACTTCACCTGAAGAATAGACACAGAAGTCATACACTTCATATTTTACATACATAATGATTTAAAGTACGTGCACAAAAAAAAGTCACAAAGAAATACTTCTGCTTTTAGTCACGACGCACCCTCACATTTTTTCTTCTATTTTACAACACTTTTTTTTTTCCTTGAATGTGTTATCAGTATTTTAGTGTTACCAGAAATAGTGTTTATACAGTAACACACAGGAACAGATAAGTAGAGTCAAGAGTCTATTACTATGTCAGTGAAAAGTCAGAACGTTTTATTTAGCTAAACACTGGTATAATTGATTACAAAATGATGTTCATTTTATTTATTAAGTTAGGTTATATATAATATAAATTATAAAGCACACACACTTATGCTACGTAAACAATAACTTTTATTTAAAGAAGCCGTATGCTCACTAAGGCTGCATTTGTTTAATGAAAAGTACAGCAAAACAGTAATATCGTTAAATATTATTACAATTCAAAATACCTACCTGTAATATACATTTATCTTTAATGGAATTTATTTCTGATCTTAAAGCTGTATTTTACATCATTACTCCAGTCTTCAGTGTCACATGATCTTCATTCTAATATGCTGATTTAAATCTCAAGAAACATTCCTCAGTATTGAAAATATGATGTGATATGTTTCTTTCAAATCAAAGGAATAACATTTATTTAAAATAAAAGTTTTGTGTGACATAAATGTTTTATTGTCACTTTTAATTAATTTAATGTGTGTCACTGATGAATAAATACTAACTTCTTTAAAAAATATTTGTTTTATATATTTTTACATATGAGACCCAGAACCACAAAACCAATCATTAAGGCAAATTTTTGGAATTTGAGACTTATAAATAACCTTAAAGCTAAATACATTTTGATTGATGTATGGTTTGTTAGGATAGGACAACATTTGGTTGAGATACAGCTATTTGAAAATCTGAAAACGGAAAAATATCAAATTATTGAGAAGATTGCAATGTAAAAAAAACCTTAGCAATGCATATTAGCAATCAAAAACTACATTTTGATATATTTACGGTAGGAAATGTACAAAATATCTTCATGGAACATGAGCTTTACTTAATATCCTAATGATTTTTGGCATAAAAGACCCATAAAATATATTTACGTCTATTTAGGCTAAGTGTACCTTTTACATCAGTGAAAACAAGCAGTATTTGAGCGATATAAGTGATGCCTTATCAAATACAACACTAATTGTACTTGCTTTGCTCCATGTATTTGTATTCAACAGCTCAACTGTGCAGGTAATGCTAAATGGTTTACCTTCCACCGCAACAACAGGATGTTCATGATGGCAATCAGGGGGCAGGGTCCGTTTTCACTCTGCGTGATAATGGCCGTCTTCTTCTCCTTCCAGGTAATCCACTTGACAAAATAATATGCTGGCATGCTAGGCTCTGATGCCCTCGCAGCCCCCGCACAGGCCCCTTCGCTCCCCTGAGGATGGACTTGATCGTTATCCTGGGCAGAATTGGACGAAACCAAAGGTCCATCAGGAGGAATCCCATTAGTCTCCTCGGAGAACTCCAGGCTGGCCATAGAGAAAGTTGGGGTCACCTCTGATTGGCTGGGCGTGTAGGATTGGCTATTGAGGATCTCAGATTCATCGGTTTTGTCTCGGCTTTTAGTGGTCACAGACTGAGCCGCATTAGCATCATCTTCAAGAGACGCTGTGGTTGTAGGAGGTTCTTTGACATCTTTCATAAGGTGAGAAATACTCCCAGAGGATTGCTCAGTGTTGGTGACTCCCTCTTTTTGGCTGATTTCCTTGTCCTGTGGTCTAGCATCAACGTCCTCATTTTTGGCTGTTTTTAACTGCTGTCCCTCAGAAACACCTACAATCTCACCATCGACGGTGTCTGGGCAAGAATCTGCCATGACCTGACAGGTGAGATTGTGCGCTTATAACTAACAGAGCCAATTAAAGTTAGTTTGAAAGCAAATATGATTTTTTAAATCTTCAATTGCTCATAAAATAAAATAAAAAATGTTTTGCTTACTTCATATATACTGAGTTTTAGTTGTAAGTACAAAAAGCTAGATAAATTACATTAAATCCTTCTAAAGGTAAAGGCTTAGTACTTTCTTGCTTTCATACCACATCCGTTACTAGTATGCGAAGGAAGAAACTGATAAAGTGGCAGTTTTTTCGGAACACCTCTGCCTAGCCGTGTTGTTTTTGAATTGCCTAATTCTGGGAACAGCTGAGTCACAGGGAGGCTTTCTGTGGACGCACACAAAGCATGTCAGCATTTACAAACTCCACATGTACAAACCAGAATGCACTACTTTGCACTTCTTCCGTAGCCACAAAAATACGAGCCTTATAGTTACAACAGTATGCTAGGCAAAACTATTTCATGCATAATATTTACACAGCCTCCTTAAAGACCCTTAGGTTTGGTTTTCTCTTGATCACTGAAGGGTGACACTCTGGTGAAGAAAGTTTTCCGATCTCATATTGTGAATTTCACAAACTCTGAAAGAAACAGAGAAGGTTAACTTAGTAAAAGTGGAAATGAGCAATTGTTGTCATTTTATACAATAAACACTGCAGATGAGGTTATTAATAAGTTAACTGTCAACACAAGGATTGTGTCCTTTTAGAACAATAAGGTATTTATTTGCCAGGTTATTTGCAAAAGACAACTTCTCTTTACCTCAGTACAATATGTGAGTTCATAAACGTAGTAGTGTGCATTTACAATCTTGATAAGAGTATAACAGTCCACCCTGCATTAAGAGCAGCAGAAACTTACCACAGCGACCTTTCTGCAGATCTTTAAAGACGTTCTTCTTTGTCCCTGAAACATACACTGTAATCCACAAAAATCCAGTGAAGGTGTCTGGCTGAAATCTACAGGTTTTGCTGTCTATCCGTACGGCTGATACAGCGCACGTCACTCTCTTTCTCGCCACTCTTTCCGTAATCTTGTTTTTGCCTGTCTCACTTCCGGTGCCTGTGTTTGTAAACAGTGACGTCACGTCAGAAGCTAATAATACTCTTTATTACTCAGCGATATTTTCTCTACAAGGTAAAGTGTTTGGTTAAGGCATACTGGGAAATTTGCTGCTGTAAAATATGTTTAGATATTTTAAGACGTATGGGATATGAATTATTATCAGGTATCTAGTGGCATCTCGTGGTTGGAGGATGGAAGTGCATGTTTGAGAATAGAATAGAATAGAAAATCAATTAGTCACCCTCATTTTCCAAACCAATACGACTTTTTTTCTATTGTAGAATAAAAAAGGAAATGTTAAAAGGTTATACCGCTATATTTATATTCCCTTTTGGGGCAAAATAATGCAACGAAGGAGGAATAGTGACTAGGCTTTCAGTCCCAAACATTTTACCCTTTTGTGTTCCACAAAAATAATGATAGAATTATTTTTCTTTCTTCCTATCTCTTCCTTGATCTCAATGTTATATAACCCTAATTTAATTATTTTATTTTTAACTGGCTCCTTTTGCAGCAAGCGCAATGTAGGGTACAAAAATGCACATTTAGTCAATGTTTAACTTGACCTGTTAAACAGGATGGACAACATTTTTCTATAACTAGAAATGAGCTAAAATCCAGTGTAAATCATTTATTTCCGTCTCACGTGATTGAATGAGTTCTGAGGCTTATTTTATCCCGTGTAAGTCAGTCTCATGTACCACTTTTATCAATATTATCAAATTAGGCCTATAATACAGTATTGAATATACTATGTTTCACATTAGGGTTGATATCGAATAGCAATATACAGTGTTATCTGTTTTGCACGCTACTTATCTGAGGGCTTCTTTACATTTCTTTAATATCTGACGTGATTTTAATATTAATCTTCTGAAACATTCACAGTCTGTGCATCTGGTATTCACTAAATTAAAATAAACATTCACACACAAAGCTGAGCATTATATTCTACTGAAATAAATAATACATTTCGATTTTGGGTGCAGGAAATTCAATAAGTGGAGAGACCTGATGGGCGCTGAACTCAGCCAATCAACAAACAGCACTGTCACATCACACAATAGACGACTCCACTTGGAAAATAGAAGAAGGGGACAGATGCAAATGGGTACCACTACACAGATAGTAAAGACACCAAAAAACCACTAACAAACACCCAGAAATGCAGTTAGTAATTTTCACTATTTCATTAGAACAATAGATCAGCCACGCCCACTTGACGCTAATTATGCACCTGTCACCGTTCCCCCTCAATCTACCACAGAAGGTGGGCGGGGTTAATGCAAATCGCCCACGTCTGTCTTTAGTGATGTTGGGTGCGGTTGGTTCATGTTGAGCAGCCGGCGAGGAGATTGAGACCAGACAGGGTGCATCTTCTATTCTTCAAATCCGAATTACTACAAACCATCTTGTAATTCACAGATAACCAATCTGATCACAAACTACGGGTATGTCCTTTCAACTGTTTCTTTTGTTAAGCAATATTTCTGTTTTAATCCGTAAAGCGTTTTAAATGATTTTGATGTTCCACATAGGCATGCTGTCTTAAACTAATTAATTAATATGACCTCGTTTGTCAATTAGAAATAGGGTAATTTGAACGTCTTTTACTAGTTTGAGGCCTATTTAAGGTTAGTTGCTTGTAATCCATTCGTATCACTAACTGAAGCATCTCTGAAATGCTTTGTCATGAGATGCGCCATCACTATTTTTGGGGCTGCGAGAGCCCGTCTTTTAATAGATGTGCATGTGAGAAGCTGCAAAGAAAAAATGAAAAAAACATGCAGGCTATTCCTGATTCTCATCCACGATTGTCTCTAAAATTTGGGCGTACACCGTCGCTGCATTGTGTGGCCAGAGCTAAATCACCCCACGACGCGACATGAACGTGCAGATCAGTTAATTAGGGCGGCTTTATTATAATCATTGGCTTTTTAAAGGTTTCATATATTTTTAAATCGCAGCTTCCACATAATATCTCCATTGTACTTTGCTATTATTTCTGTAAGGTCTTAAATCTTGCATTTAATTAGAATATATTAATAATATATTCTATAATATATTCGCTTATTCTTGAACAACCACTTTTTATTATTACTTCTATAATGGGGATAAGTTGTTTTTATGGTATGACAATACATGAAATATGTTTCATTTTATTGTAAGATCTTAAACCTCGCGTCTAATTATAATATTAATATAACTAGATGCTTAATATGCAGACACCATTAAATAATACTTGAATATATGACATGTATAGCTTTTTGTTGCCACAACATTTTTAAAATAATCCCCCTGAAGTTGTCAGAAGTACTAGTTTTACTATATATTTTTCATTTGGCAATTGGCATGCGTATGAAAGTTATTTGCACATCATATAAATTGCTTTCATTTTATTGTAAGGTCTTAAATCTTGAACTTGAACAAAGATTTTAAATCTTGCATTATACAGACGATTCCTAAACATGATTTTTTTAATTGTCTTATTTCTTCATTAATTATTATCATACTGACAATATCAAGTTGTTTTTTAGTAGTAGATTTATAATCCATATTAAAATTATCTTTACATTTAAATTGCTTACAAAAACAATTTTTTTATTAAAAATATAGTACAATAATAGTATAATTCATATTTTTATTATAGTTAATGAAATAACTGCTTATTTTATATTGTATCTTAGCCTTTGACCTGCATATGAAGTAGTTTTACAGATGCAAATTGCTCCGGTTTCTCTAAAAATAGCAGGTAACTGAAAATAGCTCCTGGGGACGTCAGGAGCTCTCTGAGGGGGGGAAAGTAAACAGGTTTTTAAATGGCAAGCAATGTATTCTTTGCAACAAGTTAGTTGAGATTGTCTTATGTAATTTATGAATATTTGCTTGGCAGGAGTACAGTGCTGATCTTTTAATCTCTTCTTAATGTGCAGATCAAAATGTTAGACAAAACCAGCAGCCAGTTTGACTCCTTCCTGTTTTGGAGGCAGCCCATCCCATCACTGGACCTGTCCGAGCTGGAAGACCTTGGCATTTCTATTCCCAAGTCCAAGGAAGCAAAGTTGACCAAGAGCTCCCAAAAACTCCTGGGACAGGAGGAGGAAGAGGATTCGGAGCTGTTGAAGTACTCCACCTTCAACTACTGGAAAGAGCCCATCGCTAGTATCGATACCTTGGATTTTAGCCTGCTGTTATAAGACACTGCAATGCAATTCTCAGTTCCTGCCCAAATCTGTGTTTAATGCTACTGTGGTGACACCGATTCTCTACTCCAATCTGATATTGATGAATACAAGAGTCATGTATCATGCCTTTCTTGTTAAACCATGTCAATAAACTGTGATAACTGGCTTCTTGTTTGATTAAACTAGCAGGGCATTACTGAATATGGATGTATTAGAACACTATTTAGTGTCTCACTGCCCTGTAGATTGTGACTGATCATTTGGCTGTGACATAAACTTAAGATATTAGATCATAATCTGAAGCCAAATTCACTTCAAGGCAAGGAGATTTAGAAGGAAATCTAAAACTGTACAGTCCCTGACAAAAGTCTTGTCGCTTGTGTACAAATTGACCTCAAGTGCCGCTGAAATATATTTCTAATC
>JAUCMS010000038.1:15678073-15727209 GCA_032357445.1 Enteromius radiatus
AATTCATTTCAATGCATTAAACATCATTTGGGAGGGTTTTAGCTTTTCATATGAGCTATTTCTAACACCAATTGATTACTTTAAAGTCAGGTTAATAGTAGGTGTTTCTACAAAATAGATAAGCGACAAGACTTTTGTCAGGGACTGTATAATATTTTTGTCTGCCAAATGATTTGTAATATTAATGCATACGCTAATTTATTAGTTCAAACTGGAATCTCACTTAAAAGGGTTTTTGTATTGAATGGATGTCCATGTTAAAATGCACAACTAATTCTTTCTGCTGTTGTTGTTTTTTTCCCCATTATGTTTGACAAATGTCAGATGCCAATTAAAGTGAGCTTGCTGCTAAATGAATAAAAATGCATCTGTATTCATGTTTCCTTTGTCATTTTATAGCTAAATATCAGAATTACACACATGTTCAAAACCCTTTTTTTCCCCAATGCAACAGGTGCGAATGTGTTTTAGTTCTAACTTTGCAACTCAAAGCAGATTTTGGGCAAGATTCTTTTTGGTATGTATTTTTAGTTTTTCCTGTGGTTTCTTCTGTTAAGCGCAGGTGTTTTTATAACATAACTTGGTAGCAGGAAAGCAGAAAACTGCATTTTAGAGTTTGCCTTATTAAATGTTATACCAAGCAAAGTTATTCATTTATATCACAGTTTAGATTTAATTATTTATTAACATCAGCAGTTAGAAACAAAAAATGTAGTCATTCATCTCAATATCTTAATATTTTGGCAGTATCATATGTGTATATATAATAAATAGAAAATCAATTAAACACGAAACATATATAATGTTACAATTTATTTATATTCAAATAAATGAGTGTGTATATATATATATATATATATATATATATATATATATATATGTATATATATATTCTGCCTCAATAATACCAAGTGAATTGACTACATAGTCAGCATTTGTGAGCATCATAGGCTCGTGCATGATTTATGGTGTTAAAACGCATCTAGTAGGCTCGAGCATGCTGTCTAAGTAGGCAGCTTTCTAGGTTTTAAAACACGTCCACGTGGTCTAAACGCCTTTCCTTTTATTTCCGGGGTTAAAGCAGCCGCCATATCTGAAAGCGCTTTAAACACACAGACATGTTTATGTTAAGCCAGTCGAGAAATACAGCAGGAAAAACTATATAGTGCTTTAATATTACACAACATACGTCCAACAGACAGGGTATAAAGGTAAGTTTAATATGCACAGATTGCATTATTTGGTGGCGCAGATGGAGGATGTGTGTGATCAGCTCGGCGCTGTATTTGACTCCACATGGCAGATGAGTTTTGGCATGTAAAATACGAGCTTTAAAAGCGCAATTAAATATTTACCCACTGATGCATTTCATATGTTTTTAGGGATTCGTTATTATAAGATTCATTCGCTCTCTGTTATTTCTGTTTTCATTACTTAGGCTGTTGTTCGCTTATTCCATTTTTGATTAACGTTGTCAGCTTGCTTCCTTATAAGTGCATTACTCAGCTGGTCACTGATCAATTTTTTTGTGTTTTTAAACATCTTATGACAAAATTAACGCAAATGGCACGTCTGAATCGGTGTACGTAGATTCTGGATCGACGCAAATAATTGAGTGAATAAAAAGTACAGATGTCTTTGATTTGGAAATATTATTACTGTTTTTTTTTTTTTAGTCTTTGAAATGTGAATATAAATATATATATATATATATATATAATGTGTGTGTACATATGTAGGTCTTTTTCATAACTGTACTCTGTATAATATGGTTAACATCTCATTACAAGTCAAATTTACATTTAGTCGTCACTACATAATTTGACGTCAATGATGTGGCTTGAATTGTATTATTAGTCAGTGGCTGATCAAAATTTCTCCGTTAGATTTATACACACGCATCATCATATAATATTAGTGCTGTCATCCAAAATAAAAGTTTGTTTACATAATATGTGCATGTACTATGTATATTTATTATGCATTTATATATAAATACACACCCATACAACATGTATTAGTATTCGGATTATATATTAATTTTAAAATATTTTTCTTAAATAAATGTATACATGCATGTCTGTGTGTGTTTATAGATACATAATACATATACACAGTACACAAACTTTTATTCTGGATGTGATTAATTATTTGCCAACACTAAAATAATACAGTTTTAATATCATTGTTATTTTTAATGTATGTCTTTGCGTAGATGTCGTTGGTGGATTTGGGAAAGCGTCTTTTAGAAGCAGCTCGGAATGGTCATGATGACGAGGTCAGGGCGCTGATGGCCAACGGAGCACCGTTCACTACAGACTGGGTCGGTCATGTTATCAGGAATATTATATACAATTATGTGCTTAGCCTTCACAAGAAGCAGTTAACAAAGCAATGTCATTGCCTTAAAAAAAAAAAAAAAAAAGCACGAGCCATGTTCTGACTCATCGTATGTCATTGACATTGTCTGCTTGTAGTAATTTACATTTATGCTATATATGAAGCATTAAAATGTGTGTAAAATAAAAGTAACAGAGATCTATTATAAGTTTCATTTTCAAACTTTGAAGTGTTGCTAATATAAGACATTTAGAGACCATATTGATATATTTTGTTCTCTTAGATTTATTCCTTTAATTTAATTTACAAAAAACAATAAAACCTTCATAAAGCCTGTAGAAACCCTGTATGTAGAATATGAAGGTGGTTATATCATATTAATTGTTGCATTAACAAATCATGGTATATTATACAAAAAGTTAAAACACAAATGTCCTTGTATCCATAAGTGTAGAAAGATTCTGTTGAACTTGCTCCGTTTCTATGCCTCTAGCAATACATATGTAACCTGGGTCCACAAAACCATACCACAATCATAAGTGTCAATGTTTTGAAACTGAAATTTATACATAATCTGAAAGCTGAGTAGATAAGCTTTCCATTGACAATATTTGGCCAAGACAGGGATTTTTAAAACTGCAAAAGTCTACTTTCACCTCAAAATTTGTTGCATAGATACATACGCATTTGCACACACCTACAAACCGTTTTGCCGTATTTTAATTTGGTTGTCTCCTAACGTTTTCTGCAGCTTGGAACGTCTCCATTGCATTTAGCAGCCCAGCATGGTCATTACTCTACTGCTGAAGTGCTGCTGAGGGCGGGTGTCAGCAGAGATGCCCGAACTAAAGTGGACAGGACCCCACTGCACATGGCAGCCACAGAGGGCCATGAGGTCATTGTGGATTTATTAATCAGGGTAAGACAAGTCTTTTTTGTTTTGCTTTTTTAATGTACCAAACATATTCCGAAACTCAGTTTGTTAGATAAGGAGACCAATACAAGTCTCTTAAATTTCCTTTTTATGTTTTAGAGTGGTGCCGACATCAATGCCAAGGACATGTTGAAGATGACGGCTCTTCATTGGGCAGCCCAGCACGGCCATCACAATGTCGCAGAGCTGTTGATCAAACATGGCGCTGATGTACATGCCCTCAGCAAGTTTGACAAATCAGCTTTTGATATTGCTGTCGACATACAGCACTCTGAACTAATTCAGCTACTACAGGTTTGTTGTGCTCATGGAAAGAATTCTAGAGCTGTTTCAGAAACATTAAAGATGTTAAATCCTCTTGTGTGTTTTAGGAGGGAATGCAGAATCAGGTGAACAGGAATGCTGAAGCGTCAATCATAAACGGTAGCTCCACCCCACAGTTCATCATACAGGGCGTCCCAAACATCCAAGGGGGTGTCGTTAACCTTTCTGACCTGATCAAAACCAACTCGGGTACGAGAAGTCGAATAGAAAATTAATATGGAATTAAATAATATTAATAATAATAAAGAGCAATTAAAAAGGCTTTATTCTGGTTTCTCTTGATGTTTAGGTGACACAGAGGAGGCCATTGCTGTCAGTGCCTTGGACTCGAGTATCCAGCAAGTGGTGAATGAATCGGGTCAGAGGGTCATAACCATATTAACAGATCAACATGGAAATCTGCAAACAAATGGACTCGGCCAACCGTTCTTTGTCACAATGCAGGATGGACGACAAGGTAGGACTTTCTAGAGAACTGTTACATTTATAGATGTAGTTTGGGGTTAAGTTTTTCATATTTTTGAAATCAATCTCTTATGCATGACAGCATTATGAGAATAAAGACAAAATAAATTGAGAATAAAATTAAAATGATCAGATTAAAGTTGTAGACGTGTGAGATTAAAGTCATAATGTTGTAAGAATAATACAAAACATTTTTTTTAACATACACACACACACATATACATATACACACTTTTTTTTTCTTATGTCACACTGAAATGCTGTTGTATTATGCTCATCTTTTATTACCTTTTTAAATAACAGTTTTCTGTTGGGATATATTTTGAAATGTAATTAATTTCTGTAAATTGAAGGAATCCTTTATCAATAGAAAGTTCAAATGAACAGCATTTGAAATATAATTTTTTTTGTAACAATGTAAAATTACTGTCACTTTTGAATAATTGAATGCTTGGTGAATAAAAATATTAATTATTTTAATTATTGTGTTACATTCTTTTTTTCCAATTATAGTATATTTTCACAATCTTGTACTTTGTAATTAAAGGTGTTCTTTTATTTTTTTCATTAGTATTGGCAGTTCAATCCAATCAAATCACAGAGGAAGTGGTTGAGGACTCTGAACCTCCTGCCCGTAAAAGAAAAGTTGAAGTTTCGTCCAGTAATACAGAGACTGGTGAAACAGTGAGTGTAACTAAAAAAAAATTACTGTTACACTTTATTTTAAGGTGTTCTTGTTACATGTTTAATTATACAGTTTAGCACTGAGTAATATTAATTAACTACATGTACTTACTCTGACACCTTTCAGGGTTAGTTCACCCAAAACTGAAAATTCTGTCATTAATTACTCACCCTCATGTCGTTCCAAACCCAGAAGACCTTCGTTCATCTTCAAAAAACTAATTAAGATATTTTTGATGACATCAGAGAGCTATCCGACCCTCCATAGACAGCAACATAACTGGCAATCAACCAGGTCCAAAAACATCGGTAAAACAGTCCGTAAAATAACATATTTGAATCTATCCATTCTTCTTCTGTCACTTATGTTTTCTGACATTTTGGAGAGTATCGCAATGCATCGTATACGCAAGCTTTAACGTATTTGACGTAATCAGCCTTGTTTGCATCCGGTGAAAGCACGCACATGTATGTAAATTGTGGCTCTTTACGCCTAGAGGAAAGCCTACACATACTCTCTAAAATGGCGGAAGTCATGGAATTAAATTGTTATTTTTGTTTTATTTGGACAAAAAAAGTATTTTTTTTTTTTTTTTAGCATCGCAAAAGTGAATTTGAGCCACTGATGTCACATACGCTGTTTTACTGATGTTCTTGCTACTGAGAGACTGGGTCTATGCTGTCTATGGAGGGTCTTATGGCTCTCTGATATCATCAAAAATATCTTAATTTGTGTTCTGAAGACGAACGAAGGTCTTACGGGTTTGGAACGACACGAGGTTGAGAATTAATGACAGAATTTTCATTTTTGGGTGAACTAACCCTTTAAAATAAAGTGTTACCAAATGTACTACTGCATGCTGATATACCTTAAAACCTTTAGATGTTAAAAATCACCCCACCCCATCTTGATCTTATCTTCAATCTCCAGGAGCATCTCCAGTGGCAGTTACAGGAAGCTAACAGGAAGGCTCAATCCTATCGTCAGCAGTTGCTCCGCAAAGAGCAGGAAGCTGAGGAGTACCGCATGAAACTGGAAGCCATGGAAAACGGACAGAGCAACGGCACCATGGCCCTGGACCAGGAGCACGTCGTTTTTGTGCAGGAAGAGATCGGAATCGAAGAAACGACGGAGGGAGAAGAGGAAGTAGTCATGTTTTCAGAAGGCGGAGTAGTTATCAAAACAGAAGAGATCGACTCTGCGGACGAGCAGATAACTTTAGTGGAAGCCACGGCGGGTCACACCGAAGTCATTTCTTAAAGGAAAGCCCAAGAAGGCATTGGACTCGGTGCTCAGGCAACCAAAGAGTGCATCAGCACGGTTTTTCTTTGGTTCATTTCGACCATTTTGTTTTTGGCAATTAAGTCCTTTTTGTAATTTATTTCCTTGTTCAGTTTAGGTTAATGTTTCTTGCTTTAAATGAGTTCACAAAGAAACAACCACAATGTGCATCATATGCACACACACACACACACACACTCACACACACGACCAGGGAAGATGATTCTTTCTGGGAGTTTGTATCTGTAGTGTCCTTAAAAAGTGGTCACCCCTGATTTGTCCTCGATGGGGTTCTTCAAAACAGCTGAAAAAGTTTCACTCAGGATGGAATTCTTTGCAAACTCTATGTTTTTGAGCTCCCTTAGAAATGTAGCTGCCTTATTCAGACAGTTTCATCGCTTTTGTAAATAAACAGTGAAACTTCATCTCAGAATGCAACAGCTTTGTTCTATGCATTGGAAGTAAAATAATGCACCAGTTTGAAGAATTTGATCTGTAGGCAATCTGTTGTTTCTTTCAGACAATTTTTAAATCTTTAGGTCAATTAAAAGTGCCTTTGGTCATGTTTGGTTTTCACTCATAAAGGATTCTATGTGAAGTATTGCATATGTAGTATTTTTCAGTGGGTATAAACATAATTCCTATTAATTGAACATTTAACTCACATTCCTTGTGTAACTTGTATTTTTTTCTTTGTCTATGTATGTGTTTAATTACGTTGAATCGTAAGTTGAGAGCTTTTGTGAATAGTGACAAAAGTAAAAAGCTTAAATCCAGTATCAGGGTTATGTGTTTTATAATGCATAATGTGACCGGAGTTATGGAAAAAAATGTTTTTTTGAGATGCATAGTCATCTGACATACTGATATCTGCAATACATGGCAAGATCAGAAGTGATTTGAGTTTCGAAACAGAAAATTGTGGCAGTAAATGTTTGCAGAAGGTCAATTTTAAACAACTGAGATGCATAAACATTGCATAGGAATTATGTAATTGAATTTTATCCATTCATAGTTTTTTTTTTTTTAGACATTACCATCCTCAGATTGTAAACATGAGCCACAGTAATATACTGGCGCTGCAAGTTAATGGAGCTAAACTGGTGTAAATGCAAAATCTTGAGCTTAAGTGTTTTCCCTCACTTGTGTTATGTGCTTAAGTGATGTATAAAGCTTTTGACTTATTTTTGATTAAAAATATTACAATGATCAATTTATGTTTCGCGTGTCATATAAAACCCAGTAACATTCTGGACACAACAGTGTTAAATAATCAAAAATTTGGGGGGAGTCTCTTCTCCTCACCAAGGCTGCATTTGGTTGATCAAATGCAGTAAATTAGGATTTTTGTGTAATTTTATAACAATTAAACTTGTTTCTATGTTAATTTTAATGTAGGCCCAATTTATTTCTGTAAAGCAAAGCTGAATTTTCAGCATCATTACTCCAGCTTTTAGTACTTCAAATAAAACAATAACAATAAAACGACACACAGTTATATAAAATTGTTTATTCTTGCTAATTCTGAATAAGTACATTGACCAAAATTAAGAAATCAGTATACAAAGAAGCAAGAGAACCATCTATCAAAGTACAGAATGTAAATAAAAACGAAAAAGCTTCCAAAAAGGTCTTCACATTAGGGTTTAGGGGGGCATTGGTGCTCTCACTGGACCCCTCGGTGGTGCAGGAGGTCGTGGAGGCAAGGGAGGCCCTCTCTGAAAGCCAAAGGGTGGGGGTCTGGGTGGGCCGGCACCATAACCTGGAGGTGGCATTGGTGGAGGAGGTCCCCTCATACCTGGATGCATCGGTGGACCTGGAAAAAATGGTAGAAATTATTGTATTACGTCTATTTGACTTACGTTTAAAGCACAATGCTAACTACTTCAAACACATACCCATTGGTGGACCAAACGGCCCTCTGGGAGGGACACCCATGGGTGGAGGAGGCATGCCGGGTGGAGGTGGTGCTCTTGGTTGGGAAGACCCAGGCGGACCAGGTGGAGGCGGCACCATTCCTGGAGGTCCTGACGGAGGCATGGGCATAGGCGGCATTCCTGGTGGATTCATTCCTGCAGGAGGGAAAGGTGGTGGTCCTGGTGGGGGCCCTCCACCGCCACCCTGTGCAGGAGTTCCTGGTGCAGGAGGCATGCCCATACTGTGTGGCATCCCATGAGGCATTGTGCCAGGAGGAGGAACAGGTGGGAAAGCACCAGGAGGTGGCATTCCTGTAAAATAAAATTAGAAACAATTTAGAGACAAAAGACACTTAATGGATCAATTATAAGAAATACATATGTGTCCAAGATGCTTATTATAGAGTTGGTTCAAACTAAATACTGCCATAATTCACATTTAGTTCCAAACCCTCAAAAAACAGATTAAGATATTTTTATATCTTTTTTATATATTATTATTATTATATTTAATAAAACAAATGCATGAAATTAGAGCCGTTTATTCCAAGTATTTTCAGAATATGGTAATTTTATATGACAGATTTAGTTTAGGCTAAATAATGACAAACACATAAATGTGACGTGTCATTGCTTGCATGTAAATAAAAGCCTAAATTAAGTGATTAATTCTGAATAACTAACAAATTTTGCAACTAAACGAATCCATCAGTCTAACTCAAATTGAAAAAGGTTTCATTAAAAATCTAAAATATGAACCAAAGTCTTACAGGTTTGGAATGACATGAGGGCGAGTAAACAATGACAGAAGTTTTGGGCCACTATCCCTTTAACTAACCTGGAATAGGCATCCCTGCTCCGAGGGCGGTCATGACCGGTGTAGGAATGGAAGGAGGTGGAGGAGCATCTGCGAAAAGCTGATGGGGGCGATCGGCCTGTGACAGTGGATTCTGTGCGGCCAGGAGACGCTCTGCAGCTGAGCCATGCCTCTCGCCCTTTGAGTCTTTCTTAAAGGCGTAAGAAACCGTGATGGGCCGATTACAGAGATACTGGCCATTCATGGCTTCAATAGCTGCATCAGAGGCATCAAAACTTGCAAAGTTGATGAAAGCATAACCCTTCGAGTTGCCCGTGTCCGGATCTCGCATGATCTTCGGTGTCTGAAGGATCACGCCGAAAGCGCTGAAAGTGTCATAAAGCAGTTTCTCGTCAATCTCAGGGTCTAAGTTGCCAATGAAGATGTTGGCGCCGACGTCAAGGTTCTTGTTATGTGCCGAAGCCTTATTGACTCGTATGGGTTTGCCGTAGAGCTTGATCATGTTCATGATTTTTATGGCGTAGTCTGCATCCTCTTCGCTGAGGAACTCCACAAAGCCATAACCTGAAGAATGGAGGGAAATCTTAACTTAAAAACATGCAAATGGTAGGTTTTTTCCCCTCTCAAGGTTTAAAGATAAGGTAACTCACCCTGATGTTGTCCTGTTACTCTGTCTTTGGGCATGTGTGTGTTTACAACAGGACCAGCTTGCAGGAAAAGCTCCCATAACAAAGGTTCAGAGACCTTCTCATCAAGACCACCCACATAAACAGTGGCATCTGAGAAAAATAAATGAAAAAAATTAACAACAGACACAAAGAGAAGGCACTCATAAAATAAAACACGCAACATTTTGATTATTGCTTCCACTACTAATAGTATTTATATGTATATATTATATTATATTAGTTTTATACACGTAACTTAAAATCAAAACTTTTCTTTGTTGACTTATTTGCTTTTAGCAAGCATATTTGAATGAATGGAAGTAAATGCTTCGCGGCTAATCGAGAAAAGCCCAAAAGCCCAAATCTTTCCATAGTTCTACAACGTTTTTCTTTTCGCAAATATAGTGCATAGAATTATCCATATAAGTTCATATTTAGGACATTTACCTTGATTTCGTTCTGAAATCGGTCCCGCCGCCATGATGAACCCGGCGTGTGTCCTGACGGAAGTGATTCGCTTTCCTCTGTAGCGGTTTGCGATTCAATACAACACAACAGCGCCAGGTCAGCGCGGTGCTGCCGCCGCCTACAGGACAGGAGGATGAACGTTGTTTGCTTTTTTGTTGTCCCATCACTTAATCTTTGTTTTTAATATTGCTAAAGCTCTTAAAATGGAGCCAGAGCAGCGCTATATTTGTGTTTCAGGACTTCTGGACACCTGTGGCGAACCAATACACACCACACTGTTTATCGCAAAACAGTCAAACATGGCAGTTTATTAATAAGTTAACCACAAGCTGTATACCCAACAATAAGCCGTCACCAAACAATACTGATATGTAACTGCTGCATGATTTATCTGCCAATATGAAACAAACAGGCAAAATAAAGTTAATTTGCGTTTTTATTGAAATTATACATCCCTGCTTATAAGCATATTAAGTTAAACCCTTTTATTTTATGTTTACAGGAGCTGAATCTGTCAGCAGGAGTTCTGAAGGTGACAGGTTGACACAGGACAGCTGGTTTTGTGACTCAGCTGTATGTCTGGTTTACAGACATACACAAATTGGATACATGTACTGCTGGACTGGGAAAGAGCTGTGTGTGTGTGAGACAGTTTTGTGTGAGAGTGTGAAGTCACTCCCATTGTGTGTCAGTAGTTCTACCTGTTTCACCTGCTCTCCCACCCCAACTGTCTCAAAGAAGAGTCTGGCTGTGTGGAATCTGCCTTTAAACCAGCACAAGAATGGATCGATAAAGCTTTTCAGAAACCTGAGCATCTGCTTTTCTCCTCCCAGTGGATTTCGAGTTAGAGTAACACGTAAGCACTACATGCAGACTTGACACATTACTGCTAGGGTGAACATGGGGACAGATTTAGCCTACAACTTTGTCTTCAAAGGTAAGTTTGAATCACTTGACTAAAGATCAGATTTTTAATCTCAGGTTTTACAGCCTGAATGACAACGATAATAATCTTTAGCATATACAAATTTCAATGAATTGGTTATTTTGTCTTGTCAGCCTCTTTCTATTGAATTGTATTCATTTTGTGAATATGAGAAGTCAATCAATTAAAGTGAGCTTTTGTTGTCTTTTAGTGGTTTTAATTGGAGAATCAGGGGTTGGAAAGAGCAATCTACTGTCCAGATTTACCAAAAACGAGTTCAATCATGACAGCCGTACAACCATTGGAGTGGAATTCAGCACTCGCTCCATTCAAGTGGATAGTATTACCATCAAGGCCCAGATCTGGGACACTGCAGGTCTAGAGCGCTACAGGGCGATTACCTCGGCGTAAGTCACTCATTTACTCATCTCAAAATATATAAATTCTTTGATATATGCAGGTTGACATCAATCCTTATTTAGGATAATGCTGGCTGTGGAATTTGTAACGATTGATTTAGCATCACACCCAGAACCACTCCTTTTTCAGTCTAGGAAACAGTTAAAAACTGACATGTGACTGACATCTACAGTTGCCCTAACAAGTATTTAGATCATTTTTTTTTACTCTTTTGCTGTAGGATAAATCTTTAATTAGTTTGAGATTTTATGTCACTGTAGTGATGTTCATACATTTTCAAGTGCATGTTAAGTATCCAAAATACTTTTTTGAACTACACACATGGGATAGTTATATTATATTTTAAGTATAATTAACATGAGAGCAAATTGTGAAAGATGCTGCATCAAGACTACCATTTAAATAAATAAATGTAGACATTTGGGTTTTTTATGATTTTTTTTCTCTTAGTTTTTTCTCTGATTTATTTGATCAAAATTACATTTTTCTTTTTTCAGTAATAATTTAAAATGTATTTTATTCTTTGATGCAAAGCTGACTTTTCATAAAAATTACTCCAGTCTTCAGTGTCACAAATCATTTTAATATGCTCAAGAAACATTTCCCATTGTTATCATAAATACTGAAAACTATTTTGTGTAATATAGTGTAATTTTCTTCAGAAGTCTTTGTTAAATAGAAAATAAAACAATTCATTTGAAATTTATGTTTAATTATAAATGTCTTTGTCACCATTTCAGTTTAATTCATACTTGCTGAATAAAAACTACCTTAAAAAAACCTTATGTGGACCTTATGTGAATGCCTGTGAAAATAATTAAGTTATGATTATGAAAAAGGACCTTCTTCCTCATTGTGAAAAAAATAATGAATCGTGAAGTACAATTTGAGCCAATGTAATAATGAGTATTATGGCTCTTGCAGGTATTACAGAGGAGCCGTGGGTGCGCTGCTGGTTTATGACATCACCAAGCACCTGACGTATGAGAGTGTAGAGCGATGGCTGAAGGAGCTGTATGACCACGCTGATCCTCACATAGTAGTCATGCTCGTGGGAAATAAAAGTGACCTGGCAAATGTCCGCACTGTGCCAACAGAGGAGGCCAAGGACTTTGCAGGTGTCAATGCATTTCATAACTCTTTGTTTTAGACATGTAAGCCTTTACTATGTTGATTCAGTTCATGAAGGTCCACTCTTCTGTAGGGTTTCGCTCCAACCCTAATTAAACAAGCCTGAACCAGCTAATCAAGGTCTTCAGGATTACTAGACACTGGAGTCTGACATGTGCCTTAGATGATGCTATTTATCTTTTTCTGTCTACTGGCAAGCACGAAAGATTACTTTTATGTTTTATGTTTTTTCTGCATGTACAAAGTTAGTTAATGTTGTTTAGACATTCTCTTCTTTTGTGTTCCACATAAGAAAGAAAGGTTTATAGTGATTTGAACAATTTGTGAATGAGCTTTCACTTTATTTAATTCTCTTTTATGGTTCATTTATAAAAAACAGAGGCCAAAGGCTTACTTTTTATGGAGACATCTGCATTAGAGTCAACTAATGTCGAAACTGCCTTCCTTGAAGTTCTAAAAGGTGAGTTGTCTTTTTACTTTAAGTCATTGATTAACTTTGAAGCACAACAAGATTTATAGGTTTTAGGAAATTTTTATGAATTTCACGTTTTATACTGTGTTCACCAACACTGTAAAAAAAAAAATTTTTTTTACGGTAATATACCGGCAGCTGGGGTTGCTGAAATTCTCCCGTTAAATAATGGTAAAACCTTTATTTCTTTTACGGCAAAAAATTGTACACTGTAAAACGAAATCCGTACAATTTACGGTAAAGAATAAAATATCTGATATAATGTTAATATACCAACCTATTAAAGTAGTGAAATCTATTTTGTACCTTTGAAATACACTGATAACTACTAATAAATGCAGATGGTGATGAGAAAGTCACCACATGAACCAAAGCTCATCACAAGTAGTTTTTAAAAAGTAAAACATATAGAAGGTGCTCTAAACACCATCATGATAAGAATTATCAAACTAAAATGGGAAATAAACATTCATTTAACAACATTACATGTAACATTCAACCCTAATAAACATAACTGATACAAAAAAACTAAAAAGAAACAGTTATTTCAAAGAAAAAACATCAAATTCGAACTAAATTTAAAATGCAATGCAGGTAATTCTGGGAATGTCAGTTTACGGTGTTTCCCTGTAAATTTAACATTAACCATTTAACAGGTTTTTACCGTAGCATTTTCACTGTTTTTTACCGTTAAATTCACAGCCATTTTTTACAGTGAAGGCTGATTAAAAATACAGTAAAAACAATAATTTTGTGAAATATTACTATTATTATTATTTTTAATTTGAATATATTTTGAAATTTAATTTATTCCTGCTTATGTATTTCCCCATCATTATTCCAGTCTTTAGTGTCACATGATCCTTCAGATATTATTCTAATCTAAGTTCTTAATCATAGTTATTTAAAATGTCATAACTGGATTATTCCTTTAGTTTTAAATCCTTCCAGATTTGAATGCATAAAGACAGTGTTCATTTATGTTTCCTTCATCAGCAATACACAAGAAAGTTGCTAGTAAAGAGGTCACCAGAGGCTCGATCAGCGCAGTGACTCTGGGTCAGACTCTGGGCCCCTCCAGCGAGTTTAATGAGGAGAGACGGTCCTGCTGTAAAAACTCCTGACAGATGAATAAACATCAAGAACAAAACAAAGACATGTACCCGTGACACTGATCACGTCATACCTGCATGGAGGCATTTCTTCATATTTGAGCCCTCAGTGGATGTCATATCAGTGAGCAAAATGGGGAGGGGACCAGCATTTTTTTTTTTTTAGCTGTATTGTTTCGTGGCTTGTTTTTTTACTTTAAAAAAATGTAAACAGTTAAAACTGATAATGTAAGATAAGATGTCCAATTATGACAAGACATGAATTTAAATAACTTTGAATGAAACACAAATGGGTTGTGCTGTATTATAAAGCTATTTATATGGTGTGAAATGAACAAAATTTATATTTCTGTGCAGACTTCGGGTATAAAAATTACAGATAAAAATATAAACCACTTAATCTTTCAAGCAAATAATATCTTGGACTGATCTATGATATATTTTTACAGTTATAAATTTCTCATGGAAAGAATCTTAGTTTTATTTATTTTCCAAAAGAGTGAGATCTGAGTTCTTGTGTGCAAGAAAAAAAAGTCTTAAGACCTTAATCAGGCATTAAAATGTGCTGTTTTAATAAATGTGAGGGATTTTATACAAGCTACAGCAATGTGTGGGACTTTTCTTTGTTCTACACAACTTGTTTGTCTATAAAAATATTCCTTATCATACAGATTTATTTATTGTTGTATTTTTTTGCCATTTGGAATGTTACACACGACATGTTAATGGAGTAATTATTCAGGCTGTGTCATCAAATTCATAACTTAAATATTTCTTTATTTTAATTTGATACTTTTATGAATTTGTACATAACTAATTAGAGCGATTACAGAAACATTCTGTAAAAATCCTTGGCAAAAATCCTTGATGCTGATTAATCAAGTCCATATCTACGCATTATGAGAACAGCGGAAAAAGTATTCATAGTGGTAATTCAAACCCTGCTTATAATCCGTGCTTGTTCTTGTGTTTTTATTAGAACTTAATGCTCAGTTCAACTGATAAACACAGTCAGTGCCTGGATATTGAGGCAGATTCAGTTGGTACTTCTGCTCAAGCGCAGGAGGAACGAATCGCCCTCCCAGGAAGTGGTAGCGTCCTTTGAAGTGATTGGCTGCTTTCTTAGGGGCAGTGAGGGAGATGAGCATGTCAGGCTGAATCCCATCAGGACAGCCGTTCTCCACATCCCAACCTAATAAATGAAAGAAATTACATAATAAATTATACAAGGATGCTTGTTGGCTCATAAATGCTAAAATGAAAATATATTTTCCTACTAAACCCTTAGATTGCAATTAAATCTGTGATTATGTGTGTGTGTTCTCACCTGAAGGTATGTCAACGCTAGCAATGGGCACAGTTATCTTCTTTAGCTGGGAGAGGATGTCACCAAATGGCTCTCGCACAGCACCCTTAAAACTGAATCCAAAGATGGCGTCCACCACCAAATTATACACTTCATCGATCAAATCAGCCTGATTGGGAAATACATATTACTATTACACACATCAAACACATACACTGCTGATCAAAAGGTTAGAGTTGTAAGAAACATTTAATATTTTACTGTTTATCTCTTATGGTCAACAAATATATAATAAATATAAAAAATTATCAATAAATAATTACATTGAAAAATCTTACTGACTCCAAACTTATTAACAGTAGAGTAAATATACTACATATTTTACATAAAGGTAAAAATACGAAACATTAAAATGTCAGCTTGTTGTGCATATCTTGAGCAGCTGGTACATCCATGGCATTCAGTGTATTATTTTATTATATATTAATGAGGAAGAGGAACCCATACGAGGGCTAAAAACATCTGGCCCCCCTATAGTGTGAAAGATGTGTTATTGACTGCTGCGGTTTGTGCAATACCTCAGGCATCTCTGTCAGGAAGGATATATCCATCTTCTCACACTGGGTGGTAAGATTCTGGAACAGCTGTTTGCTGGGGCGCTTTGGGTACAATACAGAAGGCTCATATCCCTGGGAGATTCACATGAAATATGAATAGAATCAATACACCTTCATTAGATATTAAGTCTGATGAAGGAATGGTTTATTTTTAGTATAAGATGAACTCACAAACAGTTTGAGATGCCTAGCACAAACCAGCCCATCTCCTCCATTATTTCCCGGCCCACAGATCACCAGAACTCTAGATGGACTCCTGAGCAGTGATTGTAGAGGATAGCCCTATGAAGCAAAAACTACTTTTGATATGTATAATGCACCACATAGAGTGAACTGTATCCTTTCTGCACGTTGGTGGAGCGTCAGATGTACCTTTGACACAGCCGTGGCACAGCTCAGGCCAGCCAGCTCCATTAACTGATCCACACTGAAGCTGTACTCGTTGAACAGCTCTTCGTCAATGTGTTGAGCCTCTTCTTGGCTATAAAAGAAAGATTAGATAGAAACAATGATGTTTGTGCTCATGCAACAATGGTAATACTAATAAATGCAGTGCATTTACACTCACCCCAAGTACTTGATTGTATTGGCCATAGTGCAAGCCTGTCTGTGAGCGAGATCTTCACTGTAGATGTTGCTGGCAACACGTGCACATGCTCCTGTATGGGTCAGGACAGAGCCTCCTCGTGATGTCACAAGAAGACCGATACCAAACAGGGCTCGAACTCCCAACATTCACCTGGCTAAAGCAACTGAACACAGAAATGCAATAAGAAAGTTGTCAAAAAATGATGATGCGTGTTGTTGGTTTCTGCCTACATAGAGAAAAACAATAATAATCTATTGCCCATATTTTCGGGAAAGGAGGATGTTGATTTTTTTGGGTGTAACTAGGGATTGAATAGTTAAAATAATATATAATATTAACGTTAAATGAATTATGTATGTTACTATATATAACTAATGCATATAACTAAACTCGTGCAAATTAATAATGAGAAAAAATTATATTACACATTAAAGCTCATATTTTATAACAGTTTAACATGCTTAGCATCAGGTAAAAAAAAAAACTATTACGGATTGAATCAAATGATATAGCTATAAAAAGCTGAAGAATTCAGTACCTGTTAGCAATATTAAGGTCAAACCAAGAAATGCTCAAGACACCGCGAGGATGGCAAAATGAAAACAGAACAAAAAACTAGCCTGTTAAAACTGTACAACATATAAACATGCGAAAGTACAGTAAACAGTTAACATACTTGCAGCGCTCTGCTGTTGAAGCCCAGTTTATAAACAATATCCGGGTTCGTCAACTTGAGTCGCCTTTCATAATAACAGTCTGGCTTCTATGCAGTTTTGTTAAAATGATCAAAATCAAATAAAATTTAAATAAGTAAAAACACAAGTAAGTAAATACAACAACAACAGCATAATAATAATAATAATAATAATTATTATTATTATTATTATTCATTCTCATAATATTTGCTATATTGAGATTTTAGAGTGTTTCTTCTCTTTGCAGGACATACAGCGTGGATGCGCATATATATATATATATATATATATATATATATATGACAATAGGGAGTCGTTAAAATTGTTCCTTTCCTTTTCTGTGAATGTGTCCTTTAGCCTTCACATCCCATCCGCATGCTCAGACCAGGTCTCGTATTGGTTGGATCCACGCCCCTTTACCTCAGGTAGGGATGGTATGTTCCGCTTGTTTAATAGCGCTCTCGGAACGCTAATGCTGGGATAGTGTGAATGATATTCTGTGGCAGATGCGATCATAAACACTGCATGATATTAAATATTCACTGGATATGCTGATGCATTACCTGGCTTGAGGTAAGCGCTAATTAATTCCAAATGTTTGTTATATTATTTAATATTGTTGAATATGGATTTTAAAAAATGAGGAAAAATACACCGGATTTCTATAAAAGGAAATTTAACTTGAACCTGACTTTTTATAAGGACACCACAAAGAAAAGTACAACCGTTTAAGAAATAGTGGACTTTTTTCGTGGCGTTTTGAATGACAGGAGCGACATTTTGAGGATGCCCGAAATGTTTGACAATATGTTGTTTTCTGTTATAACTGCAGTTTACTTGTATTTCAATGCATTGCATTTAATGTATCGTTTATTATGCGAATGTTTATATTTTTTGGGATAATATAATTTAAGGAACCCAAAGAGGAAATTCACATCCTTTATTTATTTATCGTTTGTTTGTGTATAATTTAATTGAAGACCGTCTTTGTGCAAGACTGAAGGTGATGTCTGCTCTGATTCAGTATTCAATTTCCAGTTAGAGATCACTATTAGTGGGAAAAAGTCACTTATTTAAAAGAACACGTTTGCAGTTGAATAACCAAGCTTTATCAAAAATGTAATCATGCAAGTTTAAAACTAATATAACCTTGAATCTTACATGGTATGAATAAACCCTGGTGAAATTCTTTCAAGTACCTTAGAGTGTGTAAATATGATGTTACATGAATATGGTAATCATTCAGTACAATGGTGCATATCAAAGTACCAGTATACCATCGGATACAATCAAAATGCTATTTGATTTAAAGTGTCTTATAATGATATTATTTCATTAAGCAGCAGTTTTGATGCAAACTCGGTGTAATTGAAACTTAGAGATGCTGTTTCACTGTTGGTATGTCCTCATTGATCGATCTCCGAGCAGCAGGGCTTTTACATCCAGGCGGACACTCATGGAAGGCTGCCATGGAAAATCCCAGTGAATTATAATGTCTACTCATAGCTGCTGTCTATAAATTACCAAAGGGTTGATGGCCTGTTTGCCTGGCTCAGACACAGGCTTTAAAGATCCAGCCATTGAAATGACTGAAGAGCATCCCGCACAGAGCAATGGCTATGCACTCACAAACTGAAGTGGCACTGTAATATCAATCTATCGATGAGTGCTGGGTGCATGTTTCGCTGTAAATTAGCCTTGTTACATAAAGATGCTCATTGTGCTTCCATGGTCATGACTGCTGCACTTGCTTTTAGTGAATCATGCTTGTCTCTTAGGATGCCATAGTAGATTTTAATGCAGACCAGATACTCAAGATTTTTCAAACATCTGTTAAACGCTTTCATGTAAAAGCCAGGGAAAGAATATCATGTGATTTGTGGATGGATATAATTGTTGTCTTGGTAAATGTATTCTGGCTGGTGTAGATTATGGGTCTTAGTCGCTGTCCGGTGCTGAAATGAATCCCCATTTTAGACTAGAGAGTTGTGGGATTATTCTGACAGATCCATAGAACATGTATAATCAAAAAACGTTATGTCTATTCAGCCCGGCAAACAAATATTAGTCGTTTTTTTGCCATTTAGAAAGTGACCATCATAAATAGCTGCATGTGAGTTGATACATGCACGTTAGTAAACTGAAGAGCATTAATTCTACATGGCTGGAAGAATTTATCGTTATCTCAAAAGTATTCCAGACTTAAATATCTATATTTCTTTGTATGATCAGTGTTAAAATAAAAGGTCACAGTTTATATTAAGTGGCCTTAACTACTATGTACGTACATAAGGTCAATATTGTAATTATTAATGTAATTACAGTTAAATATAAGTATTTTTAAAAATATAAGTACAATGTAAAAACATGTATGCACACAATAAGTGTATTGTATCAAATCATAATTTAAATGTAAGTACATAGTAGTTCAATTAATTCTTGCAGATAAATAATCTATAAATTGTGACTTTGCATATACTTCTGTAATAAGCATTGACACTACTACACTAACTATATACAATAACTGACCAAAGTGACAGATTTTTAATCCATCTTTGTCTACACTGTAGGGTGGTTCAGCAGAGAATTATTTTTTTTCTTGCATGAGTTATGATAATTGTCACACATAGAATAAATGGCTCCATCAAGCCTCTGTAAGTAATGAGTGTTTGTTATTCTCTCCCAGAGGCCACGTCCCCTCAATCTAGCGTGCTGAACTTTGGTAGTTCCCTGCTGTTGTGTGATATATGGACCAGATGTTTATTAATGAGGCTCATTAGTGACTAGAAATCAGGTGTTTACCTTGTATATTTATACCTTGTCGAGTCACATTTGTTTATACGGTCGTTCGAGCAGCTTCACAGAAATGAACATGAATTTCATAAGTGATGAATTTTGTAGCTCCACAGAGTACAGTTGGCATTATTTCAGTGTTGATTCAATTTAGTTCAATAACAGTCTAAGTGTTGCAAAGTTTATCAGTTATGAAACAAATTCAGTAGACAATCATAATAGACATGCATGCATTAAAATACAGTGATGTTTTTTTACTCGCATCGGCCTGAAATCCTCAGTGTTTAGTCATGGTCATGGGCAATTTGATTATAGTGCACTGGTTCTGTTTTTATCTCAGGCGCAACAATTACCGTTGTCATTTTGGGCTTTGGCTCACTGTAATGAAACCAGATGGCCAGAAGGTCATCCTCAATTAAGGAAAATCCATTTCCATTCATAAAGCTATCCATTATCGTCTTCAGTTAATGTCCCCGTTTCTTTTCATCAATATTAAGACCAGAAGCCATTCTAATCTTGCTGTCCTTTGTGTGCAGTCTCCTGCTTTTATACTTTCCCAATCCCATCCTACAGAGATTAATCATGTCTCCTTTTGCTTGATGTATTCAAATCTTGGACATGCCAATGATTTTCACCTATGCTTTTTGGTTGAGGCAGGTTGACGGTTAAGCTAGTAGAATAGCAGAAGGTTTGCCTACATCTTACACAGGCCGTATTCATACATTATTAATGCACTCTGTTTAGACGTGCAGCCCCACTTGACATATGTCTTATCTTCCACTGATCTCATTAGCTAACAAAGATTTTGACAGGCACAAGATGTTTTGGGACCCTAGCTAGTGCATGGCTGAAATAAGACCTGTGCTACGGCAGGTGTCTGGAAATATTTGAATAATATTAAAATATTTAATAACATTCATTTCAGAGAGAGAGAGAGAGAGATGGAAAACAAGAATTATAGGCATAAGCACTTGAATACCCTTCAGGGCAGATCTATTAAAGCTGGTTCTTGTTTTCATATTGACAGTATAATTGAGTTAGCACAAAGTTAACTCTAATGTTATTAGCCAATGTGGACAACACTCTTAAAATTAAGGTTATATATTTGCATCAGTGGTTCCATTGTGAAACTTTAACATCCATGAAAATACATGCACATCTTTATAGCGCAAAAGTGTTTGTTAAAATGCTCTTAAGATAATTTATATATATATATCTGTTCCCTGAACGGTTTATTGTTTCTTCTTTTTCATTTCTGCGAAAACCCAATATTGGAATATTTGTTTTTTTAAAGCGAATCTTCATTTACATGTCTTCATCAGCACTTTGGCTGAATTATATATAACCCTAGACTGTAGACGGCAAATCTACAAGCTAATTCCTTGGTAAACACCATCTGGTTGGTAATTAGTGGACAGAAAGCAAACGAAGCTTCCTCAGATTTTGCTCAAAGCTGTTGGATTGTGAGCATCAGCTGTAATTTGCTCAGCCATACAGGTCACACACCCCTTACAGAGATGAGGTTATTGGTTCTTGGATTTTTTTTTTAAAACCTGATACCTTGAGATGGTGATTGAACCTCACCCTGTAACCATACTCTCCTCCTACAGGTACACTCCATAGAGCTAGCTGGCCTATCGCTGTCATTGTGTCACCCATCCAGCACGGGATAACAAGGACCCAGGATGTTCAGCACAAAGAGGTCAGTACACAATAGTGGTTTACGGTGCTTCTACATGTGTTGTTGTTGTTTGTTTATCTCTGTTATCACTATTGCAGATACTGTACTTGATGTTAAATATATCTTCAAAAGTTATCGTGTAGTCGTGCAACTGCATAGCAGCATGACAAATCAGAAAATTGTCTAGTTTTGCTTTGCATTTGCAAATTGATTTGTACCCCGCCCCCCGTAGAATTTACAGTAAAAAACTGGCAGCTGCTGGATTTTGACCATAAAAAATATGGTAACAACATTTTTAGGTTTTAAGCTTTTAAATACAGTTAAATACCGTAATTTCATTAACTATTATGATATGAATATTAAAGTACTGAATACCATTTAACAGGATTTTACCATAACATTTTCCGTTTTTTACCGTTAAAATCACAGTCATTATTTTTCTGTGTTTGCATTTGTTTTGGGTTTTTTTTCTGTTTTTTTTTTTGTTTGTTTTCAATGGAAACACCACATATTAAAAATGCCAGAAGAGAGAGTGCTGTTTTCTTTTTCTGGCCTCCAAAATGTTCAACTTTGGGTTATACGCAGAGCTAATCAATGTCACATTTTACTCAGCCAATCACACTGAAGAAGAGGTGGGACAAATTTTGCTGTCACATTCTACCTATAGGTTAATGACTCACAGGGCAACTTTTTTCTGTCAACGGGCAATCAAGTGAGACATCAAGTGAGACAACTTGATGCATGGACCAAAACAACAATATAGATACTTGTTCATTTATAAAATAAGCATCATAAAATGACAGACTGAAGATAAATCAGTGTGACTGCATGACTTTAACACTGGACGTAAATGCACAATGCCTAAGGCAAGCAGATCACGCTAAGAGATGGTGAAGTACAAGTCAGTGCAGGACGCCAAGTTTTCGAAAAGTGAACTTTGTGATAAGCATCAAACTCCGCCAGCAACCTACAAGAGATAATATGGCATTATCAATTAAATAGCATAGACCCCAGGTGAACGTAATCCTGGATTCTAATAAATGCAGGCAGTTCTTGAGGTATTGCTGTTGAATTTTTTTACTTTAGCCCTGTGATGCATCATTAGAAGTTTCAACCGTAAAAATCTCAAGAGGATTACATAATCCTCTCTAACCCCTAACACAAACCTCATCCCCCCCATCCCATCCCATTCCACCACACAGCTGTTATCCCGCGTGATGGATGCCATAATCTGGATTCCTCCATATGCACTTTCCATTCCAGTTTTGTGGGGGGTGAAATATTCTCCTCAAGGCTTCCAGACGTGCTCTAATGGCTAGCCCAATTGCATTAAAGAGGACCGACTCCTTTTCTGTTTTATTGATGACTGCTTTTTGGGATTGTTAAAGGGCCTGTTTTATTCATATATTGTACGTTTTTTTTCTTCTTCGTGCCAGTCAAAACGCATTCATGCCTTTACGAGCAGCATTTCAGGATGTTTGGAAGGGAGTCTGAGGTCCTTTGAGATTTAGAGTTATTTTTAACTGCAGCAGTACCAGGCCGTTATCTCTGCAAGGAACTCTGATGAATCGCTTGGAAAAAGTCTATTATTCACTTTTATAGATTCCTGCTGATTGCATGAAAAAGTCAAAAGGGCGTTTTTTGACGAGAATAGCCTGAAACAAGGTTTTAAGGCGGTATTATTAGGAGAACGGTTCTCCTAATGGCAGTATTATCAAGCCTCATCTCTGGATTTGTCCCGGCTAATGGAGTAACTACGCAAGTACATGACGTAAGGCTAGAAAGAAAGGTATTGGTTTACAGATTTCTTAGTCCAGGTGAACAAGGATAGCAGTGGCAGGTTTAACTAATCACTAATCTAAATCAAGATGAGAGCTGTTTCAGCTTTACCTGATTAACTGAAGGCATAGTGTCTGTTTAGAACAGAACTAACCCATCTGCAATATTTTTATTGAGTATTGAATGTAATAATCATTATATATTTTTATTCATATTAAAAAGCACATCCTTAAATATTTTTTACATTTAAACATATTATTTAAGGAGTTATTACAGATGATCGAACCTGAGAAAAAATGATGCCAATGCCCCAGAAGACCTTGGATGATGCCAACCCTCAGACAACATAAAACAACAAAGTTTAAACGCAACATATAATCATTGCTGTTAATACAGTTGTCATATGGACATCAACCTGAGACTGATAAGCTATTACTAAATGTAATGTAGAGACCGATAATTTCCTGTGGTGTCATTCAAAAATGACAAAAATATAAATTTGAAAAGGTACATTGAATATACCAATTCTATAGGGGTTAAATACTTAAATAAATGCTAACTGAAAGAAATTTGAAACTTTTTTTGTCTTTTATCTATTATCTACTAACTTTTTTTTTAGCTAGTTTCCAAAGCAACATGTTTCATTTTTATTTAGTTTAAAGTATATGTGGTAATATGTGTTTATTTTCACCTTATTTGCTCAATGACTCCCATTTGATCAGTGATTAATTTTTCCTGATTTAAACTCCTCCTTTGAGTGAGCCTGTTTCCGCCACTAAATCAAATTTCTTAAAAAAGGTTATTGCAACTTTTTATCTCACAATCCTGACTTTTTTTTCTTACAAATTTTAAAAATAAACTCAAAATTGTGAATTAAAGTTGAATTGCTAGATATAAAGCCGCATTACTGAGATATCAGTATTTTTCGACTTTATGCACTTGCGTATTCTGAGCAAAAAGTTAGAATTGCAAAATAAAAAGTCACAATTTTGACTATATAACTCGTTTATATCACGCAATCCTGACTTTTTTTCTCATAATCTTGCACGTCTGACTTCTTAACTCAAGATTGCAAATTTGTGTTTCACAATTCTGATTAAAAAAGTCAGATATGTGAAATTTCTTGGTGACTTCAATAAAAAGCGGCATCTAATGGCAAAGAATTCATTCAGACCAATGTGAAAATCAAAGTTTCCTCAGGTCTACATCAAGTGGGTGGGCTAATATTTCATTTTGACATGGGATCTTGTTTCAATCTTGAGTCAACTTTTTCTTTTGAGAGACAATAACTTTATATGATTTAAATAACTTTCTTTTATGTGCAAATAACTTTCAGACTTAAAACTTTGCAGGATGTTTTCATTCACTTCGAGTTACACACTGAATTTTCCATAATAGGGGTCAAAAATTCCAGTAATCCTAATCAGTTTCTCTCTCTTAATACTCTTTCAACTTTCAATTTGTTATCCCAATAGTAGAAAAAATTCTGGTCACACTTTATATTAGGTGGCCTTACTATGTACTTACATAAAAAAATAAGTAATGTACTTTTTATGGTCATATTGAATTGCAAAACACGTTCATTTGTTTTAATTTCTCCCAAAAATGTCAAAATATTACAGTTTTTACTATATTTTGGATCAAATACATTATTTGTGAGCATAAGAGGCTCTGTAGAGGAGCGGTAGGAGTGATGCTATGTATACTCCACAGATACAGTGTTGAAAGAAGAAAGTCATTTCTTGCGGGATAAATGAAACATGCAGTCCCATCAGAATTATGCACGAGAAAAAGTCTTTTAGGAAGGCAATAGGGGATGTTTCGATGCGAAGCCTGTATAGCGCATATCCTATAAACATCCATTCTCAGTTTTTGGCTGTGCAGAGGCACCTAATCACAGCAGTTAACAATGAGAGCTGGACTAATTCAGAGTGTCTGTTCTATACCAGCACCTCCTACAGAAAGTTTTAAAGGCCTCCTGAAAATAAAAGACAAGCTTTTCTTGAGGGAAAAGTTCAGTAAAGTGGAAGGAGACCCAGAGGTTCTTAAAATAAGTGTGTAAAGGTGAAGTTTAATTTCCTTAGTGTCATGTGTGAAAAATGGCTATGACTGAGGAATTGCCTTTAGTCCCTCCTTAATTGGCAACAAATCCTTTTATTTCTGGAGGGATTCATCCTCTACGATAGTCGTTTGTAGAGTTATACCATCTCTCCCACCTTGCTTAATTTAGTTTGACTTGTCTGTCTACTGCAGAGAGGCAGGAAACTTTGCAATAACGAGAGTGTCTACCTATGAGTTGGTGAAGGAACACCAAGTACTTTTCTTAGAGAGGATTATGCAGCCTGTACTACAAACTCAAGTGCTTGCGTAATAAGCCTGCACAGAGAGGGGGGGGGGGGGCTCTTATGCAAATAATATGCACTTGATTGAAGCATATTAAATAAGTTGAATCTCTAGAGAAATCTCATTTGAATACACTCTGAAAAGGACATGTATTTTAAAACTTGCGCATTTACAATAATCTGAATTGTGTTTGACTGGTTGCATGAAATAACCTCTAAGTAAAACTGTGTCTCTATTGGCTTTTAGAAATGCTGAATATCTTTCTTTTTGCCTTGTTAAATTCTGCTTTTTGTCTGATGATGGTTGAATAAATATAATATTTTTTAGCATTAGAATGTGGTTTTTTTTTTGTAATGAGTGCAAAATACAAACTGGGCCAACATAAAACTAAAATAGAATTAGAAGAATTAAAGATTGTTTAGCTTCTCAAATTACTTTGTAATTTTATCCCATATGCCAAATGAGAAATCCAGTTTCAATTTTCTTTTATACCTTTATTTCTGAGAGTGAGATTACAGGAAAAGGCATTTATGAATGATCCTTTTACTGAAAATGTTCCCCTCTTTTTTATGTTTTTTTTTTCATGCCGGGTAGCCATACACTTTCTGTGTTGCCTTTGAAAGTTCTTAAACATTTGTATTTTTACTTCCTGCATCTTAGCTTTGTTTTCCTAAGTGATGTTGATAAACAAATTTCAAATATTTTTTTATTTATTTATTTTTTTCAGCTACGGCTGACTCCACATATCGTCAATCAGCCTATTCCCGTATCATCCAATCAGATCTAAGTGTCTCCATCTTAAATTGGCTTATTTTCTACCCTGCCGATCTCCCGAACAGCAAGCCAAACACGCTATTATATTTTTTGTATTCAAACTCGTTAAAAAGGCTAAAGGCTAGAATATACTACAAGACTTTTAAATCTGAACAGATTTATAAAACACTAGGCATTACTAACTCTGTTAATCGGTCATACCACCGGTCATACATGCACTTTTTTAAGCTGTTTGGACTGAAATGCGTGTTGGGAGTGTGTGTACATAACCACCCTACAATGATAAAGATTCATCAGTAGTTTTTTTTATTTAATAAAAATAAGTTGCCCCTTCTGAAATCAAGCCATTCTCAAATGTGTGGCATTGGTGTGGTGTCACACCGACAGAGGCCACTCCCACAATAGTTGATTGACAGCAGCGTGTGACACAGACTGAACTGGTGTCTTACCTCAGACCCGCCCTGAGTGAGCCGTCATCAGACCGAGATGCAGAGACAAGCAAGACTCCTAAACGATTGAGGTGTTTTGTTGTTGAATGTATTAATGAACATAACAGTAGTGATTTACCGCCGACATCTGAGTGACTGAAGACGCGGAAGATTAACGTTAGGTTTGGTTCTGAAGGGAAACGCACCCTTGATCAACCAAAATGCGTTTATGTTTGCACGAATCATTCATGATCCAGCCTCACCTACAGAAGCAGTGAGTATGTTTTTTAATGAATCTTTGCCAATAGCCTTTCCTAATAATGTGCTAATTAGCAAGTTTTACTATGAATATGGCTAAAAAAAGATCCTCTGACAGTGCCTTGGAAAAGAGGGGCGGGGTCAGCGGAGCTCGTGAAGATTTAAAGGGGAAGTACACAGAACAGAGTGATTTCAAATAAGCTGTTTTTGACAGGGTAAAATGAGCGTTTTTAAAACTTTTTAAAACTAAAAATCTTTGAGAAATTTTAAAATAAACTATATTACAATCTTTCCATTAAGACCCTAAAGACTCATATAAGCTAGTGGAAAATTGGCTTTGTATGGCCTCTTTAAGGTTGTTCCGATCACAACAAACTCACGCGTAAACGTGCACTTTGTTGCTAAGAGACACAACAAATGAAAACAAATGTGTTCTAAAATCGGCTGAAAATATCAAATATGTTTGATAACCTCAGACTGTATAGAATCAAAGTCTGAAGCTGTGAGTCTGTGACCGTCATACACTACCTGATTTTCTGTGGAATCTGTCAGCTTTAATCTGAAGACTGGCTCTGACTTTCCTCAACTTGTTCAGCCTGTAAAATCAGGGCAAAATTGGAGTAGTGTACTACAGGCTTAAGTTGAAGGCCATGCAAACTCATGATACATGTGTATCTAAAATTGCCCATTGCACATGGGGGAAAAAAAGTCAAGTAAAGCCAAGTCATGCAAATGAATTTGCTGCTGTTTGCTTCTATTTATGGCAGACTATTTTAGATTCATCTCTGCATTTCCGTCTTGGCTTGTGAAAACCGACGTCTTCCCAGTAGTCTTTTTCTTTTTTGTTAGTGTTTGTTTTTGCACAACATATTCAACAGTGACCCAGTTCCAGACTTTGATGTCAGAATCTCAGTTCGACAAAGGCACAGAATGTGAATATTTAATATTCCTTACATTATCATCAGGCCTGTGCAATTGCAAGCTCACTGCTGGATTTAACAATTTCATTACAAAGACATACATCTACTTTGCATCTGTTGCTGACGTTGTATTGCTCTGATGAATGCCAGAGAGGGCGCTGCTATGCAGAAACCTTTCTTTCTGAGTACATTTTTTCTTGATATGGGTTGATAGGCTCTTACCTTCTACTTGCATTTACATGAGGATTTAACAAGCCATTTAGGTGATATATAAATCAAAATAGTTATATGTAGATTACGGTTAGTTAATATTTCACTGTCTAATAAGATCAGCACCCATAGGGTATCGATCTAACACCTGCTGCTGTTATGTAATATTTAAGATGTTTTTGCCAGCAGGACTTTGAGCAGCTTAAAATCTGTCATAATCTCTATTAATGCTCTTTCACTCCATTAAACACGTTCCATGCCGTATTGGCATGGTAATATTTCAATTTATTATCAATGATAACTGGTAGTTTTGCATGTTTATATATATTTTTTTGCCACTTTTCCAATGAACCCAATATTCAAACTTGACACACTTACAACCTACCCTGTTTTATTCAATATTAAAAGCTTAATATGTGTTTTATGATTATTTAGAAATGTTCTTGTTATGCAGGTATGCATATGTATGTATATTTAAAGGGTTAAAATGGAAAAATCTTCAAAAATGAAAATTCTGTCATTAATAACTCACCCTTGTGTCGTTCCAAACCCATAAGACCTTTGTTCATCTATATGCGTATGCTTTCCTCTTGGCACAGCCACAGACTACGCACATGTGTGTGCTTTCCCCCGGATATAAACAAGGCTGATTACGTGAAATACGTTGGAAGACGTAAGTCATGGGAGAAGAGTAAATTATGTTATTTTTGTTTTATTTGCGCAAAAAAGTATTTTCATAGCATTGCGAAAGTAAAGTTGATGTACTGTTGTCACATGGACTGTTTTACCGATGTTTTTTCTATGTTTCTGGACCTGGGATCATTTTAGTTGTATTGTTGTCTATGGAGGGTCTGATGGCTCTCTGATATCATCAAAAATATCTTAATTTGTGTCCCGAAGACGAACAGAGGTGAATAATTAATGACAACATTTTTGGGTGAAATAACCCTTTAAGCTTGTATGTAGATATTGTAGTGGATTTTCATTTGATTGTATTGTTTTTGATGTTTTGTAGATGAGCAGTCCATTCTACTTGATGAAACATATTTTACCCACCATTTTAATCAGCTAATTTACACATGGCATGGTAATGCTTGGCTGTTGGCATTGATAAAGGTCTCCAGAGAGTATGTGCTTTGAAAAATCAATGCAAACCAAAAACATTGGGTTGCATTTGCAGGACAAATATGCATGAATGTGACTAAAAAACCCTTGTGGATTGTTGCTCGATCAATGCAACAATTTACGTGCAAGAAGTGTTTGCAAGAAGCAGATTACTCAGATTTGTTTTAGGAATGAGACCCAAGGAATGAGTATGTTTTACAAGAACATTTCTGTTTTCCACTTCAGAATTTCTGGTTAATTACTTACTGTTTCTTTGCAATGGTAACACTTAATTTTAGGATCTCTTAGTTGCATGTATATTACTAGAATATGAACCATATATTAGCAATAATTAAGCACATATTAATGCTTTATTCTACATCCCTAATCCTACTCAATACCTAAACTACTACCTTACTAACTAATAAGCAGCAAATTGAGAACTTAATGAAGGAAAAGCCGTAGTTAATAGTAAATAATTGTTTGATTATTTTTTTTTTTATTAACTAGCAGTTTCGCTAGAATATAACACTTGTTAACTATCATCTACGACTTTTCCCTCAATAAATTCTTAATTTGCTGCTTATTAATAGTTAGTGTGGTAGTTGTTAAGTTTAGGTATTGGGTAGGATTATCAATATAGATATTGAAATGTTGAATAAGGCATTAATATGTGCATAATTAGCACTAATAAATGACTAATATTTTTCATGCTAATGAGCAACTAATAGGTGTAACCATATAATAAAGTGTTACCACAATTTCTGAGCAAAAAAGAAAATTTGACACCAGTTTTTCATTGATTGTTTACATTTGTTGCTTTGCAATAGATAAATAGTGAAATAAACAAAATAATGACAGAAAACAAAACAAAACATCATAACATCATGAACAAAAACAGAAAATGCGTTAGTCTCACATGTAACAGAATTGTTTTTGAGAATGGATAAGCTGGAATATGTTAGGAAGTAAAAATAAAACAGTGACTTTATCTCACAAGTTTTAAGTGGATGCAATTTATATAAAATTGTTAAAAATAGTTTCAGTTTCAAATGACAGGACAAGGAAATTTATTGGTGAAAAGATGTATAGGAACTAGAGGTGTCCCTGAAGGTGTGTTCACAGCAGGCATGAATGAAGCGTTAAGCGTGAGTGATTTACATGTTAAGTCAATGCAAAGACGCGATTAGAAATCCTGCAGCACGAATGATGCAATTCGCGCAAATTAAGCAGTGTGAATGGCGCGATTCACGCGAATCACTCAAGTTGAAAAATCGGAATTGTTTGCGAAAATTCGCGCCGCGTTAACCAATCAGGAGCTTGCTCTAGTAGTGACGTGATTACTATCAAGCGGAGCCAGAATTCCGAAACTATGAAGGATACATCATGTATGTGGAGGACCTGTACGATACATCTTCGTACTTTAATAGAAACAGGAATAAAAAGGAAATAATTACTAGATTCATTAAACCAAAGTTTGCCTGTTAGATATACCCAAAACGAATTTTACCTTATGTTTAACCACTACAGAGACTGGAACCACCTGGCAGAAGCCCCTCCCATGACGTGAATTTGCGTTTGTTGTGAAGCAAAGTTCACGCGCGAATGAAGCGAGTAAACTCAAAATGTTCAAGTGTCCAACTACGCGCGAATAGCGTGATTTATTTGCGCAAATCGCATCTGGTGTGAACGCACCTTGACTTTTCTCAGTCGAATCGGAATTTTCAAATCTTGTGAATAGTCGGCTGATAGTCGAGTTATATGTTTGGGGGTGGGGCAAAATAAGAGTCATGCGACAGTCATAATTACTGATGTTAACACACAGGGAAAATTGCAAATATTCGACTGTGAGATTGGGAGTCGAATCAGGCTTCTTTAATCGAAGCATCAAATCGTTGACTATTCAAGGACACCCCTAATAGGAATCCTGAAACTATCCTATCAGGGTCCTTTTTCAGGTAGCCATTGAGTTTATTTTGTTGGTTTTGTTATTTCTCTAAACACAACCAGGGTACAGCCAGTTCTACAGATGAACTATTTAGGTGTTGTTGATTAAAAAAGCTTGAACTCTGTTGACATGTAGAATGCTTCTGGTGAGCAGTTTCATGTTTACTGTGACAATTGCCTGTTGTAAATGAGAGCGAGTCCATTAGCTGATAAGTTCAGGCAAGATTTACGGCAACTTAATGTCTCCCTAAGGGGCAATAAAAGCAGGTGATCGAGTCGTGAGAATGAAGCCTGATTTAGCCAATGTCAACAGCAATATCCTTTAGCAGCCTTCTTTAGTTTGCCAGTGTTTATGACGTTACTCAATATTGATGTCAAAATTCTCAGGATTCATTCTGAGCTTGAATATTAGTCAGAAACCTCAAGGTTGGTTACTTCCTAAAAGCACCTATTAAATCATCTTTTATCATGTTTTATGCTTTCTATCGTCCTCCAGTTGTATGTGTTGAGCTCATTGTTCGGGTGAACGAGAGAGTGTGAGTCTTCAGACAGTTCTCTCTGAATCTAGGTCAGTTCATCTGGACAGGGCTGCCTGTCTGTCTCCATCATTAGTGCTGTCTGTACTGTGAGGATTCCTCCTGTACTGCAGCATCTCCACGAGAACTGTCAGGGACAAAGTCACTAAAAATGTTTACTCTATGTTTTATTCCAGGTTGAAGAAGAAGTCCCAGTCAGTGGACATCCCCGATGAAGGTTATGCTGGGTCTCTCGTCAAAGACCTGCTGTCGTCACCCCTCATACAGAATGTGGCCAGATCAGCCATACGCGAAGAAAAGGAGATCAATACCTCTAACATCCAAAAGGCTCGTAGTCCTCGACGTGGAGAGCTCAAGCGAGGGTATACCATAGGTGCGTGAGGTCTTCTTCACTAAACTTTCTGCCTAGATTAATTAATCCTTCAATCCATTTCTTAGGAGCAGATTTCTGTATTTGTTGTTTGCTTTGATCTAATTACAAGTGCTTAATGATTTTAGGGCATAGAATTACTTACTCAATGTGTTATAGTGCATTAGAAAGGATCTTAGAGAAGGATCCCCATCTAGTCCAAATCGAACACAGTAACATTAACACTGTCTTACAATGGACAATGGAAAGGAATAGTCCAGTGAGACTTATTAGTTATGCTTAATCCAGTGTTGGCACAGGAACTGGCTGTCTGGCTCTGCGGTAAGAGGAAAACAGATACCTTTGAGACTGTAATTGGAGGAGAAAAGAGGATCTTATCCCTCTGTGGACCTCCACACACACACACACACACACACAAGCACAGAGTAATTACTCTTAAGTTGCAGAAGGTGCACTAGTTTCAGACAGAAAAGTGTAGCCATAATAAAAGCATTCTAACTCTGACTGTACTATCTTGATGAATCTGGCCAAATAAAAAAGGGATAAACTCAGTTTTATAAAAAAAAAAAAAAATGTATGTACCCTACCATTTAAAAGTTTAGGGTCAGTCTAAAGTCTCTTATACTCACTGGGACTGCATTTATTGCATATGTTTGTTCAAAAATACAGTAAAAACTGTAATTGTCACGATCACTCGTCTCGCTTCTCAGCGGAGGACAGATAGGCAGGCAGACAAGAGCTGATGCAGACGGGAACATTTATTTTAACATGAAACACAGGATGATCTAGAATACAAGATACATGAAAAACACTGGCGAAAGCAACGACCGACAAACTGGAACTCAAAAGGACACAGATTAAATACAAATGGAAACAAATAGGGAAATGGGGAACACCTGTGACACTCGGTCGGGATAGAATCAACTAATAATCACAAGACAGGACAGGAACTCCAAATAAGGACAAGACACGTGAGAACTGACAACGAAACCAAAACAGACAGACAACGTTACAGTAATATTGTAAAATATTTCAATTAAAAAAGTTTCTGTCTTAATATGATTTAAATTTGTTCCTCTGATGCATTGGTGAATTTTCAAGTACAGTAAAAAACAGTTAAAACTGTAAAATACTTTAATATTGTGATCTATAACAATTAATTTTTTTTACTGTTTTAATATAAATTTAAATGTAATTTATTTCTGCGATTCAAAGCTGAATTTTTAACATCATTACTCCAGTCTTCTAATTTAATGCATGCTTGTTGATTATTTCTTTCAAGAAAGTCTTACTGACACCGAACATTGTAGGAGTAGTAGTGTAAAATCTGGGTAGTTCTTTGGCATTATTTATGTACAGATCTTTGTAGTAAAAAAACTAAACAAAAAGACAAAAAAAAAAAAATATATATATATAGTTTATTTAGTTTAGTTTATTTAGTTGATAATACACTTGGCCGTTTGCAGTCTCACTTATTCACTGTCTGTTTGATTCGGATATAAGTATGAAGTTCTTAAAAATCAAAAATCTAGTCTTTTGTAGTGATTGGACTAAAGAAATACAGTTACAGTTTTTAACATGGTAATTCTAACATGGTAGACAATCTAGTTGGGCTAGAAACCCCCCTTATTTTTGGTGGCCTATAGCTCATGTGAAGCTTTATAGACAGTTTAAAAGTTGCTAGCAGAGCAAAGTTTTTACAAAGTTGCTCACCATAAATAATGCACTGAAATAGCAAGAACATCTACAATATTGAACTTTGAGCTTCCACTCGTCTCGTTATTTCAAGCTCTTTTCAAACAGCTTCTGATGTCTTTTAGCTTGACTACAAATAGCCACAAACTTCCTAAAGCCCATTTTAGGTGAATAAATGCACTCGTACCCTCAGGTGATTGTGAAAGCATGCATTTTGTGTAGTTTTATACCCAGACAGCCACAGAGTAAGCTCGGTTAACCTTGTGAGCATTCAGTAATGACTTCAGCAAGATTTTTCCCAAAGGACAGATACTGGAGGTATTTTGTGACATCCCTGCACTGCTTCCGTTACGGCTAATGTTTCTCATTGTTACCTGCAGGGCAGGGTCGGCGCCAGCCTGAGGCTTCAGTTCAGTCTCATGGGACTGATGATGCAGTTCTGCTATTAGTTCTCCAGCAGTCGGGCGTCTCTCCCAATTAACTGTCTGTTGAGAAAATCTTTTAATCAAAGCCCTTTGATCAGATCTCTGCTGGTTTGGTTTACTAGACGCCGTAAGTCAGACTAATTAGGCTGTTAATCATGGTGATTTGTCTGCTGTCTTAAACAGGATCACATCTGAGTTTAGAAAAATGGTTTTAGCAGTGTAACTTAGGTGTGGGACTTTTCCCAGAGGCTTTTCAAATTTGTGCTTGTTCGGTTATTCTGTGAACATGATGCAGTTAGTATATTTGTTGTCTGTTTTTCAGAACCATCAGGAGTTAAAAGAAAAAGTACAGTGCTTGGCTTTTAGAGCCTTTTAGTGCTGTGTGCTCGTATTGGAGATTGAAGCGTACCGCTCTGAATTACCTCTCGTATGTGGCTCCCTCACAAACACACACACACACACACACACATACACGCTCACAAAAACTAATCTTCTCAAGTGAAGTGCAATGGATGCAGTACTCCTGTAGACAAACACCAGAAGAGAGCTGATGGAAATTGCATGTGGTACTTCCCCATAATCAATCCACAGTAAATGTCATATAAAATATAGCATTTATTTGTTTACTTTTCGGATGATATTGTGAAAGCTTAAGAATTCCTGTAAAGTCATAACTCCACAAAAAAGTGGTTGAATAGCTTGTTATATATATATTTATATATATATGTTTATATATATATATATAAATCAAACTGCAGTTGAGTTGTTTTGAGTAGGTTAAAAAATAACTAAAAAAACAGCTGTTTCCGCAAATAAACTCTCCATGTGTGTGTGCGTGTGTGTATACTGTATATATTATTATTATTTTATAATTAGGAGGTTTTACCTGCATTTGCTGACACTACTGAAATGAGCCAGCAGAGGGTGTTTTAAACTTGAAGTGTATACACTATAGGTAACAAATTACTGTAAATGTAAATAATGCAGATTAGTTAATAAAGAAGTTTTGAATTAAGCTTGTTTTTCAACTCTATAATTAGTATTATTTATATAGCTTTAATATGTACATTTTATTATTAAAGCATTATTAATATTATTATTCAATTTAAAAAAAGCAAAGCATGAGGTCAATGGTCTGTTGTTGAGTTGTCTTGTGATAGAGGTAAATGTGGCCTTGGAAAAATGTGATTTTAGCTGCCTGTGTAGTAGAGGTGTTTAAATTATGTTTTTTAATGTTATTTTGCAGTTATGGTAGATTTAATGGCATATATCACAGATTTACCACAAAAGTGAGGTTGGTCCACGGTATGTGCAAGTGTAATTTCACTCAGCATGTGAAGCTTTTTCTATCACAGATCTAAAATTGCCACTTTACTCATTTCTAATTGGTCGATTGATTTACTGAATGTGATTTATACTGATTTCATGCTGGCTGTTTTATTTCTGCTGCAGATGCACTGACCCACTTTACACCGTACCAAACATTTGGTGTATACTATTTCAAATGTTTAGTAACGTTTACTTTAACACATCACATTCTAACTAGTGTTGTTGAAGTATATGGTTTCATTCAAAAATAGTCCTTTTTGTCAAGTAGGCACAATTTAGATAAAAAAAAACAAACAAACTCATTTTCTTGTTAAAATGAAACCAACATATCCTTCTATCACAGAAATAAACCATCTCCAGAACTTAAGCGATTCAAAGTCAAATACAAGTTGATTTGAGTAACTTGTTCAACCCCACAGCTGGGGAGTGAAGGGAGTGACAGACACTTCAATTGACAGCAGTTTATAAATCCATGTAATGACTCGGGAGTCCTGCTCCTCTTCCCTTTAATGTGACAGGTGATGGGAGGAGACTGCTGAGTCGGTGTTTCTCACAGCTGACCTAAACACTTTTCAGGCCCTCTCTGCTTTCGTCTCTGGTGAATCTTACTGAAAGAGAACAAATGCTGCATATGCAGACATAAATCTGTTTTTTTCTGCCTTCTGAAAGTGCTAGATTCTTTATTAAGATGACCAAATCCCTAATAAAGTCAAGTATAAAATGATCATGTAATTCCATGCCAGCGTGCTTCCATTTTTGTGTTTTTTACAAATCCTTGGGAGCTTTTGAAATATCATAAATACACAACTACATGAAATATACAGCAAGTCAAGTCAAGTCACTTTTATTTATATATCTTTTTTTTTACAATACAGATTGTAGCAAAGCACTGAACATTATCAAATAGGAGAACAGAGAGATGGTAATGTATAGTGACGAGAATTAAACTATTTATTTATCAAATGCAGAGATGGTCTCTGTAGTCAAGACGACGATAATCACTAGAAATCAGGTGTCCCCAACTAACCAAGCCAGAGGCGACAGCGGCAAGGAACCAAAACCCCATCCGTGAGAGAATGGGGAAAAAAACCTTGTGAGAACCAGGCTTAGTTGGGGCCAGTTCTCCTCTGGCCAGACGCCCAGCACCTAATCTCCAGTTCAATTTTAAACACATCACACTGTGTCCCTATTACATACGATGCGTCAGCACCACGCCATGCGATAAAAGGTTCTTTACATTTAAAAAAAATGTACATATTACATATTGTTTCTATTTCCGCAATGCCGCGGCTGGAACAACACACTGTACACCCGGATCAGTTCTACTAACTCAAAAAAATTGAAGCAACTGATTGCTGCTATTTTTTATTTATCAAACTTAAATATCATCAGTAAGCATATAGCTACTTATTTTGAGTACCTGTAAATTATAAGTAAACATTAATTAACATTAATTAATCTAAATATTATTAAATTAAATAATATAATTTATTATAATTTTTTATTACCATTACTATGGTCAGTATTTACTTTAGTTGGGCTCTTGACCCTTGATTCTTTGCCACCAATCAAAAATCATCTTTAAACTCCCATGATGCACTGCAGCAGGAATAAATTGTCTTGTATTTATTCTTACTTTTTTCTTTTATTTTTGCTGTTTTTATGTGATTTTTAGTAGCTTTTTTTGTTCAGAGTAGTGATGGGAAGTTCAAATCATTTTACCGACTCGGACCTTTGAGTCTCGTTCAGCAAAATTAACAAATTTTTTTTCGAGTCATCTCGTTCATTTCATTCATTTTAGCAAAATATAATTAAAATGTTACCTGTTTGCTCCCTAACACATCTACTGCTTACACAAACGTTGATCACACTACAAACTCGACAAAACTACAATGCTATAAGAAACAGAACGAATCAAGATTACAATTATTTAATAAAAGTAGAGATAATACTAAAACTCCAGATTTTCTGCTGCAGAATCACACATCTGTTATATTGAACATAAACATAACTCAGATAAATCTCTGAATGAGTTCAGTGATTCAGGTCAAACAACGATTAGGTAAAACAACAATCATCACCTGATCATCTTTTTCTCGGGCTTGTCTAACTACCTCACAGCAGTCAACCAAAGCTTATTGTTATAAATTCAAGAGTCAAGAGCCCATCTAAAGCAAACACTGACCACCCTTGATGGTAATCTAAAAATAAAGATTTTCTCCTTCTCATAACATCAGATGTCTTCAATAACTCTGTTTTGGGTGCCTGAAAACACAAGCTAAACAACAAAAATGTGAATTTGTGATAAAGTTTATGTCATCTCTATACATATTACACTTTAACCGTTTGTTTCTTGATCGCCAACTACTGGCCTGACACGCATAGTGTATTTATGCCACTAGAGGGCGTATGTTTGACATTAAAGTGTAGTTGTAAAAACTCAAAAAAAGCTTTACTGTTAACTTAAATCTCTGATAGATGTTGAATAAACTCAAAAATAATAGTTAGCTAAACTTTTAGCTGCAGCATACAAAACTGAGCGTTGCGTTGCGGTGCCGCGTAATGTGTACTATTTCAAGTTTCAAGTTTAGTTTATTTCTAAAGCACATTTAAAAACAAGTTTACCAAAGTGCTGTAAATAAAGGGTCATATAATGAACAACAATAACGTACTGTACATTAGGGCTGGGGGATTTAATCGTCGATTAATTCATCACTGACGAGCTGCGTAATATCGTCTTCAGAATCGGAAGCGATTCATTTCTGATTTTGAACGTAAAATTGTGATCTGTGGCTCTGTGTATCAACTGCCGCACATTTTAAAAACAGCTGATTGAGATTTACCGCTAATCAAAGAACCAGCTTTACTGACGAGATGCGCATGAATTAATCGATGATTAAATCCCCCAGCCCTAATGTACATAATAATGTACATTACACACAACACACACAAAAAGTACTTTTGTATATATTTTATTATGAAAATCTTATATATTGTACCTTAAAGGCTGTTTTCTAACTACTGTCATTGTTGTTGTGCTTATTGTGTTACTAAATAGAAACTTTTTTACTGTTATGATCAGCTGGATGTCTCAGCCCAGCTCTCTGGCTGGCACTCCAGCATATGTGTGTTTTCTGCTGTTTTCTTGCCTGGACTCATTCACACGAACTCATGTCTGTTGTCATCCTGGACTTTCATTCATGTCTCTGCTCATTCTATGTGTTGTCACGAGTGTTCATTCATGTCTCTGCCCCGCTCATCTGTCACCATAACAACTCATTGTTTTACTCCACCCAATGACCTAGATTTGCGTGTATAAAACCGGAAGTGTCTGTATGTCTGTACGGTTCGTTGTTTCATGTTACATTCATTCGTGTTTCCTGGTTCTCGTTATTCTGTCGATTGGATTATCTGTGTACGATTCCTGCCTGGACCTGGACTTCCCCTCTGTCTCTCCCCAAGGACCCTGTTTACTGGTATTTGACCCATTGCTTTGTTTTCTCAACTCCGTCTCTGTCTATGCCTTCTATGAGATTGTCTGCCGGCGCTCGACCACTGCTGTTTTGATTAAGAGCCTTTTAATAATAAATACTCTGTTTGCATTTGAGCTCGCACGCCTCGCGTACTCTTTTTGTAACATTTACACTGTTCATTAATAAAGCTGTATTTTGATAAACTTCTTTTTTACCACTTAGCGAAGAACGAAAAAGACTTAGCCACAAGTATATCACGGCCTTTAATATTCAAGGTCTTGAAAGGCAGCTAAGTGTCCGCTGAACGATGCACTGAACTCGTTTATTTCAAAAGAGCAAGTAAAATGCCCGTTTTCAATGTCTGGTCCCTTTAATGTTCAGCTTAAACTGCTGGCCCTTGCAGTTTCATTATGATGGGACATTTATGGGACAAAAGGGACACCACAGAATAAATTGGCTCGCATGTGTCGCGTTTAATGCAAAAGCTGTATCCTCAGCACCTCCCAGCCTCTAGCTCAGGTACTTTGACAGAGGAGTCCCTGGAGGCTCATTTGTGTTGAAGTGTGCAGCTGGCATTTCAAACAGTCCTGGTACGCTGTCTTTACCTCGGGCTTACACTGAGGAAGAATGACTTTAATTGGCACTCCAGCTTCCTTTAATCTTTGAATAACGAAGAACCAGTTGAGGCTGGCCAGTCAGAAGGTATATACTTTTAATGAGAATGAGTTTATGCGCACTCAACGTAGTTAGATGTCTTATGTCATGAAAATGTAACAAGTGATAGAAGTGAGGATTTCCTTTTGAAGAACTTGCCGTTATTATTTTTTTTTAGAAAAGGGGAAGGTATTGTTTCATTCTTATGTTCATTCAAGGTCAGTTTGGTTCAGATCCTGGCTAAAGACAATCAGGATCTAAAGATCTAGTTTTAACCCTGTCACCTTGTAATTTTCTAGGTAAGTCTGATTAGTTTGTCTGGGGTGAATTGAAACTAAACTCCGCAGGAAGCCTGTGCCACAGTGGACACTGTCCATTCTCACCCAAAGACCCGTCGGTGAGCGTCTGTGAAGGCATCTGCTCACGGGTATCAGTAAGGGAGCCATTTCCGCCACTGTTGGGAACCTGCTGCTAAAAATATCCTGTCATGGCCGGAGGTGCCAAGATAATAAGAGGCTGAGAGCATGATTTGTTGTCCTGAGATAGTAAAGGGTCTATCTGGACTGATTTGCTGTCAGTTGTCCTTTAGGCCAGTTTTGTGGACTGCTTGCATCAGCTGTAAATTCAGGTTTTGCCATACAGTACTGTTCAAAAGTTTTCGGTGAAGGTTTTTTTTTTTTAAGAGATTGAAACTTTTCTTGTGCAAGGATGCATTGAATTAAAGTTACGGTAAGGACATTTATAATGCTACAAAACACATTTCAGACAAATGTGGTTCTTCACAACTTAAAAAAAGCATTACTGTTTTCACAAAAATTAAACAACACAACTTTCTTTAACACTCATAATGTATGTTTGTTAGGGCTGTGCAATATGGATAAAATAATCACATTGCGATTTTTTTTTTGAACGAATATTGCGATTGCGATTTTATTTGCGATTTTGGAAACTGTTTTTGTTTTTTCAAACAAGCTTCATACATACATTCTAAATGTATTCAGTGCACAAGAAGTGCATAACAAAACATTTCACAATGAAATAACATAGTAGTAAGTTTAATAAACAAAACTTTAGTAAAATTGTCTTTAAAACAGACAACATAAAATAAATTAAGATTAACTAACCTCAACTCTAGTTAATCACATAATGTTGTGTACAGTTGTAGTACTAACTGCTGGATAAACAAAACTGTAATAAATTGTCTTAAAAACAGACAACATGAAAGAAATTAAGATCAACTAACCTCAATTCCAATTATAACAATACATAAAAACTAATGTAAATCAAAACCAAAAAACAGATTGCGCTCTTAAAGGTTTTTTGCAAGACAAAACCAGCATGTCCACCATGGTTCTATGGTTCTATATTAATAAGTGGACCGTTAAACTCATGTACGGCTCCATCATTCTGCTGGACCATGTATCTGTGGTCGTGGCAAAGTATTTCACCTGCTTGAGCTTGTGTTCAACACCCGCCTTACATTTCTCATACATTTCGGGAAAAGCAAATCGTATGAAATGAGTGAGAGATGGCAGATGGTTTCATTTGTCAAGTGTTTGTATTAGTCTTCGGAAGCCGTCTTTACTGATGATGTGCGCAGGCATCATATCTGTGCACATATGATAGGTAATTGCGTCTGTAATTTCTTCATGCAGTATCTGAATGAAAAATTCTGAATAAAAATCTAAATAAATTAAGAGATAAAATTGCAGTTTTATGCGGTTTAGAAATTGCATGTGCTTAAATTTTTTTTTGCGATTACGATTAATTACACAGCCCTAATGTTTGTTAATGTTGATTATATATATATATATATATATATATATATATATGAGATATTCATATTTTGTTTTAACATTTACATATTTTATTATTTACTATTATCTTTTGCTTTAGTTAATTTAATTTGCCACTTATTAAGATTTAGTAAGGTACTTGTTAAGTTTAGTAGGTATTGGGTAGGATTAGGGACGTAGAATATGGTCATGCAGAATATCTGCTTTTTAAGTGCTAGTAAACAGCCAATATATGTTAATAATAAGCATGATAATAAACAGCTAGTTAATTGGTCCATATATATATATATATAGACTGAAGTGTTATTTTACGCTATAAAAAATTACTGTGAATTTTAAAAAATGAAAAAATGCTACGGTAAAAACCTGTTAAATGCTTGAAAAACTGTATTGATATTGCATGTGATTTTATTGTAGTTTACCGTTTTTGGAAGTGAAAAAGAACATCATATACAGTGAATAATCGTAAATCGACATCGAATTTGATGTTTTTTGTTAAGAAAGCTTTTTCGTAGTTTTTTTCTTATCGGTTTCGTATATCAGGGTTGTATGTTACATCTAATGTTGGCAAATTAGTGTTTCACGAGTTCACGCTTCCTCATTGATAAAGAATAAGCATGTTTGGCGTGCTGTCGGGGGGCGAGCCAGGAGCTCGGCAGACCCCAAGCCCTAGTAGCTCGAACCCTAGTGAGGGCGTAGCTCGGAGTCCGGCTCGAACCCTGCATGCCCCCCTGGAAGGAGCAAACGGCGGAGAAGGGGAGGCGGAGGGAATGCCAGAATGAGATGCGGAAGGGAAGGAAATGGGTTTATTTATAGTGGAAAGAGTAGGATTGGATTGGCTAACAAGATGATAACATACGCCCTTCCTCCCGAAATTGGTTTGCAACTTAATTTATCGCATTATTTAAGTTTCAAGTGAGCTACAATGATGGTGTTTAGTGTTTGTGCGATTGACACTGTGCACCTTCTATATATATTGATATTTAAAAGCTGCTTGTGATAGGCTTTGGTTCATCATGTGATTCAAAACTAATTTCAGTACTTCAAAATAGGGCTGTGCAATTAATCGCAATCGCAAAAAAATCGCAATTTAAGCACATGCAATTTCTAAATCGCATAAGGCTGCAATTTTATCTATTAATTTATTTAGATTTTTATTCAGAATTTTTTATTCAGAAATGGCACAAAGAAATTACCAGTCATATGTGCACAGATATGATGCCTGCGCACATCGTCAGTAAATGTTATTTCATTCGTTGTGAAATGTTTTGTTATGCACTTCTTATGCACTGAATACATTTAGAATGAATGTATGAAGCTTGTTTGAAAAAACAAAAACACTTGCCAAAATCGCAAATAAAATCGCAATCGCAATATTCATTCAAAAAATCGTGCACAGCCCTACTTCAAAAGCTTGGTGTACATACGTTATACCAGTTAATCAAATTACAGTATTTAACTGTAAATTCAAAGGGTTAGTTCACCCAAAAATGAAAATTCCATCATTAATTACTCACTCTCATGTTGTTCCAAACCCATAAGACCTTTGTTCATCTTCGGAACACAAATGAAGATATTTTTGATGATATCAGAGAGCCATCAGACCCTCCATAGACAGCAATACAACTGAAATGATCCTAGATCCAGAAACATAGTAAAAACTCTGGTGACGTTAGTGATTCAACTTCAGTTTTGCAATGCTTGGAGAATATTTTTTTATTGTCTTACGACATGACATGAGGGTGAGTAATTAATGACAAAATTTTCATTTTTGGGTAAACTGGGAAAACTGTAAAACCTAAAATGTTGCTACCGTATCTTTTACAGTGAGCCACAGCTGCCTGTTTTTTACCGTAAATTTGACTTATTTTGATTATTTTCTGCAGTGCACAATTTTATACTTTATCCAGAAAAGCAACGAGAACACACTGTCATGATTTTTCCATTGAAACATCATTTTATTCATGTTAAGTGCAGATTTGAATCATCCAAACATAAATCACCCTTCTTTTATTCCCCATGTATAAACATCATGCGCTATAATCTCAGACTTCCACATATGGCAGCAGCTGGCACAGAGCACACAGTAGATTCCCACATAAGTATGCTCATAAAAATGACATTTATAACCCATTCACAAAACATCTCCACCACTTAATGGCATTTTCTTGTCACCAGGACACTTAGACTCACAGCCGAGACTGATATCCCAGTAGAGCGAGCTGGAGAGGTATATCCAAGCACACGCTGACCTGCATGACAGAGGCAGAGAGAGCCGAGAGCCACTCCCCTGTGAGCAGAGCGGGCAAGAGGACTAACAACAAGAGCCCTCTCTCTCTATCTCTCCGTGGCTGGTGCTAACGGACGAACAAACGCAAGGGGTGGGGGGGGAACAGACCGAGCCGAGAGCCGAGGAGATGAGAAGAGAGAGGAGGACCATGACTAGCGTAACCCGTGCTCTCCCTCGTTTACTTTCAGACACCGGGCAGAAAAAGAGTGCGCTGGAGAGGAAAGATGTGCGGAGGATATCCTTTCAGAGGCCTAAAGGCACCATGGAGTATGTGGTGAGTAGTAAATGTTGTCTGTCTGATCCAGGTGGCTCTGTTTACATAATGCACCGGTGTGTGTATGTGTGTGTTTGCGTGCTGGACTGAGGATGAATGTGTGTATACACTGTTGTAATTATGTTTGAGATGGAAATGTGAGCGTACACATCAGGTGTGATTCATTCACGCTGCGATTGCTGTTGTCATGTGCTGCCGGAGTGACTTTAATTGCTGTTGTTGGTGGTAGTTGGTTTGTCTTGTTGCGGTGGAGCCAGGTGTTGTGAAAGGAAAATATGTAAATGTGTAATGAAACGAGACGGGGATATGTTGCTGGAGAAGTCTGTTCGGAAATATGCCCTTTTTCCTGCCTTGATCATTTGAAGCGATTTGAGAAAGAGGGAGAGAAAGAGAAAGCAAGAGAGAGCTTTTCCAAATGCTCTTGAGATGACCTCAAATCAGGTGGTGACTTTCTCCATGGTAACAGTGGCATTGCCAGGGATGCTGGGAGAGGGAGACAGGGACGAGGTGGAAGCTCACTTGTGCTTTTGAGCCACCTTTACCTGCATGAGATAGAGAGAGCGTGTGTGTATATATATATACAACTATTTGATATTATTTTGTAATTGATTTTATATGTTTTGCAGTAATTTAAAAAAATGTAGTAGTTTATAGCTATTTTCTTAATTTCTTGTTTTTTCTTTTTTGTAGTTTTTGTAAATGTAGGGTTTTTTTTTATTATAGTATTGACCTGATATTGAAATTAGATAATTTCAGGATCACTGTTATTTTAGTATTATTTGTTACTGTTTCAAATTAGCTTTTTTTTTTATATATATATAAATACAATTTTTATATAGCTAATTGTGTGTACTTTTTTCAATCTTCATTAGTTTTTGTTGTTTTAAATATTATTAGGTTTTAATTGAATTGCTTTGCTGAAATTTAAGTAGTATTGATTTTTAGAATATATGATATCAGTATTTATTTATTTATTTTAATATTCCTTTTTGTATTTTTTGGGGTGGATAACGTTACGTGAGTGGTATAAACTTGCAAATCTAGAAGTCACAATAGCAGTTGTGTATGTTTGCCCGTGTATTGCTGTGCAGTTGCTGGTAGGTATTCTGTGTGGCTGCTTGATGAATGCCGGTCCAAGTCAATAGAGCCCAGCACAAATTGTCTATGATATTTTCTTTAAAACTCTCTCAAGCATTGATCCAGTCTGTGGCAGTGAGTCTGATCACTTGTGAAAATAATAGCACACCTCAAACTGATTTGTGTTTGTAGCAAATATATCGCAGGATGAGGTACATGCCCAATTGTAATACTTGGGTTTGTGTTATCGATTTTTGCATTTCTGCGTTCTCTGGTCACCGAGAAAGTTTATTGAAACTGCTTTGAAGGCATTTAAAAAGAATTTCTGTAAGGTTTATTTGTAGGTAGTGCTGGTGGTGTTTTGTAACCAAGCCCCCGCCTTTCTCTTTCTTATTGTCAGTGTTGTGAAACCGTACACTTTCCCTCTGTAATTGCACACCTTAATATCCACACTAACCAATCATAGTGATTTGTGGCCCTGTGACCACAGAGATTGATGGCCTTAATCAATCAATGCTCTTCGAGCTACACAACAACTGTGCTTCGTTGGTAAGGCTGTGATGAGATCCACGCACCTCGTATGAGTTTTCATTCCATAGCAGATATTGGAAGTCGAGTGGAAGATTTGAGGAAAACTCGAAATGGACAGTTTATTACATCCAAACTGGAAGTTGTTTGAGACTTTATTATTGTGTGTGTGTGTGTGTGTGTGCACATATATGTACCATGTTATTGAAAGAAGTCTTTTATGCTCACCAGGGCTGTATTTATTTGATGGAAAATGTATCATTATGAAATATAATTTTGTTGTTGTTGTTTTAATGTAATTTATTCCTGGGGTGCAAAGCCGTCTTCGGTGTCACATGATCCTTCAGAAGTCATACTACTATGCTGATTTCCTGTTCAAGAATAATTTCAAATTTTTATTAATGTCATCCAAAAGTTTTGGGGTAAGTGCAATGCTTTAATAATGCATTCACCACACTCTATTAGCTAATAGGTATTTATAACCCCCCAAAAAAATTTGTTTTTGTTTTTTTTTTTAATTTAGGGGAAACAATATTATGAAGGTTTCAGCCATCAGCCTTCCTAAAAAGATATTAATTTATTCTGCAATGATTTTTCAAATTGATCAAAAAGTGAGAAATATTTACAAAATTTCTATTCAGAGAATCCTGAAAATATTGATCAGCAAAACAGCACCGATAATATTTATGATACGCAATTATTTATGACTGAGCACCAATAATAGAGCAGCAAATAGCTAGTATCATGTGACAATAAAGACTGATGTAATGATGCTGGAAATTTAGCTTTACGTAAATTATATTTGCAATTATATTAACATAGAAAACTATATTTTATGTTGTAGTAATATTTCATAGTATTAATGGTTTTACAGCCTTTTTGAGAATTAGAGACTAATTTGAAGAGCATAAACATTTCATAACATTTTTTAAAAAGTGTGTGTATTTCGATTTATATTTTTACAAGAAAATATCCCGACGTGTGTGACACGGATCAGTAAAGTCAGTGAAGGGTCCCTCTGAAGGATAAATTGAATGCAGACGGAGAGATGACCCTCTATTATTTATGTCTCACTGTTGGACTGTAAGCGATACCCAATGAGAATCAATGATTTGGATCAGGTGACGGAGTGATCTGGTGATCTGAGATCCTGCCACCGGGGGATTTATCAAAACGTACGCATGTCACCATCTCACGAGCCATGCCATTACAGCAAACACACGTATACATCATGCAATCTGAATGTGCTTAATTATAGCTTGCATTTCAAGATAATGACTCTTCACTGAATGCGGTTTTCATGGTTCGATTTCTATAGATGTTATGTTTCCATAAGGTTTCATCAAATCATTTGTCAAAGATCCTTTGTGGCATAAAGATGCTTTTGTTTTTGTTCGGTGAGGTGTTTTTGAGACTCAGTGGTCAACATGCAGGCAGCTCAATACGCTCTTCTCTATGTTTAACCTGACATTTAGAGATTCTTGAATGCAATTTGAAAAGCAGACAATCATCTCCCCGTGGCACTGAAGGACAGATATTGTATCTTGAAGGTTAGCGCTCCTGCTTCAGCCACAATCACACTGTGTGTGCTCTTGAAAGATATTGACTTGACACCTAGAGAGTTATAGGCTATATAAAAACTCTTTAGTTTAGTATGGACAAAATCTTAGTAATGGTAGCATGGGTTTATATATTATCATGAAACCCTGGATGAATGTAGCAATTATAAAAACAAAATAGCACTGTTTTCTTGTAATATTGTACTTTTTTTAGGTTAATGTTTGTTTTATGCTGGACATCTGTAAAAAAAAAATATTGGTTGGTTTTCAGGGCCTTGCTTTGCAGAGACTGTTGTTGGGAATTTAATTCTGGCTTTATTTTTTATTTTATTTTCATTTTTTATTTAAAATTGCAAATCATTATTTTATTGTTTGCATATTTTATTTTGTTGTTATTTTATTATTTTAAAATGTTTTTTTATTTTATTTTTATTTTATTTTTTATTACAAAATTATAAAAGTGTATTAATTTATTTGTTTTTTATGCATTTTATTATATGAAAAAATATTATATGTAAACATATATTATATAAAAAAATGTTATATATAAAATTTTGTACATTTTATATTTATTTAATTGTTTTTATTATTCATCAGCCAGTGAAGACATTTAACAAATGTGTTTCTGCCTCTAAAACATCTTTGGAGGTTAAGAGTACTATATAGCCTTAAAGAAAATTTTTTTTTCTCATCTCCAAATTGATGTTTTTTTTTTTAATCTTTGCATTTACATTGACTTTGCATTTATTGATTTTTAATGTGCAAATGTGAATCATTACAACATTTTCCAGTACTGTATGTGGTTGCATAATTTTGGATGCGTCATACAGGTGAACATCTCATAAAACACATTAGTTTTCACAAGGGCCTTGTTTTGCTGTTCTAACAGATTCAAATGCTTAGTCAGCCCAGTAGAAGCTGATGTCTTCATTATAGAAGTTTTTAGCTTTAAGCTAACAAAACAATATCTAACTTTTTTTGTGTGTGTGCCTTAACTCTAGGTGGAGTCCCGGGACACACTTAACAGCATTGCGCTGAAGTTTGACACGACTCCCAACGAGCTCGTCCAGCTCAACAAACTCTTCTCTCGCGCTGTGGTCCCTGGCAAGGTACTGTATAGTCTTTTAATTTTCAGAGCAGATGGTCTCTATATCCAGCTGAACTCTCTTTCAGTCAATTGCTTTTCACAGAGTCTAGTGTAATAAAGGGTAAATGTTAAAAATATGCCCCCTCTGAAATTTCAAATGCCTTTTTAAGCAGAAGATTCATCGTGGTGACTATACAGTGTCACATTAATGAGCAGAGATATCGTGATCCTGGTAAAACTGGGGCTGTTTAAAATTGAGAAATAGTCCTCTGGGTAGGAAGAATACAATTTCTGTTTGTTCAGTAAGCTCCACTGCTGAGTTGTGAATGGCAATTCATCTCTTTATTTGACGTTTTGTTTTGTAGGAGATCAAACACTCTATATTCCTTGATTTATGTTTTTATACAATAAAAATATATACAATATACAATAAAAAACTAACTAACTTGATTATAGGCTACTTCAAATAAAATAAAAACTGTTAAAGGAAAACAGGAAAAACAAAAAAAAAAACGTATAGTCTACCAAATAAATAAATAGTCATGCAGATTGTTTATAAATAAGCTGTATTCAAATGGATAATCATGTTGATAGGCTCTATTTTGTAAAATGCATTTACTGCCACTGCCATAGACGTCCAA
>JAUCMS010000038.1:15748525-15759951 GCA_032357445.1 Enteromius radiatus
CAAATGGAAAACTTTTACGTTTTGATTTCCATTGTAGGAGGCAATAAATTGAGTAGCCTATTCCAAAGAAATCATGACATTTTTGGGTTTTATTTGTTGAGGTCTTAAAAAGAATTAAATTTTACTTTTAAAATGGTGCAAGAACCCTGTAGACTGAGTGCAAAACCCATTTTCAATAGGAACCCATGCAATTGAACATTTCTTGCATTGGAGGTACCATTATTATAGATTGTGGAAGAAATGGTTTAAAGTTCAAATGTGTTCATAATGGATTTGGTTCTTACAAACATGTAGCCTTTTACTTAATAAGATTTAAATTGACTGGACTGGAGTGGTGTGGATTATTGTGATGTTTTTATCCACTGTTTGTTCTCTCAATTTGACGGCACCCATTCACTGCAGAGGATCCATCGATGAGAAAGTGATGTTATACTAGATTTCTCCGAACCTGTTCTGATGGCAGAGGGTGAGTAAATCCCACCAAACTGAGCTATTCCTTTAATCTTGGAATAAACAATGATTCCCTACAAAGGCCAAAACCAGTAAATGTGCCACCGCTGGAACTTCAGATGCTTTATTTTCTCTGAATGCAAGCATAATTAAGCCAACCACCTTTGTTAGCACTGATCATACCCATTTTTCATAAAATGTTTAGTTACTGTGTTTTGTATGGTCTGTATTTGTTACAGTCTCCAGACCACCAAAACTAAATTCCACCATCATAGAAACCAAACTAAGATATTTAAGTTCAGTTATTTAAGCAGTTTATTAAAAAAACAAGTATTGGTCTTGTGATATATGATACAGAAAGTCAATTAGTTACTTCAAAGGCCCCAAAAAACATAAAAGATGTATTTAAATTCAGAAAATATGAGAGGGAATATGACCGCGCATGCACGATAAAGAATTCCCATGCTCCTCAGCAGCACTCCTGCTTTGTCCTGTTGTAGCTCTGCCTTGACTTTTAAGTACACCGCATATAATACGACGCCAAAGAAGTGACCAATCAGTGTCATGGGGTGGGGGTTCATCCTGGTGATTGACACAGATGTTAGATACAGTATGCACAATAATTATGTACATTATGTGTAATGTTGATGAAGTCCGAACCTACACAGAAAGCAGTCCAACTGGTCCAGAGACACACTCCCCTCCCAACTGAAAATAACACAAGCAGGCTCTTCTAAAATCTAATACTGAATCTGCAAGAACATTTGTTATGATTAAAACGGTTTGACAATGTATAATAAAATATTAATATATACTAATCGGCAAGTGTTTATGGCTTTAATGGTTCTGTTTAGCATACAGCGAATCATTTACACAAGAGCCCAGTCACAGACGATGAACGCTTGGCTTGTGGTAGAGAGTTCCCTCTAGTGGAAGTTTACCCAATCACCTTTTAACACCAGACTGAAAATATGACCTTGTAGCTCTCCAAAAGCTAGAAGCAAATACTTACTGTCTTGTGAAGACAGTAACAATACATGCAGCGCCTGTGCGAGAACATCCACCACAAACGAATGAGATGTCTTCCGTTCCCAGTGGAACTTCTTTTTAGCCTGCGGAAGGGGTCAAATAATAGCATTTTCACATATTCTTTTTACTAAGCATTTCATCACTGACTCTAACAGAAGCGCACTGAATCAGTTCTGAAAATAAAAAATTATTCTACTCGTTTGAATAAAACCCTAGGCTTTTAACCTGCAGCAAGGCCGTGTTGTCAGTGAGATCCGGAATATTCTGAAGCAGACTCCTCCAAATCCTGACATCACTGAGCGCTACGCTCATCCCTCCGCCAGTTAAAGGATGCCTCATGTTATAAGCATCTCCAAGAAGCAAAACTCCTATCACAGAGGATATTAGATATATTTTAAAAATAATTCGTCTATGCCATAAAGAGTACAGTATATAAAGTTTTTTTTATGTATTACTACGTACTATAACACAAAAAAACTGCAACTCTATGCTGTTTCTATATTGAGGAGTTACCTGGTTTATTAACAGGTGACGAGGGCAGGAAACTTGCTGGCATGGATTTCAGACGATCATTTTCTACAGCCAACAAAAACGGGCTCTTTAAGTGATCTATCAGGCACAACAAACCACAGTAAATTTGCTAAAAAAGAAAAAAAGTGTGCTCATGTACGTACTATATGTAGACAGAAACTTGAACATTTTCAAGTTCTCCAAACATGAGTTTGTTGAGCAGAAAAGAAAACACTATGAGGAATGTGGATAACCAAACTAGCCACAAAAACACAATAGAAGTCAATGGAGAAAAAAAAAAGGTTTTTGGTTATCCATATTCTTCAAAATAACTTCTTTTTGTGCTGCAGTAGAAAGAAAGTCATAGAAGTTTGGAACTTTTTTTTGCGTGTGTGTGAACCCTGCTGCAATATATATTCTTCTTGTCAATGGTCTTCTGACCTGGTAGTTGTGGATGGATCTTCTCTGTCATGTATTGGCTCAGGTTTTTGGGCAGATGTCCCTGTATGTCCACCAGAACGCGTGTGTCAGTAGAGGAGATCCGGTAGATCAGAACCGGCCCATGGCGGCTCAAAACCAGCTCAGCGTAGTTGGGTTTATACTGAGGAGAGTTCTGTTGAGGCGACCCAATACAATAAAATTAGCGTGTTTCATTTAAATTCACAATGCAATTCACAAACTTTCTTTCACTGTTAAATGATTGTGAAATTGTAATACCTTCATTATGCAGCCTACAAAGTTGGAACAGTTCTGAGCCCTATACGAGCCCAAACTCTGTCTGAATTTTGAAAAACATCCATCTGCCACCACTGTTAGAGGAGCTCGTAACCTCTGCAAAACATACATATATATATACTACATGCATACTAGAAGAGTGAAATTCACAGTTTCTGAGATTTGTGAAGTTAGGCTACATAAAAATAGTCATTATTTAACCACATTGCTTTAACAGTTTTTGCTTGTTCCTAATGTTATGCTTTTAAAGTCACCCAAGGTTATCACTGGATAACATAACGAAACCCAAAACTTGTTTACTACAAATTTTGAGGTGATGATTCCAAAAATAGTGTCTGCTTTGCTTTTGCACGTAACACTTCCTTTCAAAATCTGATGATATGAAAGTGATATCATAGCATTTTTGCTTTCCACAACCATTTTTAAGGTAAAGGCGTCTTGTATTATCCCTCCATCATCATAAAAACTGCCACAAAGCCTCAATTCCTGTCTTCCTCTGAGCCACCTTACAATTATGATAAATTCACAGCTGATTTTCACAAATTTGAATGATGCTATAGACATTATTTTAAGCCTAATCAGGATTTCCACTTTATTTGTAAATGTCAAATTAAATTATACATCTTAAATGCCTTCATTTGTCATTAAATTTTTGACATTTGACGGCTTTTGTTGATGAGTACATCACAACTCATACATAATTTGAGAAAGCTTTGTTCTTATTTTGCCCATTATCGAAAGTCCACCCACCCAGATGGATGGGTTTGGTCTTTTGACTAACCTGTGTTTTCCCAGAATGTTTGTCCTTGTATTGGACACCTGTGACACAGCCATTTTCCTCTTCAAGATATGTTACTGTCCCTTCTATGAACCTCACACTCAAGCAACACCAGGTAAACGTGTTATTAAAAATACTTGCAATATTTTAAACATGCAAGACACATACCGTCTGTTGACCTTACTTCGGCTCTGCTAACGCAGCTCTTCGCAAACCCATGATAAAGCGACTGTGGTGGAAAGCTCGGCCACACTGAGTCTGGTCTAGAGAGTAAGGAATCTCCACAGCCGTCCCACTTTCAGTATCATGGATAATGTACCCATTCACAATCCATGCATCCAACCCTTCAACTGACTCTACAGGAAATACGTATTATAGGTCAGATGTCATTATAACTAGCAATGAAAACTGGAAAAAAAGACAAAAAAAAACTCACTTTCCAGGTTTAATTCTCTGAGGGCACGATATCCACCAGGCTGAAGCAATTCACCCACTATTCTGTCAGGCTCTCTTAAGCTCCTTTCAATCACTGTAACCTTGCGTCCATCTCGCCCAAGAACCGCTGACAGCGAGGAGCCCAAAACACCGGCCCCTACAATGATGACATCAGGGTCAGGAGCAACAAAATCTCCAATGTTGGTGGTGTTATTCTGTAAATACATAATCGATAAAAAAGAAGATAGACATAATAATAATTTTTAGATAGAAAGATTTCACCGCGAGCATATTATTTAGGTCATTATCAAGCGTCAATATTTAATTCTGCAGTGCACAGTTCAGAGATTACTCCATCGTCATACCTTAAAATGTCGTGAATTAAAGACGAAACTGTTGCATCTATAATGACGGAATACTGAAATCATGACATCTACGCTATTGACCCAAATGAGCAAAGTAGGCTGACAGAGCATTACATGAAGAGCTTAGAGAGCAATTATATAAATCCCGCCCACTCATTCAGCTATTCAATCATATCACTGTACGATTGGATCAAAGGCTTGCGTCCTAAAGTGCCATGGCATCGCAGTTAGTGGCAAGTCTGGTTTTCACGAACATTTATGCTTTGGCACCTCCAGCATAATAACGTTTACTATTATATATATATATATATATATATTTTAAGCATGTAAAATAGGCAACAAGATCAAAATATGGCATTTTCGTTCCATTTTAATTCTACTTCGAAACAATGCTGAATTCTGTGCGTAATCTCAATTAATTGTCAGATACTTCCACAGACTACAGGGGGCGCCATATACATAAATAACAAAATCTAGATTGCAATAACTGTACTATTACAGTTATATAATAATTTAAAAATAAACACCAAATGAAATGTATTTTCTATTTTATATATTTTATGACTTGTGTTTTAACAGAAGAAAGTTTAAAATGTTGGCTATTTTAGTCATTTAAAACACGTATTTGCTTTAAACTTAAAATCACTCTCCCACTTTTGCTAATGATCTGTTAACTTAAAAGTGACAAACTGCTCAAAAAACAAACCAAAAAAAGTTTCAATGACTCGAAGCCGTCTGTGCAGATGATGGGAGTTTCTGTTGACCAATCAGCGTTCAGTAGACGGCAGCATGAAGCTTTAAAGGCTTGCGTCCCTAAGTGCCATGGCGTCGCAGTTAGTGGCAAGTCTGGCATGAACATTTATGCTTTGGCACCTCAAGCATAACAACCTTTACTGTTTTTTTTAGAGCATTTAAAATAGGCAACAAGATCGTTTTCCTTCTACTTCCAAACAATGCTGAATTCTGTGCGTAATTTCAATTAATTGTCAGATACTTCCACAGACAAAAGTCTACTCTTAAAGTTATATAATAATTTTTAAAAAATTTAATTTATATTTTATGTCTTGGATTTTAACAGAAGAAAGTTTAAAATGTTGGATATTTTAGTAATTTAAAACACTTAAAATCACTCTCCCACTTTAGCTGACAAACTGCTTAAAAAACAAACAAACAAAAAAAGTTTCAATGACTCGAAGTCGTCTGTGCAGATGAGGGAGTTTCTGTTGACCAATCAGCGTTCAGTGTAGACGGCAGCAGGAGGGAGCTTTACCTGAACAGGTACACGATCACTTGTGTGAGTAACTCTGAAGACCCTGTGTGGGTGTGTGTGAGGATAGTCTGTCGCCGCAATAAGGTTGAGGACAAAACATACACCACACACCATGGAGACTAGAGGAGTTTTATTTCTCTGTGTGACCTGCCTCAGTCTGTTTACAGGCGCGCGTGGCGGTAAAAAGGACATTTACGCGAGAATTGTGGATTTGGTGGCTCCAGGTGAAGAGTTCCTCACGGAGGATGCACTTTTCTCGGTGTTTGAACTGCTGGAGAACCGCGTGCAGTGCTCCGGTGTGTCGTGTGGAAAGGTAGGACGGATTTAACTTTAAGACTACACTACCGTTCAAAAATTTGGGATGAGTAAGATATTTTATAGTTTTTAAAGATGCTCATCAAGGCTGCATTTATTAGATTAAAAATCAAGAAAAAAACTGTAATATTGTGAAATATTATTTAAATTTAAAATAACTTTTCTGTGTGAATATATATATATATATATATATATAAAATTATTCCTGTGATACAAAGCATCGTTAATCCAGTCTTCAGTGTCACTTTCAGATGAAAATTATGTTGTTTTTTACTTGTTATTCATCAAAGAATCCTGAGAAAAAAGAAAAAATATATATTTGGCTGCGCAACTGTTTCCAACACTGACCATTCTAGTAATAAATCAGCATATTAGAATGATTTCTGAAAGGATCATGTGACACTAAAGACTGGAGTAATGATGCTTTGTATCACAGGAATACATTACATTTTAAAATATATTCACACAGAAAACATTATTTATTATTATTTTACATTGAAATAATATTTCACAATACTACAGTTTTATATGTATATTTATTGGAAAAATTTAAAATTTACATTGTCTTAGCCTACACATTATAGGTTATGAAGAGAAAACAGATACAGCGTGCCAAGAACATTACAAGTTAAAAAACAATGTATATATATATATATATATTAAATGATTTTTTTTTGGATAAATGAATCCTTTTTAAGGATCAGTAAGATTTGTCTATACCAGAAAATCACATTTTTTGTGACATCTCATGACGACTTCATCACATTTGTGAAAGCCAAATGAAACTTTATGCAATTTTATGTGTTCTAACTTCACACTCCATCATTACACAAAAATGTTTTTCTCTCCGGTATATAGTGTCTATCTGTTGAACATCTGCAACAGTTGTTGAGTAATTACAGCAGCTCACAGGAACTACAAATGGAGGATTTCTTTACGATGGCCCCTGGATGTTGTCTGTTCTTGAGCGCTCCGGTGGAGACCTGCAGGGCCATACAGGAGGGCCGCTGGGGTAAAGAAACCCATCACTTCATCCAGATGATCTTGGGCCATGACAACACCACCAGCATTCTTAATGAGACCAATGCAACAGAATATGAGGGTTTAGAGCAGGTGTTTGATGAGGTGGAAAAATACTATCAGCCAGACACACATGAGGTTAGTAACCGCAATTTAGAATTAAACTAAAAGTTGTAATCATTCAGCACCAGCACCATTTTGTGTATAAGTAACTCAGCCGTGATGCATGTTAAGACACATTTTGTCCACATTTTCAGTCCTGTCTTTCACTAGAAGACATCCTGGAAGAGAGCAGTGATCATCATGTAGAGCTGGACGCTGTTTTTGCAAACATCCTCTATCATGCTTTGCGTGGAGACTGTATGAGATCACTTGTCCTTCCTGAGCAACTATACTTTCTGGATTACATCTTCAGCCATTTTGCCTCTGATAATCTTACACTTCATGGTATGCCCGTGTTAAAAATCCTGATGATCTTATTAACCTAAAATGTGTTTAATAATAATAATAATAATAATAATAATTATATATATATATATATATATATATAATTTATTTATTTTTTCTCGGGTTACCCTTATTTTAGTATAATTAGTATAATATTATAATTTTATATAATATAATATTTTTAGCTTTTTTATTTTAGTTCAGTGACTTGTTTTGTTTTAGATAATTAATTTGACATTTTAATCAATGATGATTATAAAATTTATAATTTATACGTTGTTATATAATTATAAATTCTTCAGATCAGTGTTTACACTGTAAAAAATATTACATTTACAAGAGTTGGAAATTGACTTAAGTCAATCAGGTCTTATTTTCTGGAAAAAATAAAATTATTAAGTGAGTGTATGCTTAAGAACCATATACAAAAAGAAAAATATGATGCAAGTTTATTTTTCTGACCATACGGGTAGATATTTTTTCTTGTTTTATGCACAAAATCACTTTTTATTTAGATTAACTGTTCAGACTTAATCTTACGTCATTTTGCTCATTAAGGTAATTAATCTTTTCTGCATATTAAGCGCAGATAACAAGACAAAAATATTAAGAGAGTAAGAAAATCTATTTTTAAGTGTAGATTTCTGTTTTTTTATATATTTATGCATTTGGCAGATGTTTTATTCAAAGCTTTTTCCATTGCATAGAAAAAGTAAAAATGTCATCAGTTAATGCATCTGAACTGTGAATCAACCACATAACCTTGACTTTTCTTGCACAAATGGTTAAAATGGAACCTAACAAAGTCCTTCTGGCTGCAGCTCCATGCTTTTAATACTTGTTCTGAAGTAAAGCATAAAGTATTTTGGTAAAACAAAAAATTTGAGCTGTATTTTATAATGATGCCATTATTACTTTATTTTGAAGAGGTTCTTAAGATGCTAAACCTGGGCGGAGAGGAACACGACCATGATTATGCTCGCACTGATGATGAACCCCACCGCAGCGGGCTGACCCCCCGGCCATATCACCATAGCAACAGCAGCTGGGACACGGCAAGATACAGCAGCGGGGCATCATGAGAAATCAATGCATGCTGCAGAAATCGGTTCTTTTAGAGTTTGACAGAGAGAACAATCATTCAGATGGGCAATAGATTTTTTTGAGGCCTGTAACATGACATGACATTAATAATTGATGGATGTTGTGACATACGGTGCTGTCTGAGACCATGCAATTAAAGCCTGTCATTTGACATCCATGCAACTAATAATAGTGCACACTGATGCATGCATGCTTGTCAGAGCAATGAAAGGAAGTAAATATATGCATGTCTCAGATTGTTTTTGTTTGTTTTGCCTGCAGATGTGTTTTAGCGCTGAAGACCTTCTGAGGATCTACCAGCTGAACTCTTCATCGCTGACCAGAGATCAGTTCACGCAGCTCAGTCCTGCTCTGATTCAGCAGATCATCAGTGGAAGCTGTTCTGACATCACTTCCACCCACATAACCCCTAATTCGCTGAGCACCGCTCAGAGTGAGTGGCTTCTGTTTACACCATCAGACCAACATTCAATAATTAGTCTAATTTGCATGACTTGTGAATAATGTCTAGAAACATAATCTTAACTAATAAGCAGTAAATACGCAATCTGCAAATGTCTGGGCCATTCAACTGGTAGCTGCTCTAAACATACATACAACTTGAACTACAGTTAGTTGCACAACAAGATTTCTTTAAACTGACCTGATGGCAAACGTTATGAACTGAAGCATGTTTTTTTTTTTTTACATGTAAAGCCAGTTTAATTTGATGGGAGTTACAAACATTAATATACAGTAGTACTGTTTTTTGTTAAAATAATCATATTAATCTCTCTGGAAGATATATGGCCATCTCACTACTAAATACATATTTTTTTGCAGGAAGTACAAACTGTTTATATTTTATGTTCTTGTCAATGATAATGAAAGTTTAGATGATTGCTTACGTTTAGTTTGCGTATCAGAAACATGACACATCATACAACAATAATACACAACTGCTGGTGTTTCTGGTTCTACCACAATATTTAGTTCTTGTTGACATCTTTTTGTTGGCATCAGTCTCTTGACCTCAGCTGAACAAGGAGACACAGTGACTGATTATTTTAGTTATACCATTACTTCCCGGTACGACAGCATACCTGTATCTCTTTATACAATCACTGAATAAGCCCTTTGTGCCCAGGATATGGATATGCCACTCTCGCCAACATTATCATCTGTCTGATGGCCATGTTTGGGATCGTGGTGCTGCTGTTCTCCAGGTGCACGCAGGTGTTCCAGCTGTGCATCCAGTTCTGCATCAGTCTGGCTGTAGGATCTCTCACGGGTGACGCTCTCCTGCATCTGCTTCCTACGGTGAGCAGCCGGGAAAAAATACTGAGAAATGTCTTCATTTAATTGCGACAGAGTGGAACTAAACAGAACAGTAAGAGTACAGTAAATGCAGTAAAGTTTCTGCATTGAAACAGATTTGAAGAAATGTAGCATGACATCACTTGCTCACCAAAGCATGCTCTGCAGTGAACACACAATACATCACAATAATCCACTTCCAGACCATCAGTTAACGTCTTATGAAAAGCATTTTTCAAGAAACGAAACCATCATTACATAACTTGAAATCATCGCCGTTGTACTCTCATTCTGACGGCACCCATTCACTGCAGAGGATCTATCGATGAGCAAGTGCTCGTCATCAAATGCTAAATTTCTCCAAATCTGTTATGATGAAGAAAAAATCGGACCTATATCTTGGATGCCTTGAGGGTGAGTACATTTAAGCAAATTTTCATTTTTGGGTGAACTATTCCTTTAGATTTCGTTGCTTTGTGACTGATTGTGTTTGTGCAGTTCTTAGGTCTTCATGCGCATGAAGAAGGACACAGTCATGAGGGAGAGAACCTCGACTATGTTTACAAACCCCTGGTGGTCATTGGGGGCATCTATGTTTTCTATCTGATGGAAACCATCTTTGCCATGATCACTCGACATGGTCATCATCATGATGGAGTGAGTGGTCAAATTTCTTCGGATGCCATAAATTCATCTAAAAATCAGAAACTACTGTCAAGCATATATATATATATATATATATATATATTTTTTTTTTTTTTTAAATATGCTATTAAAATATATTAGAAATACCTGTAGATTGAAAAAAAACTGTTAAAGAATGAAAAAGTATGTTGTATTTGAAACCTAAACAAATATATTGGTTTAAAAGAATGGTTTTGCCTGTGTATCAAGATGGCTGTTCTTGAAGGGTCTGTCTGTGCTGTAAATGACCTGTCTGTTTGCAGGAGTCTGACCCTCATAACCACAGCAAAGTTCTGCAGATGTTCCAGAGCAGGAGAGCACAGCGAAACAACAACTCCACCTCACAGGACGAGCTGGTGAGGAAGTTATTATGTTTCAAAACGCTACACAAACACACAAAAATGGACAAAACTAGTGTTCCCTGAGGAGGTCAGGTGAAATCATGTTTCACAAACCCAGACAGTAAAAAAAAAAAAAAAAGAGGTCATTTCAGGATTTAAAGTCTGAATCCAAAACGTTGATTCATTTACCCAATTTTATCAAATAAAATGACAGAAAACAGCATAATACAGGATATCAAAGTTATTACAGTAGTGAAAAGAGAATCCATCCGGTCTAAAAGGAGAAAGGGTAGCCAAATTATATGAAATACTTTTATTTTTTCCAAGGGTACACAGTTATTAACCTCAGATAACACTAGACTATAACAGTATCAGATTATCAAATCAATTCCAATGCACTTTTTAGCAATTATTAGCAACATTTTTGTGAGACTTGTGGCATAATCTTGAGTAATATTGGAATTGGTGTCATTTCCCAATAAACATACTTCCGGGTCTGGATATCAGAGATAAAGTTACATACTTTTTGCCAAAATTCCTGAACTAGAGCAGGGGTTCCCAAACTTTTTTATTCCGGGACCCACCTAGGCAAGTAAGTCAATCTCAAGACCCACCATAATATTTTAATATGGAAAAATGGGTAAATG
>JAUCMS010000038.1:15770214-15785366 GCA_032357445.1 Enteromius radiatus
TGTTTTGGAGCAGGGTTGGAACAAAACTCTGCAGGGCTCCGGCCCTCCAGGAACTGAGTTTGACACCTGTGTTCTAAAATGACTAAATGAATTTTAAAAAAATTAAATAAAATAAAACAAAATTTAAAGGAAAAATATAACAATAGAAAAAGTTAATAAATACTATAATAGAATATTATTGATAATAAAATAACACTGGTTAGGAAAAAACGAAGATAAAAAGCCTTTATACCTGTATTACAAGACATGCTTCACATCATTTGTATATTACTTTATAGTCTTTACCTTCTCAATAGTGGCTTCTCTCTGTTTCTGAGACATGTTGGAGTGGATGCAGGCAGCTTTCAGCTTCGGTGGGAGTCCTGAGAGCTTCACAAACAATGTAAACATGAAAAACACATTAAATGGTTGTTCATCCTCCAAGATGTTTTAAGCTCATGAATTCACACCAACACAATACTACTAATCTGAGTGAGAATTCCCTGCATTAGAATTTTATCATATATTTTGTGGAATAATTTAATTAAATTTCCAATATAAAGTCAAACATACCTGATCATCCATCAGAGACACCAGAGGAGACACCACCAGTGTGATGCACTTTGACCTCTGGGCGTACAGGTACGCAGGAAGCTGGTAGCACAGAGATTTGCCCATACCAGTGGACAAAACCACTAGTGTGGACAGACCTGAACAAAAACAAAAAACCACCAGCAGATCAGAGAACAACTCTAATTAATTTAGCTTTTTGCTTTTCTGAACAGCAAAGCTCACTCATATGTGGTTTAAAAATATATTAAAATGAGTTTTAAGAAATTCATTCCAGACTGAACAATTTTTATACAATCAAATCCATTTTAAAGTCTGAACAGTAAAAACACACAGGAAAAACTGTGGTTATTCTATTCATAATTTGTATTTAGCATCAATCACATTCCACTGCAGTATGGATATGTTCAAATACAGAAATGTAGTAATGTTTCAAACTTCTAATAACTTCCTCCCACCTGACAGGATCCTCATGATGGCCGTCTCCTGGCCAGGCCTGAAGGACTTGTAACCAAAGTCTCGGAGTGCTTCGTACACCTCTGTCGGGACATCTGTGGAAAATCAAAGGAAAAACAAAATAAAGAGACATTTGCACAGAATAAAGCTATTACAGCACATTAATGTGACATACCTTGAACTTTCCCATCATCCTTCGGTCTGTAGAGCGGCTCCATAGGTGGAGGAGGGGCGGGACGCTCATAATCTGGTCTGATGATATTGAGCAGTATCTCCGCCCCCTGATCCTCCTTCTCAGAGGAATCTCCGCCCACAGTGGGAGGGGCCACTGAAGTAAAAAAACAGAACATTTACCTTTGCTATTGTGGGTGACATGGATATTAAATGATATACAGTATATATATATATAATAGCAAATTATTGCAAAAAAAAAAAATATTAAATGTTATTTTATTTCAGCTAGTTTCTAAGGCAAGAAAGAAAATAAAAATAAAGATAAAAATAGCTAATTTAAATGATTAATGAAAACAGTTTGGTTGCTTTAGGGATAAATAACTAATAGCCTAATTATAACTAATTAAACATGTGCCCCAAGAAGACCCACCAATAGGCTCTGAGCGCAGAGTTCCTGTTGCCCGAGCGACTTCCTCCAGTGTGGGCAGCTCAAACTCCTCCTCCTCTACTTGGGTTTCCTGCTGTCCTGCAGAATTCACAACAGGAGCTGAAACACAAACCCAGATGATCAATAACATGATCACAAATTCATGAAAGCAGAGTCACATGACGTGTGCAGCCTCTCACCTCTTCCTCGACAGTCCTGTGCCCAGTGTCCCGTCCCGCCACACTTGTAGCAGGTGTCGCCCTGACGATTGAAGCCGCCGAACCGCCCTCTGCCTCTCCCAAATCCACCCCCAAACCGCTCGCCCTTCAGCTGGAACTTCTGCATGTACATCTGGAATAATTATAAAACATTGAGGAAATAACATTAATGAATTACCCACAATAAACAGAGTTTCAGTATTTTTAGTTCCCACTTTACAGTAATTTTACAATGTATAAGCAGCTTTTAAGCTCTCCACTTTGTCAGGCATGTAACAGCCTACTATTATTTACAGATGTCTTCATTTCTTTGTTTTCAAATATTAGGGCTTTTATTTTGGAGCAAAACCATTGTGAGACTTTAAAGCTTATTTTCTGATGACAACAGAGTTATAAACCAATCACAAAACAAATCTGATGAGATGGCTTATGTGTTTCCTCTGGATTTACACAAATCTAAGGGATCATACTTCAGATTGGAAATGACAGAAATTTTAATGCATTCCCCAAAAAATTGCATACGAATTAAAATGCATTAAATCTGATACTAACAACATCAAAACACCAAAGGTTTTAAATCTCTGGTGAAGGGAAAATGTTTCCCGTAAAACACTGATTCAATTGAATCTATCTGAAGTTTTGTAAAATATAATACACAAATCACGTGGAATATTTTTATGCTGTATTTTTGTTTGTTTATAGAGCTTTATAGTCATGGTCACTATATACTGTTATCTTGTAATATCTGTCATTGTATTTAAATTGTTTCAAAACATCTGTATTTGAAAGTTATATTGGGTTCCAGCTACAAAAAAAATTATTATTATTATTAAAAATTATTACTATTTCTTAAAATATACTTTGTTACCAACCGACCTGTTTCCTCAGTGCAGCTCCTCTCAAAGCAAATCCTTTGACATGTGACTTCTTCTTCAAATTGATTTTCACAAAGTTGCCATCTGTATTTTTTGTTGGCCTGGTTCAGCATAAGGAGAATTAAAGCAGTAAAACACTAAACAAAATGCAACAACTGCTTGGCAGTATACTCAAGCGTGCTGTCATCCCTGTTGCTAGAACACCTACTCCTACCCAGTTTCCTTCTAGTAAACTTTGCATTTAATATGCTTTGATACAGTACTCTGAATAGCCAGCCCTTTCAGTAATGACCTTCTGTGACTTACCCTCTTTGTGAAGGGTTCCAATGATCGTCTTCTTTCTTTGTATTGCAGGGATGGTCATTTAATGAAACTCAAATATAAATATTCTAATATTTTGAGATGCTGGATTTTAACTTTTATGAGCTATAAGCTCTAATCAAAATTACAAAAACAAAAAAAAACTGTTAAAATGTTTTATTTTACATGTAATGAATCTAAAATAAATATGAACATTTCACTTTTTGAAATAAACTGCAAAAAAAAAAAAAAAGTTTTTCACAATATTCTAACTTTTTGAGATGTACCTGAGATGTGATTTTTATGGCACTCACCTGACCCTGACAGTGTTCTTCATTCTATACGCAGCAGCTCTGGCCTCCTCTTCATCCACCTCTCCCAACAAATTCTCCTGAGGAATTGTTTGTTTCTGGATTGTTTTTTTCTCTGAAGTGGCATTATCATCCTCCTCCTCATCGACTTTTCCTTTCCTCTTTCCTCTTTTTTTGGGCTGATCCTCTCCAGCTGCCTCTCCTTTCTTAGTTCTCCTTCTCTTTTTCACTCCACCTTCCTGCTCTTCAGATTCGTTCACGTCATCATCACCCTCCCTCTGTCTTTTCCGACCTTTGTTTTTTTTGCCACCTTTGGCCTGTGCTCTGTCATCTGAGTCTTGAACTTTTCCAGCCCTGGGTTTGCGTTTCTTAGTATTTGAAGCAGATTTAGGCTCCTCTAAAGAAGCCTCATCATCTCCCATGAGAGCCACAGTGTTGTATTGATATACCTGTTCACCATTAGGCCCCGGGGAACCCAATTTTGCATCCACCACCACATTGTTCCTTACTAAAGATGCTACTGTATCTTTCTGTACACCATCCTCTGACAAGGAAGATTTCTTCTTCTCCAGTGGAGTTTTTGGCGATATTTGACCCTCATTTGACTTCGTTTTGCTTATAACAGTAGGTTGTAAGACACTGTTCTGAATTTTTGACATCTCTGAATTCCCAGCAACAGGTTTCTGAGGTTCCTCCACCTCATCGAAAACCTGGCAGCGTGCAAGCCAGCCGCTGTCCACGGAGGAAAACCTCTTGGTCATGGACTGCTTCAGAAACTGGACCTTCTCCAAGCTCTTGTGTGCAGAGCCCACAGCTGGAGACAAGGATTTGGAGGGTGTTATGGATGGAAAGGGATCTGATGGCTCGTCCTCAAACTCTGTGCTTGCCGTCTGTACAGGAGGAGCGCTGGGGTCTGGACATGTGTTAGCTGGCTTTGGTGTGTGAGACTCTACATCTGTCTGTGCTGCACTGGAGTCTGGAGTGTCATTCAGTGGTTTTGCTGGTGTTCGGCGAGGGGTTGTTTTTTTTTTCAGAGAAAAAGATCGCTCCTAGAATTCAATAATACGTACAAAATAAGAGAACAGATATTCAGTAGCCCATTTATCCAAATTACATTAAGAATTGCTTCAATCAAAGTACCATTAATGGTAAAACAGCTATTAAATGTCACACAGATTAAGGTATGTAATGCAAAAAGCACAAGTTCACAACATAATAAGATTATTGATCAGTGGAAATATTTTTTAAAATGATATCTTTTCAATAAAATTAAACTTAAAATAAAGAGCCATTTTAAATATTACAACGATATCAGTAATAATAATCAGTAGAAAGGTTTCTGAATATATATAGCAATATAATTGTTCTTATAATTTTACATCTTAAAACATTTATTTAAAAAAAAAACATATATTACATGTCTTTTTATTATCTAATTATTACAATTTTAATTATATAGTATTTTACTTTTTAAATTACATTTTGTTTACTTTTATTTTTACATTTTAAAGGAATTTATTAAGAGCAATTATTTTTACCTTGATCATTTACTACTTTTATTTGAATTATATATGTTGTGATATTTAATTATTATTAATATCAGATACTGTCATGATTTTTTTAATGATATCACCCAGTTCAGGATACAATATGTAACATTTACCTTTGTTAAAGCTCCAAGATTGTTCTTCAACTTCATACCAAAGTACTGAGCTGAAGCTTTCAGTGTCTCTTTATCATCTGATGACAGTTTTGGTACAGCAGCTGGCAGACTCTTCCGGTTGAGATGAGACCCCCAGCATCCAGATTCCTTAAAACAGTGAACACTACACTTAACACCTCTACACTTAAACAGCTATAATCTTCAGAAACCACAAAGATGGCTGATGAATGATTAAATGAATGAATTAAATGTGTCCTCTCACAGCTGTAGAAGGCTGACTCTCTGGGGGTTTTGTGTGATCCTCCTGCTCAGTGCCATTCCTTTCTTTTGCTGCTTTAAGAGAGCGGTATTCTTTATAGAGTTCTGCGAAAAAGAAAAACACGAAGGGTAAAATGAAATAATTAAATCCTAACACGGCCGTATATCACTCTTCAAATTACAAACAAAACGCAATAAACGTACGTCTAGTCTCCTCTGGCGCTTTATCAATGTCGTCCTTTAAAAGATAGGATTTTATGGACAGTATTAATTAAATAGTAACAGAAGAAAACAACATAAAATAGAATAATAAAAAACAACAACACAATATTCCAAAACACTGATGAATATACAACACCTTATTAGGTTTTCTGTTGTTTGTTTGGAAGAAAGACTGTTCCCATTTCTTCAGCAGGATTTTAACATCATTGTATCGATCCATTTATTCACTTTATCCGTGAAAACAAATAGAAACACAAACGTATCCAACAACTTGTTTGACTTATAATTTCTCCATAAAACACATCGGACTCTCTATAAAAGGACTATTTCGGAAGCGCATGTTAAAGAAAAGATCACATTTATTTGAAAAAATAGCACTTATGCTTTGCACTCACTGAACTGCAACTTTTCACTGAACGCGCCAAATGTCAAATCAGCGTTGAAAACAATAGATAACTTCCGCCTCTTTCCGGTAATGTCATAATAAAAGTCCGTGAACAAAATCGCAAGAGATCGCAAAAGTGAGATTGCCGTCAATTTTATTAAATTCTTTGAATAAAATTGAAATATCCAATTTACATTTTGGCATATATAAATATAAATATCATTATTGAAAAATCATGTATCTGACAACACAAACTGTGTTGTCAGATAAATGATTTTTCAATAATGATATTGGTAGCAAGTTGAATTAATAACATAATACATGCTATTAGGCTACTATTAATAATATAGTAGTGAAATCAAGAATATATGATGGCACTTTGAAATATACATATGGTATTTAAATTCAAGTTTCATGTCAACATTTATCAATTACATGGTACTTAACAACAATACAGTGGTACTAAAAACATAATGAATAATGATTATTTCTTCAGCTTGAACAACAGTTAAATGTTGCTGTTTCCTTCATAACAGGCCACATGGTAGCTTTTTCCCATGGACATCACTCGCACAATCTCATTTGATCCCTGTGTACATAAAAAAACCAAATCACAATTTCAAACATGATCATTTATCCAATAGATGTAATGTATATGATATCAAATATTACACATGATATCAAAAATAGTAATAATAAAAACTTAGAAAATTAGAAATATACCTTATTAGGAAGGATGAGCTGTTCACATATAGCACATGTCTGTGCCAGAGTCCTATGCAATAAAAATTATGCCAAACAAAATACAGTCAGAACTAACAACTCAAAAATATCCATGTGTTATAACTTGGGTTACTTTTCTAGGCAATAAAATGGTTAGGATTTAATTTAATCTACCATTAATTAACTTATATATATATTCACTGTGTGTCCATGACATTGTGTTGTTCACCTGTGGTAATCTTTCACACAATATATCTTGTTTTGTTTGTCGACACTAAACGGCTTTCCCTCCAGTTTCTCATTACAGATGACACAGCGGAAACAGTCAGGATGGAAGGACTTTCCTAAAGCCTGGAGCACCTAAAGGGGTCAGAGGTCATCTTGCTAATGGATCATGTTGGTAGGAAACATTAAACAACATTCATTCTATCCATTGTAACACACACAGAGTGCTGCTCCGGCTTACTGTATCTGTGATTAAATATCCGCAGGATGTGCAAACCTCTGCAAAGTGCTTGACGCTGGAAAACTGCAAAGAAAGGAAACTTTTAAAAGCATGAAAAAATGAAAAGCATAATCATAATCTAATTGCAATTTTAAAAATAATTAACAAACGAGACCAAACCACACACCAAATAATCCTCCTCACAGAACAGCCGTCCTAAAAAGTCATAAAACACCTTCCCTTTCAGTTTCTGGCCTGCATGGAGAAGATAAAAAAAAAATATTGAGTTTTGATGCATATTGATGCATGTACAATAAACTATTTGTGAAGCACCACATATGGTTAGGGAAAAATAAGAGATTCTCTAGCAAAATTATTGCAATAATGCTGAAAACTTTGCATTTGTGTTCTCTGTTAAACTTTGCATTCACTCGCAAAAGCAGGCTATTTGTTTCTTTAAATATCTTGGGGGAATGTAAAAGCATTCCAATATATATTTGATCCCTTCTCGCTTGTTTATGTAAAAAAAAAAAAAAAAAAAAATTGTACTGGGCCACGGTGCACTGATGTGTTTTGTGTGGATGTCATGAGCCCTGTGTAATATTTCTATGCATCTGAACTGATACATGAGCTGCAGTCTTACCGCAGGCACAGCAGGTGAAGCAGCTGTCATGATACACTTGTCCCATGGCCTGGCAGGCCTGATCAGCACTATAAACACCTCCGGTGCACTTCCCACACATACCTGCAGATTGAACACAACACACGGAAGATTCTGCTTTTCACTGATAATCAACACGGGTGCTAATTACTTTCAAATTAAAAAATCACATGGTATATGGATGTTAGTAAGATGAGGCAAAGTGCCATGGTATTACCACACCATACTAAAACAGTAAATGAGAACTGAATGACAAGGTTGTACATCAGATTTAAATTCTCCTATTCTTTCATTTATCTGCATTTAAAAAAATATTATTTATTGAATACACATTCAGTTATTTATTTATTGACTTACTTAAACTAGAATATGTTTGGAAAGGATAAATAATTAATCGTTTTAGCAAAGTATAATTGTATAATTTTAATTGTAGTTTTACGCCAATGAAAAACGCTTCAAAAACCCTGACTATTATAAATATAACTATTTAATTAATATAAACTATATTTTCCCCCCTGTGCTCTTTAGATGGAAAATTCTTAACATGCAAATATCTTGTATTATCTCATGAGCTATTCTGTAGCTTAATAAACTGAACTGTAAGCATCATATACTCATGCAAACATTTCCACATCACTCCACATTTCACAATATGAGCCTTACCAAAGCATAGAGAGTTTGTGTCCATTTTTGTGTGTGTCCCAGACAGAGATAGTAAAGTGTCACTAATGTCCAGTTCCTGCAGACAGACTCTGTCTCCGGCTGTAAGCGGAGAACATACTGTGAATTCTCCAGTGTGTGAGGGAGTATTTATATGTGTTAAAGCATATGTGTGAGAGAGCAGACACTGTGAAGGCCATTGATGGATATGTATGATATATATATATCACTAACAGCTGTGTATCATGGACCTGCTGAGATATTACATGGGCCTGATGACATCAGTCTAGTTCACATGAGTTACTGCAGTAGCTGTAAAATAAAATACCCACAAATTAGTAATTATATATAAATATACACTACCAGTCAAAACTTTGGAAGCAGTAAGATTTGTAATATTTCTTAAAGATGTTACTTATGTTCATCAAGGATGCATTTATTTGATAAAAAATACAGGAAAAAAAGAGACATTGTAAAAATATTTTTACCATTTAAAATAATGGGGTTCTATCTTAATATACTTTAAAATATTATTTGTTTCTGTGATGCAAAGCTGAATTTCTATCAGTTAATACTCCAGTCTAAAGTGTCACATGATCCTCAGAAATCCTTCTAATATGCTGATTTATTAATAGAATGATCAACATTGGCAAATTTGTGATGGCAAACATTTTTTGGTGAATAAAAAGTTATAAAGAACAGCATTTATTCAAAATATAGATATTTTATAACAGTATAAATCTTTGCCATCACTTCTTATCAATTTAACACATCCCAGTTGAATACAATTTTAAGTTTGGTTTCAAATAAAAAGAAAATAAAAAATTACTGACGTTAAACTTTTGAATGGTAGTGTATATTATCAGAAAGGATTTCTGTATAAAATAAATGCTCTTCTTTTTAATGATTTTTTAATTCAAGAATCCATAAAAAAATCACGTTCTAAAAAAAATATTAAGCAGCCCAGCAGTTTCTAGCACTGACAATAAATCAGCTTATAATTAGCATGATTTCTGAAGGATCACGTGACACTGAAGACTGGAGTAATGATGCTGAAAATTCTCCTTTGCATCAGAGAAATAAATTAAATTTTAATGTATATTAAAAAAGAAAATTGTTAATAATATTTCACAATATAATTTTTTCCTTTATTTTTGATCAAATAAATGAGCCTTGATGAACATAAGAAACATCTTTAAAAAATATTAAAAATCTTACTTTTTCCAAACTTTTGACTAGTATATGTATACCATTTCCTGCATGAAGATGAATTTCTCATTCTCAGCTATTGCATGCTAATTTTGTGCAAAAAAGGGTTTAACAGATTGTGAATTAATTATTTATACTTACCAGAAACGTATCTTTCTTTTGAAAAATGACATAACGGCAATGAGTGTTTTGCTTGAAAGATTTTAGTGTGTGGGAAACTTGTTTAAAGGCTCCTTATGGAGTCAAAATTGTAACCACAGGGCTCAGTTATGAGACAATAGCACATTAATGGAACAATTTTCTATTTGAATGCTTTGATGATCAATGATAGATGACATACTACACTAAATAAATGCATTTCAGTAATCCATTTCCTGCAGTCACATAGTTTTAATAGTAGGAAAATGGATGTATGAGATCAGAAAGTGGAAAACAAATCAAGAAATATAATGAACGTATTGTATCTTTTGATACCTGTTGGATAGGTTATGTATGCTTTTGATGGACTTTTGCCTTATTATAGTGCTGCGTATGCCTCCGGGCTGTTGGCATTGAAATGTCTGGAATGCTGTTGTCTGCAGGCATGTGTGGACTCATTGCTTGAAAGCATAAAAGCAAGTGCGAAAAAATTTGCATAAAATGACATTCATTTTTGCACATTTTCCACGAAGACAGGCCTAATTACACAGTATAATGCACCGAATTATTCAATCATTCGCTGTTAATAAATATTAAAATAGTTAAAAATTATATTGTACAAACCTATAATTATTGCCTTAATTAGGAAACAAAACAAAGGTGTTTGTGTGTGTGTGTGTGTGTGTGTGTGTGTGTGCAAATTTCTCATTATGATGTCTAGGGTATTTGAAAGCACACTAGAAAGCTGAGGGGGGCGGTGAATGCATGAATTAAAATATTTATTTATTTATTTTTACACATTTTAAAATTGGTTTAATAACAGTTAACGACAACTTCTGTTCATAAACACCTAACTATCCTGGGCGAAATAACCAGTGAATTATTGGATCATGAATATTAATTACTTCTGATGACGTTTTCTAGATAATCTTCCAATAGAGAGCCGTTTTGCTTGTGAATATTACACGATGTCCTCATGCAGGGCTGAATCAACCTTGACTGAGGAGAACAAAACTCATGTTATTTTATCCCGTAAACGTGGACTCTCACAGACGCTAAATCGGGAAGAAACTAACGACGTGTTAATGTATTACTTCCGGATTTGTGCGTGATTTTATGATTAAAATGCTGGATCTATCAGATTCTCTTCGGTTGATTTAAGTTAAACTGCTTTTTGAATAATGCAATCGCATTTTTCCAGCTGTTGGATCCCGAACGCAAGTTAGGACAGGTAACCTGCGCGCGCACACGCCCTTCTCTCTGAGCACAACAGGTATCAGAATCAGGAAGAGCCTGTGTCGTCAGACAGACTCAAGCCACCATGCACGATCCAAAGATTTAAATCAAACAAAGATTTATTAAAACACACTCATATATTACTTTGGGAAGTTCAGGAACCTCTGAAGGAGAACGATGGGCTCGTGCGTATTTCCAGTGTTCATTGGATTGATTTTACTGCATATTCACAGAATCTCAGGTGAGTCTACAAAGAAGCAAGACCCCAAACACGTTTTTCTACTATTCTTGTCACTGTCATTTTTCGTTTGGTAATCGTCTATTAAAGGCTAATATTTCGAGCATTTGAAATATTGCGCAATATTTAGATACGTTTGACATTAAAAGCTTAAAAAGTGATCAGGCGTAATCATTGCGTTTTTATACTAGGGGAATTTAATCGAACTAGGAAAATGCATGATGGGTATTGCTAAGAAATTATTTACCTTAGTACATACAAAATGACTAATGTCTAGGCTACTGTTCTTCTGAGCAGATCTGAATCTGGCCTCCCTCGTGGCCTGGTATAAAAATTAACTCTGTCATTTGCATTTATGACAGATGCTGTGAAAAATAACTTGTTAATTATTCACTAACAATCTGTTACTGTACAAATGGAGGGCGGTTTACTGTAACATGCTCTTGGGCTGGGAGGGCAAAGCATAAGACTTTCACTGTTTTCTCTTTAGTGCAGTGCATGTCTGAGAATGCCAGTGTTTGCTTGTCTATTGACGTTTCAGCTTTAGAGACTTTCATTTTCACAGCATGGAAAGTGACCTTTAAAGTGTTGCTGATTCATAGATGGTCAGAGCTGTGATTTTAAATGATTGAAAAGAGCTAAAAATGTGATTTGTTAAATTTTCCTGGTCAGATATAGGTGAGAATTGTAAATGCTGGAGCATCTGTGTCTAGTTTAATGGGTTATTTAAAAGTTAAGTCCATCAGTTAATATCTTGAGAAGTGAAAAACTGTTTTTTAAGAAACAAATCTATCATGAAGACATTTTTTTTTAAAGATTAAACCATTATCTGGCCACAATACAAGTTCTCTATCATAATATTGCTTAATCCAGTGAATCTTAATCTTCTCAGAATATGGAAAGAAATGTATCATGCACCATCCACAAACAAACATTTTGATGGGCTTTTTCACTGCAGATAATGTTATGATGTTATTATGGATTATGAACCTCTTACAAACAAGCAACTTTGTCTGTTTTAGTAGATGTTGATTGATGGACTGGATTGATGGATTTAGTTTAGTTTAACTAGAGGCTGGAGAGGTGTGTGTTGTTGTCACAAACATGAGTAAATATTAGCGGATGTTGTAGTCCTCCATTAGGCGTAATGTGAGACAGCGTGGATGTCTCTCTCTCTGTGTTGTTGCTTCAGTTTTGTTGAAAGTTAGATTTGTGCAATCAAAATCCTGTTTAAACTTGAAAAGATCTTTTGATCAAGTGAAGAATGTGATCTTCATGCGTTTGAACAGAGCCTAATTTCTAATAGGCACTATATGACACATACGGACACTCTGTCATGCACCAAACCTTCTGCAATGTCAGCATTTCTCAGAGTTATTATAGGCAAGGTTTTTTTCTCTTAATTAGGGAGGATCCCAGAATGCCTGACATGTGTAGTGTTATGTTATGTTCGTTCATGGACTTTTCCTGTTCAAACATTTACTTTGTGTGAATCAGTTCTTTGTGTTTTTTTTTTTTTTCCTGTTTGCTTTCATGGGAGTTACAACTCACTGCTTTATTCAAGCTGTTCGTTTACGTGGCTCTGTATTGATCGTTGTAGGGCAACTCTGTCCAAAAACAACATAGATGAATTAAATGCTTGATTTTAATTGCATAATTAATCTAATTGAATAAGTCTAAATAAAGGCCTGTTCACAAAAAACAAAAATGATATAAAGCCAATAAACAAAAAAGTCAATCTAAACTGAGAGAGAGCGAGAAACACAAACACACAGATAGTATTATATTTAATATATTAGTATTAGTAATATTAGTACTGTCAAATTATTAATGGCGTCCAAATTAAAAGTTTTTGTCTACATAATATGTGTGTACTGTGTATATTTATTATGTAGATAAATACACACACACACACAGTGTATATTTCGCCAATATCTATATACATTTATATATTTATATTCTATTTTATGTTATATATAAATATTTAATATATAAACAGCATTTGTCTTAAATATATACATGTGTTTGCATTTATATATATACATAATAAATATACACTGTATACACACACATATTATGTAAACAAGAATTAATCACAATTTGTGATTAAAAACAGATTTTATTGATTTTTATTTTTTCTTTGTTTTGCAGAATGTCATAAAATAGAGGTGACCCCTGACTCTGGCACCAACGTAATCTTCAGCAAAAAGTCAGGACAGGGTCTGGACTGTAGCGCGTGTATGGATGAAGGTTCATCTCAGACCTGTTACTCCAGCCTGAGGCTTACTAAAGCTCAGCCCACCATCGTGACTTTCAACTGCTCTGAGCCGGGGGACCTCTTTAATGTGGAGATCAACCAAGACATCGGTGAGTAACAACATGCAGAGTCTGAATTATCCATTTGATACAAAAAACCCCCCACTTAACACACCTAAACCACTTAAATCTCTACACAGATTGCACAGTGACAGACTGCAGCATCATTGCAGTGCATCCGGATTCGACCCGATTCCTGGAGTTCAACAGAACCTTTACCTGGGATCTGAAGGTTCAGTCAGGCAAGGTGTTTCAGCTGGACTTCCCATCTCCAGGAATGAGACAGATCAAGCCTTCTGACTATTGTCCAGACAAACACACCTACACCATCACCACATACCAGCGCACAGGACCGGCCAACATCGGCTCTTTCTGTCGGAACGGTACCATCGGCCGTATCCAGATCTTGTATAAAGGTCGAGTGAGTCTGGAGATTCCCAAAGGTACAGTCCTAAACCCATCTGACTTCAGAGTGTCCATGGGACCAGCAGCAACAGGTTAGAAGTAGTGATTTGAAACAAGAATATTCTCATTAGTGTTTGCTTTCTGATTGCAATCACTTTATTCCTTGTTTTTTGCATCTGTAGGAGTAGTTGAGATGGATGTCACGCTGCCCAGAGGGCAGTTTTCTGTTGATTTCTTTACTCCAAACTATGCCACAGGATACTATGATGAACAGAAAATGAAGTGGAACTTTGAAGTTGAGCCTATGCACAATTTTACTGTTCGCTTTCAACATTACACTGCACCAGAATGCCAAAAGAAACCTGTTGTGTGTGATTATGCACTGGGAGACAAGACTTCCATCACAGTGGCCCCAACAGAAACTCAGCCGGCCAATAAACAGGGAGATTTCAGCCTGACTCTGACCAACTGTGATGCAAGGAAAGTGGCAGTTGTTCCTGGGCTTTCCTTGAACTTCAACGTGGAGGTGTTCAGGAGTGGGACTCCATGTAAGGAAAAAATTAGCCTAAAACTTTAGTTCTGTGACTAAAATGATCGTTTTTTTTCTGGTCAGTTTGGTACCGTGAGTATTTCATGCTTCTAATTTGCTGATAAATAACATGCTGTTCATCTTCCTGTTCTGTTCAGATCTTTGCACTGTAGATCTCCAGAACGAAGAGGGATTGAGTCTGCAAATAGAAAATAAAAACCCAGAGTCGTACTGTGAAATGAGCTTGAACTCTGTGATGCAGGAGAAAATAGTGGTTCCTGCGGGCACCAAAGCTGACCTGTCCTTCCTCGACTGCCCCGTGCAGGATCTGCAGCTGACAGCCACCAAGGTCATAGGTAACTAACTACAGCTCAGTTATGTCACAATGTTAAAGAAACTTTTAACAAAATGGAAAGGAAGATGTTTAGATGGTGAAAAAAATACTTTATTTGATCTGGCTTAAACTCATAAAAACAGACAGACTTCTCTTTTCTAGTCACTGAGACTGATGTGCTGACAGCTCTTCTGGTATTAATATATATATATATATATATATATATATATATATTAGTGGTGGGCTGTTATCGGCGTTAACACGAGACTCTTATCGCGCGATAAAAAAAATATCGCCGTTAATCTAGTCACAAAGTTGGGTTGGGAGCTGAGTCTATACTACGCAAGCTACGATGACTTTAACCTTGATAGTTTAGCGCGGATGTATAGCCGAATTACACTGTAGTCCTATTCAGACGGG
>JAUCMS010000038.1:15795221-15820601 GCA_032357445.1 Enteromius radiatus
TTCGCGTCGGGTCCTGATCACACTGTCGGGGCTTATTTTGCGATAACTACCGGCTACACGTCTATTATCCCTTACATGTTTTAATGCCATATCAGCAACAATGGCTGTATTCATGGCAACATTAGCAGTACCATTTCAATACATCATTTACAGTAATATAACATTTTATTAAAAAGCAAGCACTATACAAACACATAAAAGTATCAACAATGGAATAGTTAGAATCTTTCAATTTAATCAACGCTAAAAATTCTTAATTCCTCTTTTGGGAGAGAACCCAGGCTGTGCTGTACCTTGCAGAGGGTTACAATACACGGCACATTTTCCACATTGAGCCGCATGCAGTCATAAGGGTCATCTGACAGCTCGATCTCCTTCACTCCCTCCTCATCCTCAGATATGTGCACTTTGGGAATTCTGTTTGCGAAAAAGGGAATGCAGGTAAGTTCCTCATCGTTTACTTGGGGTTTCCACAATGTTTAAGCAGTTAACTGACTTTTGTCAAATGTCCTACATTTTCTATTTCTGTTTAATGGTGAAACCGTTTAAAGTGAACTAACATAGATCTAAAATATTGAACTAAGAGTATAACTAATAAATAATTACTGAAATCAATGTTACTATCGTGGTCTAAAACTAAAACCTTTATAGGTGAAAGAAAATACAATAAAATATTGGGAGAAAAATGTAATCGAGATTTATTTTATACATTTTACAGTATCAAAGACATAGTAAAAGTTAAACAGTTTAATAATAATAATAATAATACTACATCAATTAATTGTATACAGTATTTTAACAAAATTATTAAATAAAGAATAAAATAAATAAATACATAAATGTGAGTAAAAAAAACTTGGTAATTGAAAGCTGAAGTACTAAAATGAATAAAACGTCAAATGACAAAATCATGAAGTAAACAAATAAAATATGAATAAATACTATAACAGTAATACTAAAATAACACTGCCTGGCACAGTAAACCAGATTTGAATGGGAAAAGACATGCGGCTACTTACCGTGTATTAAACAGAGCAGCTTTTATGGCAATAGAAATGGCATCAAACAGGTTTCCATCACACTGCAGCAGCTGCATACATAATTAGGCATTTAAATGAATCATAAATCAATAATCCGCATATATATAACACAATATTTCCTAGTACTGATAATATTTAATTCTTCATTCGTTCATCTTCTTCAGGTCGGATGCGGGTCACTCACCAATACATCGACGTACAGCACCCAGCAGTTCTCTCCTGGACAGATGCAGAGGGAACGCAGGTCCACGCTGTGTCTGTTGTTGAACACTTTATAGAGCGTGTTACTAAGCTCCACCCCCAGCTCCTCCCCTCCACGCCCCTCAAACTCTGGTGTGGCGTTTGCTGAGCTGCAACAGCATATCAATCGTTTCATTTAATATCAGTATATTGAGCAAACTGTTGTGATGTTTGCATGCGTGTCATAAACATATAAACATGCATCATCTATGGTGGACAAAATTATTAGAACACTAGTATTTTCATAAGCTAAAAAATGGCTTTAAGTGAGTTGTTTGCTGAAGTGTGTCAGTACGAAATATCAATTTACATTTCCAAAAAATTTCGATTTTCCATTTAATGTAATAATACAGAGATTTTTTTTTGTCTGACAACAGCAAGTGCTCCACAGTGAGATCTGATCTGATCATCATCCAGTCTGTCTGGAACCACATGAAGAAACAGGACAAACTAAATCCAGAAGAACTGGCAACGTCTCCAAGATGTTTCAAGACACCTACAATGGATTGTTGATGTCTATTTTGTAACTATAATTTTGATGATTTTTAAACACTGACCAGTCCACAAAGAACTCCAGATAACCTTCATCTGGCACCATGGCTTTGGGTTTACCAATCTCTGCTTTTATTCCTACGAGAACATCTGTGTGACCCTGTCAAACACATCACACAACAAAATGATTTACAAAATCTATAGTAACAGATATTACAACATGCTATTATTACAGATAAGTCTGTTTAATTCAGCTTACAAGACTGATTTTAGCAGAACCATCAGTGTTTGACACCACATCAGTCTCAATCTCCATGTGTCTGTAGTCTTCACATCCTCGCCCATCCAGTCTCAGGTCATCCTGTCAACAAGATTCATTATTTAACCCTCATGTTATGACGTCTCAGAAAAGTATCATAACATATCGTTTATTTTCTACAGTGGGTTTCTGCTTAAGCAAAACTGACACCAAGCAGATTTTTTTTTTCTGAATGACAAACACCTTTCTGAAGCCTATTTTTTTTTAACTTAGAACAGTTGTCAAAGTGCCTTTTGATTTCAGCGGAACATATCAAATGAATATGAGATCAAAATAAAAAGGTACATTTTAGAAATACAATCATGTAAACACATTGGGAGCCTTAATAATAATACATAATACAGTAATACATACAGCAAGAACACAACAACAGAGACGACATGAGGTCATCAGATACGTTTTGATAAAACTGAATGATCAAACGTGCGATTTTACTTACTCGAACCCCATGCATAATATAAACCTTCTCCGCTTCGCTCACTTGAACTGCTGCCATGTTTCAAACACACGCAGTGCACTCTCTGTGCGTCATCACAAAGCGCGAGAAGATGACTGCGAAGGCGGAGCCTGTAGCTAGTCGCTCAATCATACGCCGGTTACGTAAAAAAGGGCAGGCAGATTTGCGTAAAGTGTAATCTGATTGGATAAGCGACATGTCAATTCCTGCTGCAGGAACTACATTCAACGCACATGTGTGCTGTATATCGCGAATGTGGTAAGTATATTCTATTTCAACAAATGCAAAACATCTATGAAAACGAAATGATTTTATACCACATTTAAACATGCCTTTTACGGTTGTATATCGCTGATAAGGTCAGATTTTTGGTTTTGCATAATCAGTTGAATACTTCAAACATATAATGATCAGTTGTTATGATTATAACAGTATTGTAATGCACTGTACCTTCGTAATAAATTGACTCAAAAACCGTTAGGCCTACTTTGTTGCCATGATACTATGAAGTTACTAAAAGCATGGCATTTTTGAGATACACTTAAGGCAGCAGTTTTCAATATTTTAGATGCCATAGAGCGGCAAAAAAGATTAACTTATCCTCGTACGATCTGAAAATTTAAGAAGACATCTATATAGTTTCTTGTATAAAGATTATATATTTGTTTAAATATTACACTTTTTAGCACAAATGTGTTCTTATTTTAATCTCATTTTTATTTATCTGTTTATTTAGTTGAATGTACTTTTTATGTTCTATTTTTACTTTTGTCTACTCATTATGTCACTTTCCTGTATTTATTTCATTTTTAACATTTTTGTTTATTTATATTTTATTTTGTGATTCTAGCTGTCTAAAATTTACTATTAAGCTAACACTTAGACTGTCTTTTACTGTTTTCTTTTGCAGTTTGAATAAATAGAAAAAACAAGAATCGGAGGCTGTCAACAGACCTAGCCACAATGCTTAGTGATGCTGAAGCTAAAGAACTGCTGTCATTTCTCACTCTGGAGATGAGAGCTGATGTTAAAGGTCAGGCCACAGGATACATCCTGGGCCTCACAGGAAACCGGGATGGGTGCCGCTACCTGCAGTCCAAGCCGGATTTTCTCAAAGCCTTGGTGACTCTAACAAGTGACCTCTCAATCGCTATTGTCAAGGACTGCTATCATGCCCTGATTAATCTCTCAGCGGACGAGACTCTTCATCAGCCTTTGGTCAAAGAGACAGACTTACTGGCTATACTGTTCCACAACCTCCTGGACCCGGAGTATATGTTTGCAGATCGGATCTGTACTATCCTCAGTAACTTGAGCCGACATGAGCGGACGTGTAGAGATGTGTTCAGCACTCTGCAGGAGCAGAAGATTGGACTGGACAAAGTGGTGGAGGTCTTCTGCACAGAGGGGTTCAATAAGAAAGCTTCACTTCATTATCTGGGACCTCTGCTGTCCAACCTCACACAGCTGCCCGAGGCACGACACTTCATTCTTGACAAGGACAGGTAAGCTGTGCTGATAATGCTAGAGTACTGAAGGATTAATACATAATAAAACTGTAGTAATCATAGTACTATTTCCAGATCCACCACGGTATGCGTAAAAACATTATATTTTAACGATATTCATGATGCATGTCCAAAAACATGATGTTATCATGATACAAGTAGAGTAAAAGTGTTATGTTTCTGTTAAAAACAACAACAACATATTACCGTGGTACATCTCCAAAAGCACAGTAATACATTGGTACTAGACAGTGTGACATTGATTGTTTTTGTTTCTACAGGTGTGTGATTCAGAGGCTCCTGCCGTACACACAGTACGAGGAATCCACCACCAGACGAGGAGGGGTGGTGGGGACGCTCAGAAATTGCTGCTTTGACTACAGTAAGAGATATTCATCTCGACGCTTGTGATTGGCTTAATAATGTGGCGATACTGTCTGCTAAATGAATGTGAAGAGCATGTGATTTAATTTCTTTTTCAGAATTAAACCCAATACATTTGATTCTCATTAAACATGCCTTTTGTCCATACAGGTCATCATGAGTGGTTGCTCAGTGATGCGGTGGATATTTTACCATACCTTTTGCTACCATTGGCTGGACCAGAGGAGCTCTCAGAGGAAGAGAATGAAGGTGATGCTTTTTACATCATCTGGATATTTTAGCCCTCCAGGGGCCTGTTTTATGAGACAAGATTACAAAATAAGCCAGGCCTCTGACTTGTTTCGAATCAAATCAACTGACAATAAGTCAAACTAACTGAAATAAACCTTGCTTATTTCATGAAACTGGCCCCAGATCTAAGAACGATTTGTGGCGTGGAAACAAAAAAGCATTACATTTCTGTCGTTTGTCAAGTAGGTGGCGCTGCTTACTTATTTTGATGACAAACAGGTTGAATGTTAATTGTATCTCCCACAGCATGTGTAAGGAAAGTGGAATGAACAAAGTAGAAATACCACCATTACAGCAGGAAGTTGTGAAGTTGCTTAGCCAGAATCTGTTCAAAGTTTGCGGTTTCATAAAAGCTGTTTGAAGAGTTTATATGTTCCATATTTTCCACTTGTGCCTTACTGACCAAAATAGGAGAGAAAACATATTAGTTAATAAGTGACCTTATAAGACCTTTGTGAAATCTGTGTAAATATAGCTCAAACATACTTCAGTCTAATAAGGGTATGTTTGAACTGTATAATTGGAATTGATTTTTATTGGTATTTACAGGTTTGCCTGTGGACTTGCAGTACCTGCCCGAGGATAAAAAGAGAGAATATGATCCTGATATCCGCAAGATGCTCTTAGAAACCCTGATGCTTGTAAGAACAGCATCTCAAATCTTTCATTCATATCTATAATTTGCCTGTATTGAAGTAAATGGCTTACACAACCATTCAAAAGTTTAAGGGGATAGCATTTATCTTAAATAGAAATATGAATAAAATGTAAATGTCATTCAGTTTCTTGATGATCTGTTCATATTCAGCTTACAGCTACTAAAGTGGGCCGACAGATTATGAAGAACAAGAACGTGTATCCCATCATGAGAGAGTTTCACAAATGGGAGAAGGATCCACATGTGATTTCAGCCTGTGAGAAACTCGTCCAGGTATGAACACATTTAAGGCAGCAATGCATGTACCATTTGTGGATAAAGCAATTACTGAATGCATTGCAATGAGACTAGACTGTTTTATCCAGTATTTGTGGGCACAGCATGTTGTTTATGCCTAGTGTCACACATTATTAGCCTATTAGGTTCAAATCAATGCAGTTCCGTCCAATTACATGATTGCATATCTGTTGCATCACTTTTGCATGATCGTCACATGCAGCGTTTTCTGTGGATTGTTGTGCTTTGGAAGACCCCAGACAGTAGGCAGATCAGTTCCAGTTCTCCAAAACCAGGATTTATGAGTTTGGTCGAAAAAAGCAAGAGACACTAATTTGGTGGAAAAAGCCTGTTCCTTGCACCGTGGCAGGCGTATATTTGGGTACGGCCCCATGGAAAAGATGTCATAGGGTCTCCTATTAAAGCATGATATTCTCCATAACGTCTAGGAGATCCCTTTTGAACTCCAGGCCAGAAGCAGTGGTTCGGTCATTTGCCTCAACCCAACCATTTTAATTAGCGTCAATAAAACAGCTAATATGCCAAATGCAGAACGAGGCTAATATTTATCCAGGATTAATGGGCGCTTTTTCATAATGCAGCAGTTTTTAACTAACACGACTTTAACAGCTATCAAGTTACTGAAGTTTTTCCATGTTGTCGGGTTCCCGAAATTGCTACTTGGGAATGACAGTAAAAGTGAAGTGCTGTCTGGCATCTCATTAGCTCCCGTCCTGCGTCATTACCACTTTTCTCTCGATATGCGACTCTGACGGAACATATTGAGGTCCATTAGGGTTTCATGTGCAGTTTTGTGTGCCTTTGATTAAGGTTTTGATTGGAGATGAGCCGGAGGCGGGAATGGAGAATCTGATGGAGGTGGAGATTCCCAACGACGTGGAGGAAAAACTGAAAGAACTGGACACCAAAGAGCAGGAACAAATGGAAAAGGACATACAGGAATCGGAGAAGAAGCAAAATGAGTCTCCAGAGGGCCTGGAGAGATAAACAGACATCTAAGCCAATAAACAAAACTTGACTTCCACAAACAGAAACTCTGTCAAGTTGAATGTCCAGCATCATTGAGTAAAAAGATCTGAATGAAAATGAATACGTGAGGATTATTGTGGGTAGAAAATGTTTGATTATAAATATACCTGGTTATGGAAGGGAAGAGGTTTGGTCTCATTCAGCTTTGTTTATGTATTTGACTAGCAGGTGGACTCCTGGTAGACCATCTTGGGTTGGAGACCATGTGGTATAACCATGTGGTTTGTTGCTGGTCCAAACTGGTCATCCACCTACGATATGAACCAGCTCCCAAACAATTTTAAAAAATCACCTTAACTAACTCTAATCCTGCTGGAAAATCAAGCTAAAGACTTTAAATGTCCTTGAGACATTTTGAGACACCTTATATCACAATCTGTAAAACGTAAAAAAAAAAGGGATTTTTAATACCCCATTATTAGTCTTTGATATTACTTTAAGGTGATTAGTAATAACATTATATTCAACTTAAACATTAAATTATATAACATTATATTCAACGGTAGTTTGCTGCCCCCGTGTGGATATAATACAGCTTTAAAAAACCTCACCTGACTATTTTCTAGTCTCCGGACTCTGTAGAGCTGCTTTAAAACAAGTATTTGTAAAGCTTTTATGCAGATGAAATGAAATTGACAAGAAGAAAAGTTACCAATTAATACAAATATATTAATACACAAGTTCAGTTTGCATGGTAAGTAGGGCGTTACAGTCGTGTTTCTTTGCTCTGCTTCTGTTGCCTAAAAACGATCTGTTACGTCAGAAAATTAGATCTTGTAGCTGCAGGATGGTAATACGTTTATTTAAAAAAATAACGTTATGTACTGTACGTACAAGGTTATAATTAAAACGATTCATTGTTGCGGTTTTGGTGAATCAATAAAACGTCACATCCGCTGATGACGAGAAAAAACAACAACAACAACACTTTATATCGTTGTATTTTTGATGCAGAAGGAAAGATCATCCAGAGACTTTTATTTTAAAGATGATAAATAGCATAAGAATACGACTGAAAAAAAGTGTAATATTTGAAGGCAGAGTGTTATTAAAAGTCATTTATCTATAAAGTCACAGGTGCCCAAGGTAATATTAATCCATTTGACAGGCTGGTGAGTTTTAAAGTAGAGTTCCAGGTTTGATGAGGCCCTCTGCTGAGCGCTGTGTAGGTTGGCGGTGCTGAAGCGAGATGTTGAGCAGGTGGTAAGAGAATTAACCAGGAAGCCCAGAGAAAGCAGATGGATGTACGCCACTGAAAACAGATTCTACAGCAGGCCAGCGCAAACCAGGAAGAATAACAAATTACCTAAAATCAGTCAAAATAACACTAGCGCTTAAATAAATGTCCACTGGGGTTATCATCACATCGCTGCGGTCCACATTTTCAGATGTCTCTTTCCAACTTCCACAGAAGAGGTCAAATTTTATATTGTCAAACCACAGAAATATGAAAGAGAAAAGCAATATGAGGTCAAACCATGTTTTAGACTAGAATAAAACATAAAGCCTTAAAGTTGTTATCATGGTCCATAAATGGTGTGAGTGCGAGCAACTGAGACCTACTTGGGTCCAATGACCAGAGTTTCAATAAACTGTGTTGGAGAAGCCAATTTTTAACTAAGCTAGTTATTTGAAGTATGTAAAACTAAAGGATTTTTTTTTATTAGTTCACCAAGTTAGTAGTAATTTAAAGTATGTACAACTAAGCTCTTTTTAAAACTAGTTAAAGCTACTAGTAACTAGATTCTAGCTCTTTTAAACTAGTTTAACAATCTAATAGTAGAGTATGTAAAACTACATTCATACTCTTTTAAACTAGTTCACCAAGCTACTAGTAATGTAAACTATATTTAAGCTTTTTGAAACAGAAACACACTAAAATAACAATAATAATATTTATTATATTAATTATATTTACAGAGGCATATTGTTTCTAGTGCAAAAAAGATGGTTTAACTAAAAAGTGAAATTAAAACCAATGTATATAACAAAAGACGATCTATAGGCCTAATGTCTGTGCTAAACTGTGCAAATGAACTCTTTCACTAAAATGAATCAGACTTTCCAACACCGTATTGTTTTATATATATATATATATATATATATGTATAAAAAGCCAGTATGTACTCAGCTGGTTCACCTGAGAAGCAAATTTTGTTATTGGAAAAAAGGGATTTCCAAGCTCACTGCGTGCTCCTCACGTGGTGACTGGTGATATATTTGCGAATTCTCTCTCACCTTCTCATGAGTTTTAACCTAAAACTGACACGTTTCATATCATAAACCCTGTTGCCCATAAATCAGGGTAACACCAGTGTTTGGAGCAGGAAATAAAGCTCCTGTATCCCTCCAGAATAACATTGGATGCCAAATGGCTCCACTTCATGGCGACCTCTGGCAACTGCAGCAGGCACCTCAGTTCACTGACTTGGATCCTCCTCTAGATTTTATTCCCCTCTACAGTTCAACTTTACTGCCTAATTGGGTTCCTTATACTGACCACAGTGAGAATATCTTTGTGTTTAAACAGCTGTAAACCACAATTGAGCATCTCAGGAGCGCAGTGAACACTTTGAGGGAAAAAAGAGGTGTATGCACACTTCCTCTGTCCCCAATCATCTCATCAAAACGGGCCAGTTTGTAAATCACCAAATTTGATCATGAAATGTTTAGTGCAGTGGGATAAACCACAGTCTTTCCTGAACGGTCAAGTTCTCCTTTTCTTTGGCCTTCATATTTCTGTCAATGACAGAACAATAATATTTTCATTGCAACCTTCAATACCGCAGTTAAAAGTCCAGATCGTCAGTTATTTCTGCCGCTCTCTTTAAGGAGCGCGTCGAGTTCAGTAGAACTTCTGAGGCATGATGTTGACTGCTATATACACTACAGCAATGATTCGTTGAAATGATCAAAAGTGACATTCTTGAGCATATTAAAATGATTTCTGAAGGATCATGTGACACTAAAGACTGGAGTAATAATGCAGAAAAGTCAGTGCTGGTCACAGGAATACATTTTAAAATATTTAGTTATTTGCACTATAATACTATAGGCTACTTTATAGTAATTATAATAATACTGTTTTTACTGTATTCTCATCAAATAAATACAGCCTTAGGGAAAGAAAAAAAGATTTATCCAAATTCTATATATTTAATAAAAGTTGGCTAACATTTTGATACAGTCTACATATTACTGTAAAATCGAAAATTAAAACGTTTAGGCCTATATTAGAGATAATAACTATTTTAATTATTACTGTCAAATCATTAATCGCATCCAAAATGTAAAAAAATTGTTTACGTGTATGTGCTGTGTATATTTAATAGCTATATATACATACACACACATGCATGTAGCCTATATTTCAGAAAAAAATATGTTATGTTTATATATTAATTACATTTATTTATAATATTATATGTATATATCAATACATACAGTATATAATAAACAGAACGCATATGCAAACAGCAACTATTATTGATACGCGATGAATCGTTCACATTTTAACATAAATACATTCAAGATGTATGGAGGTGAATTTCATTATTCGACAACAAACGTTTCTATTCAGTCACATAGACCAAAGTTATTACTTCAGGTTGACATTTGCCATTAAAGTGGGAGGAGGAATCAAAAGCACATGTGCATTAGTGCGCGTCACAGTTTAGCGCTTTGTCAAAGTGAAAGTTTCTGCCCATTTTTCCCACGAATTGCCTTTTAAAGACCTGTGATATTGCGCTACCTGGGCCGCCCCAACCGGAGGGTCACGGAGCTCCGCTGGCCGATGAAGATGGATCGAGGGGCGTCAACAGCACCGGGAGTGTCAGCACGCGGGCAAACATGACACGAGTTGAAGTGATTGAGCCCAGTAGTGCCGTCCGTGACACGTTGAGTGGCGCTGTGGATTCTGCGGCTTTCGCGCTTCCGCTGTTAAACGCTACCTGATCCTTCAGCGGGATCGAGAGGCCGCCGTCAGCCCGGTATCCCTTTCAGTCTCTGAACAAAACACAGTCTAATGCAGTCAGTGAAATGCGGGACCGGCCAAGGTCGTCTGAGCCTGTCTGAGGAGCAGCAGCACAAGCTGGTCACATTGGATTTGACCTCAGTGAACCTGTCCTCAGGTTTCTGCAAAGAAAGGTACTATATACATCCATAGTAAGAATAAACTGACAATAAATAAATAAATAATAATAATATATAAATGTTGTAAATATAACACATTTGAGAAACATCATATTTTAGCCTAAAATAAAAACAAACAAGATATTATTGTCCAAGATTGCAAAATAATATACAACGTATATGTAAAATATACAATCATATTGTTTAATATTTAATAAATATATATACAATAATACAATATATATATATTCTCTCTCTCTCTCTCTCTCTCTCTCTCTCTCTCTATATATATATATATATATAACCATTTAAAGTCATTAACTGATTTAATTATTCCTTGCCTCATTCTGTAAAAAAATAATAAACAATAAAAAAACCCAAAAAACAATTGCTGGACTGATCCGGCTAATACTGACCAGGAATCCAAGAGACTACGAAACAAGCAGCCCTCAGGAGTCTGAAGGAAGTCAATCTGTGAACATCTCGACATCTTCTGCTTCAGCGAGAGGTGATGTGCACGGACAGATTTAGATTCACAATTGTATCCAAAAGCACTCAAAGGGAACGAGCCAGTGCTCATGGCGAACAAGCATCTGCCTCCCATTTAGCATGCTGCCTTGAACTGGACCACCTTAAGTGTGATACTCGATTTTAAGAGCTCTCCGGAGGCCACGACTCATTTCAGCAAAGCCTCATGGCTCTCTTAAGGTGGTCAGATTGATTGCATTCAATATGAATTGTATCTGGTTCAGACATACATCAGGTTTTACATTTCCACTAAAGTTTATGACCGCAGTAAATTGATATAATTGTTAAGATTTTGCTTGCTCATTTTTTGTGTCAAATTGATTGTTCTCAGCTTTTATGCTGTGGGAGCAGGAGTGTGAGAGACTGAGGTTTGGCTGTTCCTTCAGTTGCACTAGAAGATGGGAAACATGCTATTATTTGGGACTTGCTTTATTTATTGTGCATTTTAAATGGCAAAATGTGTTTCTGGTTTCTTTAAAGGTTGGAAAACCACAATCCATGCAAGTTTACTTCTACTAAAACAACTTAAAAAGTAAAAAAAAAAAAAAGGCTTAATGAATGTTTTTCACAAACATGCAGCTTTTCTCCTTTTAAGACGTTAATTGATAGACTGGAGTCATCTGTGGGCTCTCATTCTGATGGCACCCATTCACTGCAGAGGATTTTTCCAAGTTTGAAGAAACTCATCTTAGATTTCCATGGTAAGTGCATTAACACATTTATTAAAATTTATTTTGAATTGTTGTTTCATACAGACATTATAATAAACATTGATACAAGTGAACTTTTCACCAGTGCCTCTATAATGAAGAACACATGTATTTTGTTTGTTTTAGGAGAAATGGAGGCTGGAATTCTGGAATCGCATCACATCATTCCTAAGGAAAAACGTACGCTGGACGATGACCTAATGAAGGGATAAACTAAATGAATGGAGAAGCCTGCAGATGAATTCTTGAGATGGTGGAGATGTGACTAATTTTGTGTGAGTTTTGGGAAAATGGCCTCATCATCAGCGAGGGGGGCCTGTCATTATGCAGTGAAGGGATAAACTCTAATTTAAAGATCCTGTGAGGTCACACAAGGACTTCACAGATGTTCTATCCACTGAAGACACTCCAAGTCATGATCTAATTGGGTTATTATTTCCTCATTGTCCAATAGGAAGTTTGATGATGTGGCACTTAGAACACACATTGGCAATATGTGCACAGATTGAGTCTGGTTATATACACAAGTGACAGCTACTTAAAACTAATTCACATTAATGTTATTTTAATATTATATCTATATTATTACAATATTGAATAATATTATGAATAAGCTTTTATTTGTATTTGATTATTTGTATTTTTTTTTGCTATTTAGAAGTACTTTTATTTAAGTTTATTTATTTAATTTAAGCACTCCAACTTATTCTAGCTAGTTGCAACAGCAGCGTTTCCTGGTTAAGCTTTTAAGATTACGTTTTTCATGTAATATTTGTATTTGATTTAATTTTATTTAAACTTCATTTCAATTAATTCAAATGATTTGAATGGTTTTAGCTAACTATAACAACACTAATTTTCATTGACATTCAAGGAACCACTCTGAACAACTAATTAAAGCAAAAGAGAACACTTGTCTGTGGTTATATGTCTGTACTTATTCGCTAGTTGAAAATGTAAAAAAGTTCAAAAACAAACAAAAAAACATTATGTGATGGAGAACACTTTACAATAGGGATCCATTATTTAACCACAATAGTTAATGACAAATACTTCTAAAGAGTTATTAATTATCATTAAATTATATAATATCATTATCTATTTAATATACTGTACCGGAGTTAACACATACAACAATGGTAATTTATTAACAAAAATTAATAAAATAGTAAATTGTAACAAATGTTTCGAGCATTGTTATATAATGAATTAAATGTTGTTAACTAATGGGACCTTACAAGAAATTGTTGGCATTTAATGCAAGACAACTATATTTATTGCTACTTCAAACAATATTTGTATTCTTTACTCAGAATGTATTATTTCCTGCCATTTAAAGCAACTGTAAGTTCGTTTTTCTTTTAAAAGGAACACGGCAATATTTTTTGAAAATAAGCTAATTTTCCAACTCCCCTAGAGTTAAACATTTGCGTTTTACTTTGCGTTTTTTTTTTTTTTTTTTTTTTTTAGCCAATCTCTGGGTCTGGTGGTAGCACTTTTAGCTGCAGCTTAGCATAGATCATTGAATCTGATTAGAGTGTTAGCAAACTCAAAAATGACCAAAGAGTTTTGATATTTTCCTATTTAAAACTTGATTCTTCTGTAGTTACATTGTGTACTAGACCGACGTCATTTTTGAGCAAGATGCTAACAAACTAATCGGATTCAATGATCTATGCTAAGCTGCAGCTAAAGGTGCTACCGCGTGACCCAGACATCGGCTGAATGGATTCGAAAACGGTAAAACTCAACTGTTTAACTCTAGGGGAATAACAGTGATGTGTTCCTTAAACCTTGAAATATCAGTTTCAAAATCATTCTAGTTATACACACTTCTCATAAGGCAAATGGCTTCTGTTTCCTGTGCTCCCCACAAATGTCTTTTCTGGTGAACAGGTACCTAATTCAATGAAAAGAGCTTTTAACTGTTTGTGGAAAAATGACGTCCGCTTAATTAAAGGAATAGTTCACCCAAAAATGTTAATTTGATGTTTATCTGCTTACCCCCAGGGCTTCCAAGATGTATGTGGCTTTGTTTCTTCAGTGAAACACAAATGAAGATTTGTAACTCAAACCATTGCAGTCTGTCAGTCATATAATGGAAGTCAATGGCTACCAAACGTTCCAAAGCTCTGAAGCGTCAAAGTGCTCTGGCACATAGATATAGATGTAGGTCCTTGCGTATAGCTGCCCATAGAAACAGTCACTAATGAGGCATCTATGCATAGATCTCTATGTGCCAGAGCACTTTGATGCGTCACGTGCCAGATGTTGTGAATGAGCTCAGGACAGTTGGAGATCGTAGTGTATAAGAGATAAAAAATTATAAACACTGTTCAGTTTTGTCACGAGTATGTATCGCCACGAATCGTAGGATTTAATTTGGTTTCATCTGTGGATGTTTGTTTTGTCATTGACTTCCATTATATGACTGCCAGACTGCAAAATCTTTGTTTGTGTTGCCCTTTCATTTTTTGGCTGAACTATCCCTTTAACAGTCACTTAAAGGAACACTCCACGTTTTTTGGGGAAATAGGCTCATTTTCCAACATCCCTAGAATAATACAGATGTGTTTTACTGTTTTTGAATCCATTCAACCGATCGCCGGGTCTGGTGGTCCCAAAATTAGCATAAATCATTGAATCCGATTAGACCATAAGCATCGTATTAAACTATTAGCAGATGCTGCGTAATATCATTGCGCCTGCTTCACTCATGGTACGACAGCAAAATTCCTACGCCGGAATGAGAGTATAGTTCCTAGTCATATCAGCCTAGAAAATCACAACATTGCAGTCTTAGTACACAATGCAACTACAGAAGAGTCGAGTTTTAAATAGATCGAAACTCTTTAGTCATTAGTCACGATTTATGATTTTTCATATAGTCACGATGCTAATGGTCTAATTGGATTCAATGATTTATGCTAAGCTATGCTAATTTTGGGACCACCAGACCGGCGATCGGCTGAATGGATTAAAAAATGGTAAAACACATCTGTATTACTCTAGGGATGTAGGAAAATGAGCCTATTTCCAAAAAAAGTGGAGTGTTCCTTTAACCGTGGCTCCAAACTCGCTAAAATACACAAAACTACATACAGTAGCTTTAAATGCAGTTGTCACTCCAAAACCTTTGCAGCGTGTAGACTTCGTGGCCATTATGACGCTCAAGTTCCACCCCTTTACTCTCTTTTATCATGACAGAGCACAAGCAACAGTCCCCCCCCCCTCCCCCATCATCAGAAGTATAATTACAGGCCATCTGAAATGAAATCCGGCTAATGTACAACAGACAGCCAGTCCTGCCAACCGTCTTCTCCTCAGACTAGCACTGCTGCCTTTAGGGGGTCTGACTGTACCCTGCTTCGAAGCTCAAAGCACCCATTAACTTATTTTCTTACCGGCCAGAGAGCTGCGGTCCAGCAAACACCACGGTTCATTTTCACCAGCCCGCCTCAGGTCCTGCAGGCTGTAATCTGTGATTGACACAACCATCTCTCCGCCTGTAAGAGAGACCAACTAGTTTTGCTTCAGGATGCAGATCAGAACACAGTAACTAAACTGTTAGAAAGAACTTAAGTGCCCTCAAATCAAACACTAATGCATTAATATTAGTATGAATGACAATAATATGCAAAATGATGCAAAAATATTAACATGATAGACTGAAAAGACCATTTTGGTTTCTAAATGTCTCTTGAAATTCAATAGTTTCATGTTCTCAGCAGCCAATAATTCGCTAGACAGAACACAATGCGGTCGATACATACCGTTTTAACCCTCACTGGAAGTGAAGCTGTGTTTAATGTAGTCTGGGTCATATTTTCTTGAACTTTGTGTAGTTTTGTTAATGGTTTCTGACTTTACATTTATGCATTTGGCAGCCACGATAGCCAAAAAGACTTACCTTTCATTCAAAGTACAGATTTCATCATTTTATGCATTGACTGGGAATCGAACCCATAACCTTGGCATCGCTCGAACAAGAATAGCATTGGACGCACAACTTTTGACACCAATAAAATATATGAGAAGTGTTGTTTTGTCCTTCCTTATAAAACTGTCTACACAGTTACTTGCAATGTATTATTTGCATTTAGCACTGTTGTTTTTCAGCTGTCCGTGACCCACTTCTAAATTTGTTTTGAAGATTATTGGAGTACATTTTATAAGTAAACACTATTTTAGTTAAGTTAGTTTTTTTTTTAAGAATATGTTTACATGTTACTGGCTGTTTCTTTGTAATTGTTCATGAAATTTACTAGAGTGAAAAGTGTCTCCATTTTTATAATGTAGGCCAAAATCCATCAGTTGAGTACAGCAGGAAAACAAACAAACAGAGCAGGGACGTTGTAAAAACGCTTCCGAAACCCTTCACATAGTACATTAAGAATCACAACACCGCAGGACGAGGGAATACCACTTAACCCCCGTGGGATGAGGTTTGTTCCCCACAATGCAATGTTATATGAAAATACATTGCTTCATCATCTTGATCAACAAGCCCGGAAAAGGAAAAATAATAGCTGAGGAACAATTGCCTAATGCTTCCCTGTCTGAATGTGAGTGATGTAGTGTGCAAGAGAGAAATGCATGGATTTGCACTGGTGCAAACCACTTAGGCTAGCTTATGGCTCACGTTGCTCCGTCCCCCCTCATCTCGGCAACAAACACCCCCCAGCTTCCTGCAGGGAATGCACTTTCTGAACATTGTCCAGGTAAGGATTTAGGGGCTCAGATTTATGACCCAGGTGGGACCCCACAGCTGGGGTGGGGATTAGCCCCGGGCCGGAGCAGGAAGGTTTTTGGGGGAATAAATCAGTTGGTCTCGCAACAACTGAAGAAGACTGGAGCAGAAAGCTGATCATCATGGAAAAAAGGATAAGTGAGGAAAAATTGAAAAGTTATATTTTGAAGATTTTTTTTTTTCTTTTTTTTTGCGCACGTTTAGCACAAAAAGGCCACACTTATTTAAGGGTTGTTCAAATCCCAAAGCCCAAATATACCTACTGTAAAATTAAAAAGAAACTTGACCCTCTATAAAAACTTTATTAAGCTAAATAAAAAAATGTATGTAAATCTAAACCTAAATAAAATCGAAATGATTGTATAGTTGAAGAATCATGTTTTTTTTTTCTTACATTTTTGGTGACAAAATCCATTCATTTCATAAATGGAAATTTCACACAAGGACGAAATATATCTCCATGACCAAAAACATTCATTGTCTAATGTCAAGAGTGTAATGATCTATAATGCACAACTCACAGAAGACAGTTTTTTCTGAATTTCTGATAATATACACAAAGAACGTCTTCATAATTTGAATTTCACAAAACTCAGTAATACTAATTAGCAGTGATGCTTGTCTTTATTAAGCTAAAATAAAACTAATAAAATGAAATATTTCACTATATGAGCTTTTTACTTGTAAATATTTAAACTGATTGTTTTGATTGTATCGATTCTTTTTAAACAGTTCAGCTTGGTTTCAAACCAAGGCCTACAGACGCACGCACACACAGCCTGTGACAGACAGACACGCTCGATTTCATAACAGTCCCTGCAGGCGGGCCGACCGTCATAAGTGAAGCAGCAGGCTGACAGAGTAGAAAACAGGGTAACAGGAGCCGGGCCAGCGCTGGTCATCCGTCTGCTGCTTAACTCGCTCCCCACATCCTGTTTTCAGAGAGATGCCGATGTCAATTTACAGAAGAATTGGTGCCGAAAAAGGCAGTGAGAGCCAGGACGTGGGCACTGAGGCATTTTTATCGCCCGCTGGCTTATACTTCAACATATCCCTGACAAACCCACACGGCAGAGCTGAGTGTTTAAGGTACGACTGAAAAAAGAAGTTATTAATCCGTACAACATCCTTAAACCTCCACATGAAAACTCCCACAAGTGCCGTTTGGGAGAGAATTCTGTACTGGGGAATCATGGGATACGTGTAATCTCAGCCAGGCCAACAAACACTATTGTAAGTTGTGTTAAACTACTGTATGACCTTTCTGTATTTAAAAGGCACAGAAACAGAACCGCGGGGCTGAATATGTGACTAAACGCTAATGATGTTCAATTATCGTGGATGGCCTCTCCATCATAATCTACAAACCCTGTGCGGAGAATTTTACAAACCTCAAATTACAACCCAAATTACCTCAGTGAACTTCAACACTACAGGTTATATACACAACAGACTGCGCGTAATATTACACTCACTTTAAGGGATAGTATACCCAAAAATGAAAATTCTACCATAAATTATTCACAGTCATGTCATTCCAAACCAGTAAATCCTACACAAAAAGAAGATATTTTTTGTAAAATACCCTAAAGGGGTTTCTTTGTTTATTTAAAAAAAACTGGGTTCAGTGGTGCTTTGGACCTCAACATTCAACTTCTGCAACACCAAAGGAAAATGTTAATGACAGTCACAGTAGGTATGTTTACGTCAATCCAATTTCAGGAAAAAGATTGCAGTCCAATTTGTTTATATGTACATTACATGTATTCCAAACTCATAAAAATTAGTAGTAAAGTAAACATATACCATGAAAAATGGCCACCTATTTCAGTTTTCAGAAGTATAACAAATTGGTTGGAAGTCGATTCAAAACTGAATGTTTAAATTAACATGAGGGCCAGTGTCCTGCAGAGTTTAGTTCCAACCCTAATTAAACACACCTGAAGCAGCTAATTAAGGTCTAACTAGGTATACTTAAAACTTCCAGGCAGGTGTGTTGAGACAAGTTGGAGCTAAGCTCTGCAGGACACCAGCCCTCCAGGATCAAGTTTGGTGACCCTTGAGTTAACTGTAAAAACACAAGATGCCATTACTTAAATAATTTTTTTTTTTTTTTTTTTTTTACAGTACTCTATCAAATATTTTGAGTTTACATCTCACATTTATGTTTTTGTGAGTTTACGTCTTGAAATTGTTAATTGTGACTTGTGTAAGGTAATTGGGATTTTTTTGAATTCCGACTTTTCATAAATAAAGTCATAATTGTGAGACAAATTATTATTTTCTTTTTTGTTATTGTGGAAATAGATTTTCACGTAAAGCATCTCTTTTATGAATTCTCATGAAAGCACAATACAAGGTCTATGACAGGCAACAAGATTTCCTCTAAATTATAACTTTTTAAACCTGAAACCTGAAAATGTTCACTTTTTGAAATAATTAAAAGTTAAACAAAGTTATGAATGACATACGGGTGAGTATGTCGTTTAGTATTACAACAAAATTAGTCGATAAATGTCACAGGATTTAAAACCACTAAGATTTGTTTAGTTTGACAGCTAATATCTGTTGCGGCTTGTATCTTTACAGGAATTACTTGGTTAGACGAGGCTCTTAAATAGCCAAAATCACATCATCAACCACATACTTAAAAAAACATGACAGAAAAACAAACTAAGACACAAACGGGGAAGCAGCCTGACTCACGCCAGAGTAGGTGAGAAAGTGTCTTGGCGCTTCTGTCGAAACAAACACACACACACACACACACTCACGGGTCAGTGCGTGTTCAGATAATAAGAGCCTGCCGCCGACGGGCCTCTCCTTCAAAGCTTCCCCTTTCATATCAAATGTGCTGCTTAAAGTAACCAGAAAACAGCCTTTTACTTTTCTCTAAATTAGCTCAGGCAACTCAATTTCGGTGCGGTTTCACTTCCACCACCGTCTGCACGGCTAGAGTGCCATGATGTCATCGCGGGGTTGTAAGCACATGTGTGGGGAAAATGAAAAAGGTTCCTCTATTTAGCGGTAATTTGTAACAGATCTGAATAAAGGCGGCTGCCAGCAGTTCACAGGGCTGTTTTCCCTCCAATTAAATGGCCGTAAACTCCCAGCGTTTGGCTTTCTGCAGGTGCGGCAAATTGGGGTCAAGGAGGATCAGATCTGGCTGCCCTCTTTTGATACTCTTTAGCAGTCTTTAACGTCAGAGACGTGGCCAAGCGGTTAGAGCTCATTGGGCCTTGGTGCTTATGTGGGAAAGTCTGTACAGAAACATTTCCTGATCCCTTTCTCCCATCATTTCCTGTGCTCTCTCTACTGTGACCTTAACCTCCTAGGACTCAGCAAATCATATTTTATTTTAGTGCATTTCTAATGTTATATATGCCAGTTTTAATTCCTCTAGCCCATTTAAGAGTCATTTTGCACTCTTCAGAGATACCAAATGTTTGGAGGTTTGACCATATCATCGATGTCTCCTTGTTTTTAAAAAGTTACGTTTTATAAAAATAAGGATGCTTTTACATCTGTACATCAATTGCTTTGGTCCGAAACAGGAATTTAAATTATTACAATAATGCTTTTTATTCTTAGTGCGCAAAATTTCTACATGGACTAAATTTGTTAATACAAGTCACATGCGAGTAAACCGTTCTCTCATTGGTCAAAGTTCCACGGTTTATTTTCTGGGATTCCACTTAGACCACGTTTACACTAGTACACTTACGTTTTAAAAAAAAATCTCTGTTTACACTGGCGTTTCTGAAATTATCTCCGTTTACGCTACACAACCTAAAACGCATCACCATTCATGCTGGTAAAGCCATACATATAATACTGTATATATATGTATATATCCCTATTATTTCGATCACAGACGGAAAGGTTGAATGAGGCATCTACCTATAAACATCTGTAGGTACAACAACGAGCATGATGTTATTATTTACACGGTCGTCAAGGATACGCAGAGAGAAGGCAGGCAGCCATGGCATCGCTTTGAAAAGTCTCAGTTTTGCTCTGTTTACACTAAACGCAACCCCAGATTTTTTAAACTAAAACATGATCTGCAGCATTTTCAAAAGACTCAGTTTTCGACCTTGAAGATGTTGCACGTTGCAGTGTAAACGATAGATGTAACCGTAGCAAAAGGGCTTATTGTTGTTGTGAGCTGTCATTATATTAATTAATTTTTGAGCAGGACCTCAGGATACATCAGGAAAACATTTTTAAAATGTATCTACTATGAAGAAATTGTAAAATGAAAAAGTATGTTTTGAAATTGAATGGGAAAGTGCTCACCACAGACATTCACAGGTTCATTTTGAGCCTGAGGTAATTAGCAAAGCAATAAAGGTAATGCTTTTCACTGAACTATATAATAAACTGTGATATAGCCTGGTTCGTTGTTCCTTTGGTTAGGATAGCTTTCTCACTACAACCAAACCACTCCAGAGTTTTCCTTTTTCCTACTTGAGCTGAGACCACTTTGTTCAGGCAATCTCAATTGTTTTGGCACAAATCCAAATGTGATTGCTGTGTTTACATATGCACAAACGAACCGAGCTAAGTTACGAATCAGTGGGCAAGTGTGAAAGCCCCCGAAAACAGTACAAATAAGGATGGGAATTTATATTTTTGTACATTTTTCACAAATTATGCAATATATCAGAAAGTTGCAAACAAACTAAATAATCAAATCATTCAACAAAAACTGGTAATTCATTTTGGGCATTATATATACACTATACAGCCAAACAAAACTACAAAATATAAAGATTTCTTGTTTTTTCATCAAATATTTGGGCCTGTACTGTATATATATTTAATTTAATTAAAAATATATACCTTACATTGCAAACTGTTGCTGGATTCCAGGAGGATAAACAAAAGCTGTAAAATGAGAAAAAGGAGAGAAAAAAGGAACAGGAATGCGTTTCCTTTTTTTGGAGCATCTGCCAAAGTCTTCAAAGCTGAAGAAGGGCTCCATTGTCAACATGGACAGACTAAAGATCTGTGAGGCAACAGTCTGGCCCGGGACAGATTCTGGACTTCAGCCTCTGCTGGATACTGTGCTGCTACATCGATGTGATCTGAGCATCTCAGCATTCCCCCCTCCTCCTTCCTGAAGAAGACACACTGAAGAACAATCAATAATATAAGCACTTAAAGACTGTAACTACGGTCACCTCATCTTAAAATAACATTCACTGCCATTTAAGTCAACATGACATCCATTTACAGTAAGCACAGGAACACAAATTAAGATTCATCAGTGTATGTCATTCCAAAAGGAAAAAAATTAATATTAATATTAATATTAAAAAAAGAAAAAACTTACAATTAATCAAATAAGGACATCTGACATGCTGAATAACCTGTTTTATTTAAAAAGGTTATACAATGAGATGTCAATACCATTTTAACTTCAAGAATCTTTGATTAAAGAGGTGTTTAGTTTCCAGCTCAAATCGAGCCATATATGGAAACGAGCATCTGTTAAAGACCCACAACATAAAGAATTCTGTCTGAGAGCTGGCGTGTGGTTAAGAGGAGATTTACACTGGTTTATTTATACATTAACACTGAGCTAGTGACTGCATTGATTTCTCGAATAAACCAGGTTGCATTTCTGCGTCAGGACCAGACCCCTTTAGAAAACCACTTGGCCTGGAGTTGCAATCCTCCAGATTCCAATGAAAAAGCCTCTTCTCTTAACTGTGGTCATGATGAGGCAGAGGAACTCCAAAAAAGAACGACAAAGTTTCTCAAATGAGATGCTAGAAAAATATTAATGTGCCCTCACTGTGTCAATAATGTGTTTGGCTGCTACCGTTTGGAATGACTCAATGACTGAAACGCAAAAAGAACCATCCATCCATCTTTGGCTTCGCATGCCAAATGTTCAGGCTCGGATTTCTCATTCGGTCACGTAAAAGCTTCATCTCTCCTCCTGAAAGTCCTGCAACAAAATAGCCTGTCATATTTATGACCGTAGCCTTACTGATGGGCCAAATGCACTCGCGTGGGTAAACGGTTGACCCAGACATGACTGAAGCTCACCTGGTAAAGCATTTTATCACTGTTACTTACAATAAAAGCCAGACGAAATGATATTTTTCAACTGCTGGTGTGTTATTTTGTGTTATCGTCCAGATAGGGATCATACTCGGGTTCGCTGTGTATATATCCTTGGTACTTACTGCTGCTCCACTGGAGCAGGTCAAACCCAGATGCAGAGGAAATAATCAGGAAGCTCAGAGTCTGACTCCAAGTTCTTTACTCAAGGTAAAGAAAACAAAACAAAAAAACAAAGAACCGAAATACAGTCTAATAGACTGCATATAACAGGAATTCAAAAACTCAAAAAAGCATTCCTTGGTTGAAAGTACAAAAGGTGACCCAAACAGAAAACTGTCCTTAATTTCTGGCAAGAGAAAAAAATATAAAAAAAAAAGACAAGAAAATCTAACCACAAATCCTTGGTAGCATCATAGTTAAACAGACATCAGAACTGAACAAGAACAATAGGCAGTGAGGCATTTAAATAAGGTTGGCCATTAGGAGTGATTGAAAACAGGTGTGCTACAAGTCTCCAACTAGAAGATGATCTGAGAAAGAAAGTGCGCCATCCAGTGGTTAACTCCGGGAATCTCAGACAAAACATTGCAGGACCCCCTCTTTTAGGAAAAAATTTGAGTGAAGACGATAAAAGTCCCTAATAAGACTCTTGTCCAGGATGTGGCGAGCAGGGACCCAAGTCCACTCCTCTGGTCCAAATCCCCCCCAGTCCATGAGGAACTGTTGTTTTCCCCAAACCAGTCACGTGTCCAGTAGCCGCCAGACTGTGTATGCCGGCTGTCCATCAAATATTTATGGTGCTGGGGGTGGGTGACCTAGTGGCAGGAGACAGAGGGCTGTATTTGACAGGCTTTAAGCGTGAGACATGAAAGGTGGGGTGAATGCGCAAAGACTTGTGCAGCAGCAGACAATAGGGTTAGAACTTTGAATAGTCCTATGAATATAGGAGTCAATTTGTGTGACTCAACCTTGAGGGGTCGGTTAAAAGCCAGACTTTCTGCCCTGGACATAGAAACGGTGCTGGTCTGTGCCTACGGTTGGCCCTTTGCTGTTGTAGCTGTAAAGATTTAAGAAGTGCAGCCCGAGCCTTTCTCCATATCTTGCAATATCTTGAACCAGTTGTTGGGCAGCTGGGACTCCCACCATGGACTCCTGCTCATAAAACAAAGGAGGTTGATACCCAAATTGACACTCAAAAGGTCGCATACTCATTGAGGAATGGTATTAGTATTGTGTGCAAATTCTGCCTAAATCAGATGTTTACTCCAGGATGTTGGATTGGATGAGACCAGACATCTCACGGTAGTTTCAATCTCTTGGTTATTACGTTCTGTCTGTCCATTAGACTGGGGATGAAAGATAGACTGGCTGTAGCCCCAACAACTGTCAGAAGGCCTTCCAGAACCTGGATGCAAACTGAGGGCCACAGTCTGACACAACATCTTGAGGAAAGCCATGCAACCTAAAGACATGCTGCAATACAATCTCTGCAGTTTGTTGAGCTGAAGAAAGCTTTGGAAATGGTATAAGGTGGCAAGTCTTTGAAAATCTGTCAACTACTACCAAAATCGCTTTGTTACCTTGTGAAGGTGGTAGGCTAGTAACAAAGTCCATAGAAATAAGTGACCTCGGCCAACCAGGAACAGGGAAAGATAGTAGTAGACCTTGAGGGTGGGATCTGGAATCCTTATGCTGAGCACATATGGAGCAGGCAGGTCCATAACCTGGGTCAACCTCCTGCTACTGCACCTTTATAACAATGGTCTCTACTCCCCATCTGACTGGTGCCACAATCCTGGAGGGGGGAATGATCCTCACCGGGGGTTAAAACCTTGTTGGTTGGATCAACCAGCCTGGAGAGAGCATCAGGCTTTTGATTCTTTGAACCTGGTCAATAGGAGAGAACAAAATCAAAGTGTTTAAAGAATAAAGCCCATCAGTTCAGCCTCTTAGATATAGGCTAGACTCTTGTGATCCTCTCCTGTCCATACAACAAAGGAGTGTTTGGCTCCCTCCAACCAGTGCCTCCATTCTTTTAATGCTAGTTTGACCGCTAATAGCTCCCTGTTCCCAATGTCATAATTCCTTTCTGCAGACGAGAGCTTGTGTGAAAAGAAAGCACATGGTTGCAATTTGTTGTTTCTTATGGCACGCTGGGATAGACCAGCTCCCACTCCCAACTCAGAAGCATCCACCTCCACTATGATGGGCAAATAGATCTTAAATAGTAAGTACGGGTGCAGAGGTAAATCTGTCTTTCAGTCTGCAGAAAGCCTTTTGCAGTCTCTTCAGTCCACTGGAATCACTTAACATTCTTCCTAGTGAGAGCCGTAAGTGGGGCAGCAATTGCTCTGAAATTTTTAATGAATTTTCAATAGAAATTAGAAAAGCCAACCCTGTTAAGAGATCTAAGGTTTTCACACACTTGAAACGGCTAAATTCTGATATAACATTCTTACAGGAGACTC
>JAUCMS010000038.1:15834963-15845012 GCA_032357445.1 Enteromius radiatus
GATATCCTATCCTAATATCGTATCGGTGCACCCCTAATATATATATATATATATATATATATATATATATATATAAAATGTTGATTTACATTATTTTGTTCATTTACACTCACAGGATGCTACCATATTGCATAAATACATTTAACAAATTACATTTACAATTTGGATGGAAGCTGATAACATCAATGAACCTGCTACACTTCAAGTTTGTTTCACGCAAACAATTGAGATTTGAGAGCTATGGTCTGAATTTCAGTTTTCCCAAAACACACTGTAAAATGACTTCAAATGATAAAGACAATCAAAATATGATTAACTATATAAGAATAATAATGATGAAATAAATACCCAGAGCTACAGTCTTTAGATAACTGATCATTTTATAATATCAAAATTGTAATATTTACAAAGGGAAATTTTGTTGAGCAAAAATAAATGTTACTGCATTTTTACTCAGCATTTTTTAATTGGACAGCCCTAATATGCTGCATGGGAGGTTCTTCATAACATCTCCTCTTTTTTTAAAGAAAGTAAATCAGCTTTTGAATGAAATGATGGTGACTCGTTCAGAAACGTCTAGTTACGTACCTCCCGGATGAATGGCCATGCTTGAAATCCATTTGCAGTTGGTCATCAGCTTCTTGGTGAGCTCCTGTTTGATGAGGTTGTACACTCGCACATAGCGCTGAGTGGCCACAAAGAAATAGGGCCTGATGGGGTGGAAGGACACGCACTGCACCAGACCCTTGTTCTTGCGGAAGGGGTTCTGCGTCCTGCGTTTGCTCACCTGGTGGATGACCACCTGGAGGCTGCTGCCATTGTCGGGCATCACACACGCCAGGTAGTCTCCTTTCCCGTGCCACGTCACCTGCTTCACGGCCTTCAGAGAGAGAGAAAGTGGGAGGCTGTATGTCAGAGGTCAAAGTCATTCTGCGGTAAATCCACAGACGATTAATCCAATTATAACCTCAAAGACAAGCAGGGACTAAATTTACAGCTGTTATTAACGCCGGCTCGGCCTCTGCCAGTCTGCCAATGCGTGTCGCTGCTTTGCTTTTTCCAGTAGTTTTAATTGGACACTAGAGGCGTCTTAAATTTCTTTCCATTTCAGGAAAAAGACGACCACAGGCTTGTGGCTTCTGCCAATAGTTAAAAGCCTCTGGCTGCGGCTCACGTGAGAGACGGACGGATGCTCTCAGAGGGAATGAAAGTAGGAAAGAAAGTCTTCTCATTTCTATTGTTAACTGGAAAATATTGAATTGAACAGAAGAGACATGCGACCTGCTAATGACTATCGTGATGATGTCATTCTTGTGAACATATAATCAGACCGCTGGGGTGTGTTTGTATGTGTTTTGACTACCTTGGGATGTTTGAGGATGAGGCGGTGACCCTGCTCGTGACCTTCACCCTCTGCCACGGCCCACTGAACAGGCTGATCTTTCACTTCCTCTGGCTCCTCATAGGAAGATATCAGCTGATCCGTAGCGGTGCAAACCAGCCGGTCACTCAGACCAGGGTTCAACAGGACAACAGTATCATCACTGCACACAAACAGCACACATGTTCATTCTCATCCATCTCTCCATACATCAGATAAAACAAGATATTTATACAACCATTCATCTATCTGTAAGTCTATGTATTTAACCTAGATATACCCATATTTACCATCCATCCATCCATCATTTATACATTCATTCTATCCATCTATATGTCATCCATCCATCAATGCATCCATCCAACAGACCAACTACCCAGTGTGCCTACTACTTAGCTAACTACAGTAGTCAAAATCAAAGTTGTCCTAAGAAAAGAGCACAAACTGTGATGAAAGATTTTGATCCACTTCAAATGTTGACTAGTTTATTCAACATCTATTGAACTATACAAACAACCTCAGAATGTCTAAGCATCCATCCACCCAACTTATAACCATTTACTACAGCCATATCACCCTGTAGTCCAAGTCTGGTTGCCCACGGAAGCTAAGCAGGGCTGAGCCTGATCAGTACCTGGATGGGAGACCTCTTGAGTAAACACTAGGTTGCTGTTAGAGAGGCCAGTAGGGGGTGCTCACCCTGTGGTCTATGTGGGTCCTAATGCCCCAGTATAGTGACAGGGAAACTATATTGTCAGTTATCTACGGCTCTGTGCATTAACTGCCGCTTCTTTTGAAAACAGCTGATGGAGATTTACAGCTAATCGAGCTTTACTGACGAGATACGCATGAATGTATCGCAGAATATATTGCTCAGCCCAAAAACAAATTTAATTGAAATTGGCAAATGAAAATACATTTCGCAAAACCTCCCATAAACCAAAAAGTTTGTCTTGGTGGTTTTTTAGGCATTTTGAAAAAGGCATATTTCGCAAAACTCCAATAGAAAAAAAAAAAAAAAACCAGCGTACATCTCCTTTAATGAGATGCATATATAATGACTGGTGCGGTGACTACAATAAACGTAAATCTACCAAAATCACTCACCATGGCTTATCTTGATAGAAAAACGTTACGTTTTTTACTCTAAAAAGAGGTTTATGTCTACGTACAATGCTCAAAAAAATAAAGGGAACACTTAAACAACAGAATGTAACTCCAAGTCAGTCACACTTCTGTGAAATCAAACTGCCCACTTAGGAAGCAACACTGATTGACAATCAATTTCACATCCTGTTTTGGAAATGGAAGAGACAACAGGTGGAAATTATAGCCAATTAGCAAGACACCCCCAATTCTGCTTCTGCAGGTGGTGACCACAGACCACTTCTCAGTTCCTATGCTTTCTGATGTTTTGGTCATTTTTGAATGCTGGCAGTGCTTTCACTCTAGCGATAGCATGAGATGGAGTCTACAACGCATACAAGTGGCTCAGGTAGTGCAGCTCATCTAGGATGGCACATCAATGCGAGCTGTGGCAAGAAGGTTTGCTGTGTCTGTCAGCGTAGTGTCCAGAGCATGGAGGCGCTACCAGGAGACAGGCCAGAGAGTGGAGAACGTTCTGAACATCCTCCAGCATGACCGGTTTGGCAGTAGGTCAGTAATGGTGTGGGGGTGGCATTTCTTTGGAGGTCCGTACAGCCCTCCATGCGCTCGCTAGAGGTAGCCTGACTGCCATTGCTGGTGTGGTTGGCTTTGGGTTCCTCCTAATACAAGACAATGCTAGACCTCATGTGGCTGGAGTGTATCAGCAGTTCCTGCAAGACAAAGGCCTGCCCGTTCCCCAGACCTGAATCCAATTGAGCACATCTGGGACATCATGTCTCGCTTCATCCACCAACGTCACGTTGCACCACAGACTGTCCAGGAGTTGGCAGATGCTTTAGTCCAGGTCTGGGAGGAGATCCCTCAGGAGACCATCTGCCACCTCATCAGGTCACACAGGCACGTGGAGGCCACACACACTACTGAGCCTCATTTTGACTTGTTTTAAGGACATTACATCAAAGTTGGATCAGCCTGTAGTGTGTTTTTCCACTTCAATTTTGAGTGCGACTCCAAATCCAGACTTCCATGGGTTAATAAATTTGATTTCTATTGATCATTTTTGTGTGATTTTGTTGTCAGCACATTCAACTTTGTAAAGAACAAAGTATTTAATAAGAATATTTAATTCATTCAGATCTAGGATGTGTTATTTTAGTGTTCCCTTTATATTTTTAGCAGTGTATTATCTAACCTATTAACCAGACAACATTTGTGAAGTGAAGTGACTTGTGGCCAGGTATGGTTTCCCATACTAGGAATTTGTGCTCTGCATTTAACCCATCCAGCGTGCACACACAGCAGTGAGAAGTGAACAACCACACACACACAGTGAACACACACCCGGAGCAGTGGGCAAATATTATCTACGCATCCATACTGATTTATCTAATATACATTTTCTAAGCATCTAATTAACTAACAAATGAAAAAAGCTGGTTATTTAATAAAACATGCCCTTGAAATTCCTTGGAACATTCAGGAAAAGTTCTTGAAACTGTTACTGTAATTCCAAAATGAACATCTGACATAATTGCTCTTTCCTGAGGCTTACTAAAATAAATGTAACTAATTAAACAGACTGCAGCTCTACACCCTTTGAAAATAAATCTGGTAAATCATCTGCTGTCAAATAATATACATCACATACTGATTGTTACAAAACATACAGATGAACATTAAATTAACATTCAGATACTAATTATATGAAGGCATGAAGATGAAGGCAGGCCTTACTAGCTGACAGCGACCAGACAGACGGATGGATTGGGATTCCAGGCTACGCCCTTCACGGCTCCGCCCATCTCCACAGTCTTTAGGCATCGTGCTGTACTGACCTCCCAGAAACGCACCGTGCAGTCATCAGAGCCTGAGGTCAAAGGGTCAACACAAAAACGTTTACTTAAATGCATTCATTAGAGAATTTACATAAACTACCATAATTTAGAATGACTTAATGAAATGGGTTATGGGTAAATTTGTTTAACATGGTCATGCAAATGTGCTCAGGGTTATGTCTCTGAATGTCTGAACAGCTGAGAGGACACAGACGCTTGGGGCTCTGGCACAAGTAAAGCGTACTGTCAGCTCGACGGCGCTTCCTCTCTCAGCAGCACACATGGAGGATAACTCATCCTCGCGCTACACAACCACTGACACACACAGCAGCACTTTGGCACGAGTGCACTATAATAATACTAAAATTACAGAAGGTGACAGACAAAAAGAAGCCGGCTGTTTAAAGTTTGTGTGCTACTGCTGTTAGAAGGTCATTATTCAAAATGAAAGCCTTTTATGTCCCTCATATACATACATAATTTGTACTAATACTAAATAGCTAATGACAAATCTTTCTGTGTTAGAACTTTTTTAGACAAATAAAAAGATCTTACAATTAATTTCTATTCCCTCTTTTAAAGGTAAACATCAATTTCAAACACATACATACAACCCCCCCCCCCCCGAAGTAGTCAAGTTAAAGGTAAAGAATTACCTGAACTCTCCTTTTATCATTTATCCTATATTTTAAAGATCAAATGATCTTAAAAGGTCTACTGTTAACGTAATATGTACAGTAAGTACAGTAGATATTTTTTTGTACAGAAATATCAACCTTAAATTATCTAGTTTGCCCAACCTTAAGCACATGTCAAATTAAACTGAACTAAACTATTAAAACAAATCTCCCACCTTTTATTAAAATATTTTTTGTCACCTATGTTTGCAAGTATTGGGAAAAAAACAAAAAAACAAAAAACTAATATTGATTTTGCTTGTAACTTTTTAACATGGGTAAGAATTCCTTTAAACAAGCAATAATTGAAACATTGCAAATATGCAGCAAAATCAATATTAAATATTTTTTTCCAAAAAACACCATGCAATTTTACACAGCTTGTAAAACTGTATTTAATTATCTCCATAATTCTATCCATATCCACATAATGAAGGTATATAATTATAACATTTAAATATATTTATTTTTGTAATGGCATCATGTAATTTATTAACATTTAATGCATAATTTCTCTTTAAATTCATGTAAATAGCAAGTTGACTAATAGGTAACGACTGTGTTTCATTCAACAGCTCCAAACGTGTCAGATGGGAAACCCCTTCCATGTATCAGCCACACAACATCAAAATCTGTTGTAAAATCTTATTTTAACTTTTATACCTGCATGCTTCATAAACACAGGAAAAACAACACGGGGGAAACGGGCCGGGCCTGGAGGGTGGAGTGTAATAACTCCAAAACCCATAATCACTTTTTAAGTATCGAGCTGTATGGCGACAGATATAGCAGGAGGGACGGGCTCTGTGGCGGTCTGAGAGCCTGTCTGGCCTGCACAGCTGCGGATGTGTGTGTGTGTGTGATGCAGGGGACACCAAAACTTTCCTATAGACGTTCAAACATGGACACTGACCATCAAAAAGATGGGAATGATGGTAATATTTGCCTTCATGGAGGGGGAAAACAACAATAATGTTAAAAGTCCATTTTAAAGGACAGTATTGGCACTTTGAGGCAGAGAAAAAAAAAATACAGTTATGTGTCCCAAAGGATGACAGACAATAGTTTATACATATAATATAATTATACAGATAATAATTTCAACAAGTAACAGCTTTAGCAACTCTTTTACATCTGAAAACAAGTGAAAAATGATATTCTAAACAGTAAAAAATAAAGAATTATAGAACAGTACTTGAATTTATCAGTGACTGGCAAATGAAACCAAACCTGAATGAAAGCTACGCAGGTGTTGTTCACAACTGTTAAAAATATGTATTGTTATTAATGCAAAAAGTATTGATTTTTATTTATATTGATTTTTGTACAATTGTATGACTACTTATAATCTATAAAATGCAAAAAAAACATCCACAAAAAGGCCATGTGATGAAAAGTATATTTAAAAGCATCTATTTCTCATAGTGTCTAGGGTTTCTCACACAGGGTCATGTGTGTGTTGTGTAGCTTGTTTTTGGGAGTGTATGGATCTGAGGCACAAGCACTTCCTGTGGCTGAGCAGGGCTCCCCGCCGACCACTCTGATCTCTTTTAGCCACTCTGTTAATTTGTAGTTGTGTTTTTGGACGGCACCCAAGAGCTTACTTTTTATTTTCAACTCCAACTTCACAAATGCACCCAACGCCTTCACGCTGAGAATCAATTCTCATGGAGTTTCTGGATCTATCGATCTAGCTTTTCTCACAGCTACACTTTTCTTAGCGCTGGGTGTTAAATTGAAGGATTAAAAACGAGAGGATTCAGTTTGTCTTAAAAATATCGTTATATAGTCTTGACCCCTATAAATCTTGACCCCACACTTTAAATTAGTTTAAATATACCAAGTAAATTAGTCTCCAGATTGAGTTCTCTGTTGATTCACAAACATGTGGATTGCAGTGAGTTCATGTTGTCCTGAGTGACAGTGTCATGCAGCGGTTTATAGTGTCACCGCTCGTCTTCGTTGAGCCACATCATTAGAAAGGAATGCCATTTGAGGCTCTCTCAGGCCATGATCTGAGCTCTGTAAATGTAAATATGTAACCTCAGCCTTTCTTCACCGCATTCTCTCATGTCATAGACTTCAATCTGACTACAGCGCAAAACTGTAACTGTAGGTTTCACGTGTTGTAATTGCAGCGTTTTCGTTTTGCAAGTCTGTAAAACCAAATTCTTGTGAGATTCTCATCATTGCTGCATTTTTGAAGTCTTCAGAAAAGTGTGTTTACATCGTCGGAAAATCTTCTCTTCAATGTGGGATTTTGTTCCACTGTTTTACCCTCTACAAGTGTTTGATGACTTCGGAAGGACCTCACTTGTACGATTTATGCTAAATCGTTCGTAGTTGCCAATTTGTATGGATTACCTACACCTAACCCCACCCCTAAACCAACCCATCACTGGGGTTTTAGACAAATCGTACAAGTGAGGTCATATGAATTTGTACGAATTAGTCACCTTTCATAAGACTTGGTGAGACCGATTTCTTTCAAAAACATTATTGACCCCAAATAAACTGTAGTTTAAGGTTATAGGCTTGATCAAATCACTAACCCTAAGTATAATAACTAGTATTAATGATGCTTGACCTAGTAAACATCACTTACAAGAATAAAAACTGAACCGAGGAGCAAACTGCTGGTGTTTCCTGATATTTGCAGGCATTTAAAATGACTAAGCCCAGTTTTACAACCACTGGCTGCACAACCTCTACAAAAGACTTTCCAAAACTGGGAAAACCCAGAACGCAGAGGCTAAACAAAATCCTGGGACAAAAGAATCACTAGTGCTTTGTCATGAGCACCCAACCCATTGATATGGAAGAAATTATCTCTATTAAACACACACCAAACAAACCCAAAGAAAGTCGGGCAGGCCCAGGGCGAGAAGGCTTGTGATGCCTGGGAGGTTGTCAACTGCCAATTTTTACTGTGGGAAAGGGCATTTTATTACTGCTTTAATATATTTTATAGCTAGACAAAAGAGCAACCCCTCACTGTAGTGGTTTTGCATATGCGCTTTATGAAGTTCTTTGTTATGGACGACTGAGCAGATATTGCCGCCCCCATCTACACACTCTCTTTCCCTATTTTCCACTCTTACCTCCTGCTTATCTGCCTTGTTTGAACCCCAACTGCAAAGCACTCTGGGAAACCATTTCCAAGGTGGGTATTGTTACCTGGATCACCTCATTCAAATCAGACGGGCAAATTCGACCGCATTTTCATACTGTACGAATATCATTTGGTTTCTGTGGATTTGGCCGTGCCGCTCCCGTCGCTAACGCTGAGTGAAATTGACTGCATGTGTTATTAAAATGATGCTTTCTACTCCTTTCGTTCGAGTAATTTATATCCCCCTCGAGTTAATAGCAATCAGATGCCGGCCCTACTGAGGGAATACGACGGATTATAGCGTGCATTTATGTATCTAAAGGACCACGAACTGAAAATACGGATAATGATCAACAGACTGCACTCAAGAGAAGCCCTTTCCTGCATTATGTATGAAATCTTTTTAAACATAAACATATAATCCTCGCAGAACTGGAATCACAATAGTATTTTCTCATTATAATGAGGAAAATTGAGATTTAGAAAGTTTTTTGTCCAGCATTGAAAAAATTAAGCCATCAAAAACGTATTTTTTATAAGAGAAACTTGTTACATTTTGATGATTCATCAAAATCATGGATGGATCATGTGACACTAAAGACTGGAGTAATAATGCTGAAAATTTTGCTTTGTATCACAGAAATTATTTTTCACAATATTACATTTTTCTTTTATTTTTCATCAAATAAAAGTTGCCTTGATGAACATAAGAAACATTTTCAAAAAATATAAAAAAAAATCTCTGTTTCCAAACTTTTCACTGGTAGTATATATATATATATGCATTTAGAGATAAAAATAAGTTTTTAATGGGAAAAAAATTAAGATAAGTTCAATTATATATCTTATATTATATCTTTTTTTAATTTTATTTAATTTATTATTTAAATTAATATTCATTAATAATCATGGACAATAAGATCATAATTAAATAAGGTAATTTTAAGAATATTGTCTGTCCTGCATTCCAAATGACAAATAACTGAAAAAATGGACACGTCAACAAATGAAGTTGATTCCCGGAGCGGCTAACAATAAGGACGGGCTGCCAAAACCCATAAAAAAATAAAACTGAAATCCGTCTAGAAGGGAGAAAAAGGAGACCTATCATGAGAGGTTCATGATTGATTTATCCGCGTTGTGGAGCGCCAGTGAATATGGCCATTCAGGCGCGTCTGTGCTCATCCTGGCTCTGCCGAAACCCACAGGCCTCCCGTAATCTCTCTCATCTCCGAACGGGTCGCTCGTCCCTTCAGCGCAGAGCCCCATCTCCCTCCGCCAAGAGCTATGACATCATGGCGGGTGAGTGAGGAATGATTTCAGCAGCTTGTTAGCTACCGCTGAGGTAAGAGACTGAGACAGACTTCAAGCGGTCCAATAACACCTCACATACAGAGCAGGGGCCACATTTAAAAGAGCAAAGTATTCCAAAATTAATCTGGATTTATTGGTGCATCATTAAAAAAAAATAAATAAATAAAATAAATAAATAAATATATATATATATATATATATATATATATAAAATTGTGCAAACATATTTGTCATTGTACTCAGAATCTAATCTAAATGCTTTAAAAATGTATTATAAGCATACGTTATGATACATTATATTAGAATTATATATATTTATATAGGTATATTTAAATTCCCAATTGGTATAAAACATAAATTGCATGTATTTTATAATTTATCTTTTTTGTAATTGTGTTAGATTGATTTATATTTGGATATATGTATATATATATATATATATATATATATATATATATATATACATACATACACACCAGGGCTTGACATTAACTTTTTTGCTCACCAGCCACAGTGGCTAGTGGTTTTCCAAATTTACTAGCCACTTAGCATTTTCACTAGCCACAATTTTCTTGTTAGGAAATTACATTTTATATGACTTAATAATGCATACAAATATTTCA
>JAUCMS010000038.1:15861207-15877695 GCA_032357445.1 Enteromius radiatus
TAAAGCTGATTAATACTGATAACAGAATATATATATATATATATATATATATATATATATATATATATACTAAAAATAAATATAACAAACAAAAAACATTAAAAAAAGAATCAATACATAAATGGATAAAGAAATAAAATTAAGGAATTAATAAAATATTAAGAATATAAAAAAAAGAACATAAAACAATAAATAATCAATGATTAAAAGAATGTAAATAAATTAATAAATTATCAAATGAATAAACAAAATGAATGGATTAATGAATGAATAAAAAAAACAATAACATGAATAAAACTAAAACTAAAAACCTGAAAGAATGAATGAACGAATCAATCAATTAATAAATGAGTCAATAAACATCCGATCGTTTGTGCACCATGCTTGTCCTCCACAGCAGGTTTTGCAATAACGAATGCGTTGCAGTCAGACCCCGCTGGACGACCGTCTGTAACAGTACACTGGCTGCCCACGAGCAGACAGAGCAAGACGAGTTCATTTATTCTGCAAACCACTTCTTTGCTTTCATTCAACTTATCTACGGAGATGCCCAGACGGTGTCTAATCGTGATGTCGACATCCAAAGATGTTCCCTGTCGACTGCTCCCAAACAAACAGCACATTTGCAGCGCAGCGATGATTTGGAAATGACTGATACGGTGGCAGCCAAGTCTCCCAATAACAGTTAGTGAAAGCAAACAGCCACCTAAAAGGGACGGTTATTAAAAGCAGAGATATTAGACCCAAGCTCTGATAATGCCTTAAACAGCTGAAGGAAGGGTTACGGATGTGGCGTATAGACTGAAGGGCTTGCGGTCAGAGTCCCTGGTCCCTGTACAAGCAGAGAGGGTCTATTAGGAAAGTGTGTTTGATATTTCAGACGTTTATGGATGTCTGGTTGACCAGGCCGATCTATGCATATGCGTATGGGAGCAGGGGTGGGCGATACAGCACCTGTACGTCTGTCAGATGGATGGCAGTGAAAGTCCCGAGGGATGACGAGCCGCTTGTTTTTACTTAGGAGACTGACTGACCACCAACGCTGACAGACGCACTCACAAAAAGTTGGGAAAAACAATATGCTTGATTTTTACTGTACATAAGCCGTTACTTAGATATAATATAGAAACTGCTTTGCAACTGTGAAAAGCACTATACAAATACAAAACCTTAAGAAAAGCAGCAGTGGATGATAGTATGGCTTCTGTGTGGGTCTGGAAAGTTACTAGGTAAAGATGGGTAAAGCAAAATAAAAAGCTTCCCAGCATTTTAGTACCACACTGTAAAAAATTACCATGATTTTAACAGTAAAAGAAAAATAATTCAAAGTTAAAATGCTACAGTAAAAATCTTTAATAGACACTTCATGCAATGTTTCAAGTGTGGACAGCAAATACATAGACGTTGCAAAAAGCACTGACTCTTCACCAGCAGGGCCTTGGTGATTAAACACCTGAGCATTTCTGCAGTTTTTTTTTTTTTTTTTTTTTTTTCTCGAGAAGCTACGACTCACATTCTCAAAACTGGTGCATTTATATCATCAACTAATGCGTAAAGTTCTCCAGGGGCGATTTATGAAATCTAGCTTGAAATTGAACAACGTGGCCATTTCAAATTCAATAACTTGTTTAGGTGCATTAAGTAACTTGATTTATGATCGCACACTGGCGCTGAATATTTTCCAGCAGCAGTGCTGATTTGACGAAGAGCGTTTAACGCGAGGAGACGCTGGTTCTCGATGGGCACCGGGCAGGAGAACTGCTTAAATCGGGATTTATGGAAGCGGTTCCACGGCTTACCCACTCGGCACGGGCCACTGAGCGACAAGCCATTTGCAGACGGAGCAGCCTGCGTCTCCTCCCCACAAATGCAGGTTTGCATTTCCCTCTAATGGGATCATTTATAATCCCAGTAAACTCAAACTCCGCAGTGGAACGCTGCCACATCCACACTTTCCATGAGGTCCATCCAAACAGGGCCATGCGTCTGCAGCAGGAATGCGTGCAGACGTGTTAGCGCACTGCATCCCCATGCGCAAGCGAATGTGGGTGAGTGGCAGCTGTGTGCAGGCCATTAGGATGCCGCTAACATCCACCGCTAACAGCTCGCTGGAAAAAAACGAAATTGGAAAATGATCATGGAATAATACCCAAACCCAAGCATCCCGCGCAAGGAATATGAGAAACTGAGCGGGACCCAAAGAGTTCTCCAAAACGCAGCACTTTTCACATTTGCTGCTCACTTCATTTCGAGTTGTAAAAAAACATATTAAATTGTCAATAAAAGCAAACACTCAGGAAAATAACGACAGAGAAAGATGTGGAACAAGTGATGGAGTACAAACAGTGATTCAAAATTAAAAAATGAACTACAAAATAGGCACAATTCATTATTTCACTGTACTGGTTTTGACTTGAAGGGCCTTTGAGATATATATGAAGAGCTCATTTGCAAGTTGTTTTTTTGACTAACTAATACAATAAAACACAATATACACATGTATCTGTTTTTGCAAATAAACTCTTTACATGCAGAAATGTAATGATCACAGAACAATCCCTAAAGAATAAACACGACAAACTTGTTTTCTAGTTTCTAGTTCTACAGTAACCTCATAACCTACAAATCAATTTAAACAGCAAAACGTTCAAAAAAGTAGCTTAGTTGAGAACAAATGTTAAAATAAGAGACTTGCGAGTCGGAGGACGTGTGTAAAATGCATGTGTGGATGGACTGCTCTCAATTAGGTCTTCCGGCCTTCATAATACAATGGAAGAAACCAACTCAGAGTCTCTGTACTTCTGGCCTGTTTATATGCTTTACGCACTGTAAATGTACCCGAGAGAAAACACGTCATAAAAAAGAACAGGAGCGCTTTAACAACGGAAAAGTCAAAATAAGAGCAATGAGAACAAAGGCCTTGGCCAGGCTAATTGCTTTTATTTGTTCCCTCCATATGACTCCGCCTTCTCTTTTGAATAAATTAACTGAAGTCAGTGACCTCAGCAGGTCCCGCATGCGTGTGCGAGCCGGATCACGTCTGGCTTAGATTAAGGGGTCTCTGCCGGTCTGAAAGCGATACAGGCGCTCTTTTGGATCCATCCAGACAAATCCACCCCCGAGCTTACGGATCCGAGGAGCCGATCGCAGTACGGTGCACCCCGGGTGTTTAACCAAACACCGAAAACCCTGCGGCCTGAGAGGATCGGAGCCCAGAAAGCATTTTTCTACTGGATTAGATGTCGCAGAGCGCTGGAGGAGGTCAGTGGGAGCTAATGACAGTCAGATGGGATGCCATTTCTTTGCTTTAAGCGAAACAACGGCGAGATAACAAGCGTTGTCATTCGTTACCCCAGAGGTCGATCTTTATGAGGTAGCGAGACATTCCATCTCTGCTGTGGTCTCGCTCGACCCTAATGAATGTCGTCACGTTATGACCCGGTTCCTGTAATGACTCGTCCCGGGATATACGGACTGCCGCGGTGAGCTCTTGCTTTAATGACTGAAAGGTCACAGCTGGGGTCTGGAAAGAAATATTACCGAGTCATTGTGGTCATGACTGTGACACTAAAAGACATAAATGCTTCTCTGAATGAGCATCTTTCTCTACTGTATACAGTGACAAATGCACTTACTTTTCTATTAAATATTAAGCCTAAAATGTTTGCTAACAGGTGCAGAGCACAAGCGTGTCTTTTAAAATACTGTCAAGAAAAACGAATCCCTAAATCTACCAATACGACAAATAACATTCATTATGTTAGTACATCATTTTATGAAAAAAAAAAGCAGCACAATGAAATAACCCTTTAAGGGCAAGGTATTGCAAAACAACCTCATGATATGATACAAGTTATGATTTCGCAATGCATTAGGGAAAAAATTTTTTTTTTTTTCATTTTCATTATTCATGTGACTCTGAATACTGGAAGTAATGAAGCTGATAATTTAGCTTTCCATCATAGCAATATAATATATTATATAATAAATAAATATATAATAATAAATATAATATATTTTTAAATATACTTGGAATAGAAAACATTTATTTTTTAGGTTTTAATAATATTTCACATGATCACTGATATAAATAAATGCAGCCGTGCATATTAAAAAAAAAAAAAAACACAACATTTTAAGCATTTCTTGTTGACTCCAATACTGTAGAGAGAACAATAATGTAATGTTCTAAAACAGAAATATAAAATTGAGAAATACAACTTACAAGAAATACAAATGCTTTACAAAATAAGAACCAAAAAAAAAGGAGCACTGGGTGAATCTTTTAATTTAGATGGTTGATTGTAAATTATACTCACTGATTCAACTCACCATTCATATATATGTTCAGAAGAACCACTATCAATACGTTTTCACATAGTTGTATTGTGTTATGATTCCAATATTTCACTCACCCACTCAAGTCTGACTCCTAAACCAATTTCCTAGTCAAGTTATTTACAAATACCAAGCAAATTAGCTCAAACCAAATGATTCATTCACATCACAAGCAAGCACGCAACAATAACTGAGACTTGAAAACAGCGAAGCCTTTGCTCGCCTCTTCATGAAGACACATCTTTGCAGAAGTGCAACTGATACTTTTTAGTCTGGGGAGTGAATATGTCTGAATAGTGACTGGTAAAGCCATTCAACTTCAAAATTGGTTTCAAGGAGGAAAAAAGACATCTTTAAGGTTTTATTCCAATTGCCCTAAAAAACAGAAGAGAGGAGGAAAAGTCCATTCGGAACAGGATAATCGTACATGTTTCGACATGCGGAAAACATTATTTCAATACAATTGTGTTAAAAACTCAACTAGTGATTTACTGCTGCTAGTTAAACCAGGTCAAAATTCCCTTTTACAAGAATAAAATTAAAGAGTGCTCTCCCACTCAGAGGAATATAAATCTCTTCACTCGCAGCAGCCATTAACAAAACCATTTTCATTAATGAAAACATGAAACACAAAGGCTTCGTGCCTCGACAGACTGGGAACGTTTTCCATCTTAAATTTAAGGAGAAAGCAAGTTTCAGGTGTTAAGTGTTACGTTCCTGTTCTTCATGACGATGGGCTTCAAATGACCGTTTGGGGAACAAATTAATGAATAAACTCTCCTCAAAAAGGAAAAGACTGTATAGTCTAGCTGAAAAAGTTGCTACTAATAACAACAAACAATGAATTAAAAATGAGGCCAAAAGGTATGGAAGTGAGTGTCTGAGAGGATCCGCCTCTCCTGTGGTTTCGACCATGAGCAAACGCCGGAAATCAGATATCCCGTCTGGCCTTTAACTCGCATCACTTATTAATGAGCCTGCGGTTCAAAGAAACTAAACATGAGACGGCATTAATATGGATTTACCACGTCCTCAAAACGTCTTTTTCATCATCTCCATCTCAAGCCGCCATTCGCAGAGAAATGGTACAAAAACCACATCGTTACGCCGCCAGACTAGTCTTGAGCTAATGTCAAAAATATGAAATCTAGAGAAAATGAAGGGGGAAAAATGACAAGCCACCATTCATATCTTCATATTTTCCAGAGGGTAAATAGGAGTTGAAATTATAATGACATCAAGGAGTACACTTACAATCCATCAATTGGTTGCGTTGTATGGAAATGTATTTATTTTTTTTTTTATACCTTATGCCACTTTATTCACCTACACAACAGAAATATGCCTTAAACATTAGAATGAGAAAAGACCTGAACTTAGAGAAATAGCATGCTGGTCTTGTGCAATTTTCCCTCAAGGAAACCTATAAAGACGGTAAAGTCAAGCTGATATGTTTTGGGAACAATATTTTTAATGACTTACAGCTATAAAGTTACAAAAGCATGACAGAACGTATAATAAGTTCAGACAACCATTTCAAACTTCCATAGTTAAGCTAAGCAAGACCATATAACTTTCCTTAAAGTTATTCTCAAAAAGATCCAATATATCCACACAACATGACCAAAAACTGGTTCTCAGAGGGATTATCTTCATTTCATCATAAACTGGTGATTGGTGGTAATGACTAAGAGAAGAACAGGTGCTACGATCTGAGTTATGGTCCTGTTGGATGATGTTATATTGCCATTTCCCTCCCGTGACTAAACCGGTCCAGCCAGACAAAACGGCAATGTACTAAAATGTAAGATAACCCACTCATCTTCACGGACAACATAGTTCATCAAGCTACCGGACAGTCACTGAATCAGAGTGGAAGACAAACCACAGGAGTACAGACTAACTGTAAAAGACCGGTCTGGCTCTGACACATTGGTCTCTGTAAAACCACCAATGAAGCCCTGGAGTGTTAGAGTCCCTCTAGGATGCAGTATAACTGTAAATGAAGGGTGAAAGGAAGAGGCAAGAAAGTGAGCAAGCAGAGGGAAAATATGACAGAAAAAAGGATTGTTGTCAGATAGGAAGCAAGAAAATGAGTATGAAAGCAAGAAACTATTTCAAACCACTAAAGCAAGCAAGCAAGCGAGGAAGAAAAAAGGAAAGGCCATTATTAACTGGGAGTTAAAAAAGCTGAAGTTGATAGCTGTATAGAACCACTTTGCTCCCTGCCTGAGCCGCCAGCTGGGGTATTTGCATAAGCAGTAAAAGAGAGGGATGGACAGAGGGAGTGAGAGAGAGAGAGAGAGAGAGAGAAAGTGAGGGAGTGAGTGAGGGAGGAATCATACCAGACACTCCCACAACCTATAAAGCACAACCATACTGAAACACTCAGTGAAACCACACGTGGGTCTCTGCTCAGGGGGGAGAGCCAGCGCTGCACAGGGACGGAGAGCCGGAGAAGGAGTGTGCGTGTGAGTTTGAGGAAGCAAGACGTGGATTTCGGCTCAGATGGGATGTGAGTGAGGACAAACAACAAGTTTAACCCTTCAGGATCAATTCTCCAAGTCTTGACGGCAAAGGAAAACTCATTTCAAAGGGTCCGTAGTTGCAAAGCAATGTAATACCAGAGTGCATAACTGTACTAGAGGACTACTCAAAGAGCAAACAAGTGCAGGATTGGTTCTGAAGCTAAGAGATCCATGCATTACGAACTCTAGAGTCTTGCAAGCAACATTTGAGATCTGCGTGGAGAGGTTCGGAGGTTTCAGCGATGTCTTTCGCGATGGTGCGACCGGCTCCCAGCCGATACCTGTATTCGGAGATCTCAATGATGTCAGAGGACGATGAAAATGGCAGCGAAAGCTCAGGCTCGGATGATCGCTCTTTTCGCTTGGACTCTTCAGGGTACGAACTTAAAGTTGGAAGAAAGAGGAAACCTGGCGTAGGAGGAGGTGCACGGCTGATAGGGTCGCCACCCAACTCTGTGGGCATAATAGGTCCACTGCCAGAGGGCCGTCAACGCAACGCAGCCAACGCACGGGAGCGGGATCGCACCAACAGCGTAAACACGGCCTTCACCGCTTTGAGGACTCTCATCCCCACGGAGCCTGCCGACCGGAAGCTGTCCAAGATTGAGACCTTGCGGTTGGCGTCCAGTTACATCTCCCACCTGGGAAACGTGCTCCTGGTGGGCGAAGCTTGCGGGGATGGACAGCCATGCCACAGCGGAGGGCCCTCGACTTCTAACTACTACCACCACCACGGCTCGCCAAACAGGGACTCGGAGAACTCGCAGCCCAAACAGATCTGCACGTTTTGCCTCAGCAACCAGAGGAAACTGGTGAGTGAGACGCATGCAGGTGTTTGCCGTTAGGGTTGTGCAATGATCTGGACGTGTTCAAGTCCACAAACAAGCTGAAGAAATACAGACAGAGGTGTGAAATACGGCTGAACCTCGGGGAGGGATAAAAGCGGGTCTGAACCACCCTCTGCTAGTAAGGTCACTGAGGGCAATGGTTTGAAGCAAACTTAGTCAGGATACAGTCGGGATGCATTAAATACTGTCAAAATAAACTTGTAGATTACCTTTCAAACAAGTAGTTGCAAAGGTTTGTTTTCTTTCTAGATAGCATTTCTGTTAATCTAACTACTACATCTACATTCTTAGAAATTAAGGTGCTTGAAAGTATTTTTTTTTTTTACAGCGATTCCATAGAAAAAAACATTTTTAGTTCACTTTAAAGAACCATCTCTTTCTTACCGTTTTATATATCTGCCACAAATAACCTTTTGTGAAACAGAAAGGATTGTCAGAAGGTTCTTCAGGTTCTTAATGGAACCATTTAGGTTCTTCTATGGTATCGTGAGGCACCTTTATTTTTACGCTCCAACTTCTAGATGTAGCACTGCAAGAACCTATAACTCAGCAGAAATCTGATAAGGCACAATTTCTTACATGCATGATCAACTGGTGGTTTCAGATATTCTGCCTTACACCGGCCAACTGCGCCTTTTAGTGAATCTGCGTCGTAATTCTCAGCCTCCCCGAGATAACGTTTGTCACTGAAAACCGTCCTCTGCGCTCTGAGGCTGAGTTATGACTTCATCCACATGTCCTTTTCCATCAAGGGCGATATCTCTGTTACAGAGTGCTCTGCTACCATGACCTCATAGACAGATGCAGTGAAAGATCGGATTAAATGTAGCCCAACAGAAAATATCCAATCAACAAAGAGACTGTCAGGTAATATACAAACACATCATCCATCTCTTCCCCCGGCGAGCGTGACTGCGCTGACCTTGGCCCGTGGAGCCAACACCGCAGCACATTAAAAATAAAACCGTAAATCACGCTCTGGCTGTGAGGAATACAATGACACCAAACCAAAAACAGGGGGAAAACTGTAATTTAAACTTGCGTGGCGAAGAACTGTCAGAGGTTGAAATATAACACACGCTCAAGACAATTACACTCCTCCATGACACAAGAGCATTTTTGGTCAGGGTATCTCACCACCGCAACGTGTGTTTAATCCTCAAAAACCTGAAGTGCTTCCAGAAGCCATTGAGTTACATTTTCTTTTCTGGATCTTTCAAAGTAAAGTCTGTAGTGAAGGAAATAAACAATAAAAGATAGCAACTGATTCTGCTGTGAATACTCTGCACTGCATGGGTGAATTACGACAAACCTAGTTTGGGCCATTTATGACAAATGAGCAAATGGGAGGCATACATATGCAAATGTAAATGGTCCGTGATCTATATATCAGGCCACGAGAAACTAGGGAACATCTGCTGCTGGGTATTTTCCCCTAAGTAGCCATGCACCAACCTCAGCGTTTCACTCTCACATCCTGTGTTGTTCTTAGTCGCTTCCTCGTTGCCCAATTAATATCCTTGTCAAGCACAACATGCAACCTGCTCAGACCTTCATAAATCCTTCAAAGAAGGATTTCCAGATTTCTGAAAAGAACACAGCGGTCTTTGCACTTTAAACTGAGAGCATTAAGGTCATTCAACTGTTAAGATTTCAATAGATTTGTCTTGTAGCAACAAAAACACAAAGTAAGAAAAAGTAATATTGATATTTAGAGTAAATCCTCAAAACTGAGTCAAACTGATCTAATCAGCTGCTATTGAATCATTTTCTGCAACAAAATATCTGAGCTTTAATGAAATATCAACAAGTCTGCATGTGCAAATTATGTTCTCAGCTACATTATTAATTCAACATTGGGACACTGTTGCTCTCTAAATAGCGATCAAGCACAAATTAGCAACTCATCAAGCATCTATAAGCTTCCAAATCTAATTCCTAGACGTTTATTATCGCACAAGCCACATTGTACATAAAAGACTGAAATGTACATAATAAATAAGAGCTCCTTACAACTTGAATTTATAATTGGCAATGTAAAGGTTTTATTTGCTAAACTGTTTGCGGTTAAACTGTTGTTGAAAATCACATAGAAACCACCCAGAAACCACAGAGTTAGGAACAACAACAGGCCAAAGGCCAACACTCCCATTTCAGGCTGTAACCTTAATCCGTACAAAACGAAATGATAGATCTTTATAAGTCCAATCGAGAATTACGCCCATGTCTTCGGGATTCCAGTGGCAGGCCGATATTTGAAACAGACCGGGCCTTGCCTTTGTAGAGCGCTTTCAGAAGTGGGTCTGTGTGCTCCAAAACCGCACTCGTCTCTTTTACCCCTACTTAGTGCTCATTACGCCGTGAAAGTATCCTTCAGCCAAGACGCACGGCTTTATTGTTTCTAAAGAAAGAGAGAAAGACGAAATAAAGAACACACACACTAGGGGAAAGACGTAGAGGTATAACTGAATTCAAATGTTCGGGTTTTCGCCAAAGTTAAGCGTCTGTAAGCTGACACAAAACAGACAGCTGCGTCGAGATTCTCCAGCGAACTAGCAACACGGACGTTTAAATCAAACGCAGACAGCCGCGCGGCAGAAAACTGCTACTTTTGCCTGCTAAGACGTTCAAGACTCAAACAGATTTGTGTCTATATAAAAATGATCGATTTTACCCTAAACATTTTTCCAGCTTTTGATGCATCTGGCGGTTTTATCTGCATTTATTTTCATCTTGGACTGCGCCTTGACATTTGCACACGCACACTCGCTCGTTGACTGCTATTTTCTACATCACTATATCCACATGGCTGCACCACAAATATGACAGAGCAAGAAATTCCCCCTATTTTTGTGTTTTGACACCATCCTTTCTCTGTCTGTTCGGCTAAACCACACTAGTCATTAGTGGCGGACGTTTGGTTTCTCGCAGGTGAGGACATAGGTTTGGATAGATTGCATAAGCAGACTGGATTACTCAGAAAATGCCTTTTTTGAGGCAGATGGGATGTCTTCCTCACAGTTATGGCATCTGCTCAGATGGTAACTGAATAAAAAGTAACGTGGGTCATATTTTCTACATAATTATCGAGACTTCTCTCATTACGAGCATATGGAAGAGTTTAGAGTCTTTCGCTCTAACGGGAGCCCGAACATTTGACACAATATGAAATTATTTGAAGTGTTAGCAGCGCACGTTAAAGAGCCAACATTTTTCCCCTCCGTAAACTGCCGTTTCATTCGAATGTATCCTGAAAGATTTGGCCAAAAGCGGGATCTTATAAAACCGCCAAATGTGAATACTTCAATACCTTCTGGAAAGTGAAGCCACATGAATTAAAGTTGGGCTGGAACTGGGTCATCCTTTACCACAGGTGGGGCGGTACGCTTCATAACCATAAACGAAGGGAAACTAGTGTTTTTGCTTGTGGGCAGCAGCAAAAAGGTCTGTGCAAAAACTCTTGAACGCTATAAAAACAATCAAAAGTGTGTAAACGGTGCACTCAAAAGGGTGCAAAACTCATATATTGGGATTAGCGCAAACACAAGACTGGTTTTAATAATCTATCCGTCCTGTCACCACTGAGAGGCTAAAGTTACCTGTCTAAACACATGCGTGCACACACACACACACTCACTGTGATCTTCAGAAAGCTGTCAACGTTAAATGTCAACCTAAGGTGAAGCCAAATATTTGTGTTAAGAGCACCGCAGTCGCTTGAAGAACGAACGAAAAAAAAAAAAAAAGGAGGTGAACACCAATTTATTGATATAAAGATATTTGAGAATTTGCCGTGATTTGTTTCCTGCCTCAAAGTACTTGGAAATAATGTGTTTATAAAGGACTTCAGACCAAGGGGAGCATACGATCAATCTGGGCTTTTGGACGTAAGCTCCAGCAATAATAATTTCTTTACGGCGTGTTAGACAGGATATGAAAAGCAAATGTAGGCAAAATCCTATTAGTTTGGCCGTAAGTGATCCCTGGAGTAGGAACGCTGGTGACTTTAAAGTGGCACTGGACTTAAAGGAGGGGCTGGCGGAAAAAAAATAAAATAAAAAATAGGAGTGTGAAAAAAAAAAAGAAGGAAAGAAAGAAAGGAAAACGTTGAGGGTCAGGGTTATTTTCAAATGGGATTCTGTCTGACTTCATCAGTTAAGGTTGAGTGTTTTGACTAGAAACTCCGCCTACATCAGATGGGGGCCGCAGGAACGATGGCATTCCATCTGCTCCTGTTCTAAGCAAAGCAAACTGGGAAATGTGAGCCAGGTGTGTGTGCGTGCTACTGCAAATGGAAAGGTGATAGGAGAAAAACAGCAGGCGTGTTAATGCCAAACCACCAGCCCGTGGGGAGAAGGGCGACATGAGCCCTCGAGATGCAACAAAATATTGAGCAATTGGAAAATGTTGAATAAAAGCATCACATAAACTGATAAACTTACATAATTAAATGTAAATAAAATGGAATTTCATTAAAAGTATTTGTATTTGCATTTCTTCAATTTGTACTTGAAGAAATGCATATTAAAATGAATACAACATTAGTTTATTGCAGATTTTTATAACAGTTAATCTAATCAATTATTTTCTTTCATTTCAGAGCAAAGACAGAGAGAGGAAATCAGCCCTGAGGAGTTAAGCCACGACGTGAAGGGATTTACAAAACATCATCATCACTAATGTACAAAAGCTGTTGACTGCAAAACGCAATGTTGTGGTGTATATATGCAAATATCAATTCATATTTAATTATTTGTAAATTGCCGGTGGACTGGAGCATTTTATTGAAAAAAAAAAAAAAAAAAAATCTACAAAAAACCAAAAACAAAACATGTATGACTGGAAAAAGACCAGACTGCAGCGACTTGATTATGCAAGAGCTGAACATCCTGCCATTTCCATCTTTTCTGTCCATTTACACACCAAGCTACAGCAAACGTTTATTTTTTGACCACGAGGACAGGTAAAGCTATTCACCAAAGACTATCTGAATAAGAGGACTGCATATACAAGGCTGCAAATGCAAGACACGGAGCACCGCTTTGAGATCAAAACAATGAAGGAACATCTTCCTATATTCAAAATCAAAGAGGACCTTGGGGAAAGTGCTCATATCGAGGACATGAATGAATGCAAACTGAGGTGTGGCACGTTATTTCTTACAAAAAAAACACAAAAGACCCTTAGCCTGACAATGAAAATGCAATAAATTCAATAAATGCAGTATACTGTATGTCTAATATGGCGAATTAAATATATTCTTCATTGTTTAAATTAAAAATGACTGAGCGAACTGAGTGAAAACCTGCGTTTCTTTCTATCATGTCACAAAGACGTTTGGATATCAGTGTCGTCCAGCCGTCCTGTCATTTAGCCAAAACCTCAAAACAGCTACAAAAACAGTCCCTCCAGATAAAGATCAACACTTTCATTTTATCATCTCTGTAGATCATCTCTCATCACGAGTCCTTGAAGACTAAATATTTCATTTCACATTCTCTTTCTGTGTTTAATTAGGTTCAGAAATACAAACACATCTAGAGACACTCACATAGTCTTATATTTCACAAACTCAGACATAATACTTGAAGATTTATTCAACATTATCAAGTAAAACTGGCAAGAACAGTTGTTTATGATCTACTGCAGTGATTCTCAACATTTCGGCCTCTTGATTTACTGGATAAAAATTAAAGATAAATATTTCCACAAACATTTTATACTCACATATTCAACCCTATAAAAGAATTTAGAAATTATAAATACTAATATATATATATATATATATATATATATATATATTCACATCCATAAATAAATGTTTTTGTTTACATAATATATGCATGTGTACTGTGTATATTTTTTTTTATATAAAATTTATATATTCATATTCTTATAAAATATTTTATATAAAAAATATTTAATAAAAATTACAGATTTATATACATGTATATACACATATATATATATATATATATATATATATATATATATATATATACACACACATACATTTACATACATATATAGAAAATTATTATAAAATTGTCCATGGAATTATATGATTTTTACAAGTCAGTGAGAATCTTGGTCATAAAAATAGACAGATTTCTTGCTTTCGCCTTATTTTAATGCTCATTTTGTCTTATTTTAAATCTCTCTTTACCCATCCACACACACCTGGGTAACTTGGTTTAGTTTTTTTTTGTGGCATTTCTATGATGGCAATATAAAAAAATAATCTTCCAAAAAGTCCAAAGAAGTTACAATTTGTTGTTACAATGGTTGTTGAAATCAGAGGACAGGAAGAAGTGTGAGCTGAAACAGACAACCAAAGCGAGGTGGACGGCACAGGAAGTCAGGCCTGTCAGACAGACAGCTGTTCTGTGTGGTGGCGCAGATGGGATTCACAGGTAAAGATTTTGGCAGCGGTCCTGGCACTGTCCACTCCTGACAGCTCCAAGAAAAAAGGGTGAGAGGAAGTACGGACAAATTTTGTCCTGGACTTGAGCGTCTCGACTTGCGTATTGCACACCTGCTCGCCAAATTAAAAATCACTTCATCTATCCTTTCAGGTAACTAAAATGAGACTTTGTTAAAATGAGTGCTTTGTTAAACTATTAATAAAAAAAGAGAGAGAGAGAGAGAGAGAGAGATTGCTTTATTTGAATCTTTTGACTTTAGGTTCATATCATAATAATTGCAATTAATCTTGTGATTGTTTTTGCAGTTAATGTCTAAAACATTCGGCTGCTTCTTAAGAAAAAATATACATACACAAAAGGGCTTCTCATGGGTGATATTTCATACTGAGCTTCAGTGATTTTTCAATTCGACCATTGCAAAAACAGCTAATTATTTTACTTTCGTTAAACGCCCCATCTGGATTTCATTTATAAATAAATCTGCCGTTAATCCCGGCGTGCACGAATAGCAAAAACTCGCGATGAGACATACAAGCTCTGGTGTGTCATTAATTGGAGAGCAGAGAGCAGATTGTTTTTCAACTGTATTATCGATTGTTTTCAGTTTTAAAGTAAATCAAACTAGTCTGGTGTCAATGAAGCGGCACTTGATCTTTACTGATGGTGCTGTGGAGGTACGCAAGACAAAAAGCAAAGCATTAGGCGGCATCCCACTGAGTCTTACCCCTCTGTTCACCCCGGTCTGTCATTCTGTCATCCCCTCATATCTCACAGAACAGCTCCATATCGACACACATGAACCCGGTTACCTGTGCGTCTGCCGCAGGCCTCACATCCAGCTACTACAGACATTAACACTCAAACTGAAGAATAACACTGATGAAGGACATAATCAGCAATGACTATGCATTCAAATATAATGCCTGGGGGAAAAAAGGGAAAAAAAAAAGAAATACCCATTCTAGTTCCTCATAAAAATGCAATTACTAGACCTCCAAATGTCAGAGACTATAGAAACCATATGGACACCTAAATGAAAAAAGGATAAGAAAACTTAATATTTGGAATTATTATTATATTCCTATTATTATTATTATATTAATAGGAATTAAATGTGTAAAATAATTGAGAAGTGCCTTCAACGTGACTAATGTTGATACAGTTTATTACTATATATATTTTATTATTATTACTATACATTAATTAAAAAATAATGAAATGCAGGGCTGTGCGTTAACGTTTTTTTGCAATTTGAAATTTTTGTAGCACAGGGCAGTTGTAGCACAAGTTAAGGGTGCGATACGGCAAAAATATCACAGCACTATTTTATTCAGGAATAAAAAAAATACCTTTCAAGGTATAAAATAGGTATAGAATGGCAGATAGAAGAAAATAAGTTTTTGGTAAAAGTGGGCAAAGTTAAAAAATCTTTGAAATTATTTTATCTTTGCTAACTAAACAGTTGGTGGTCCACAGCAACTTTCATAGTAATTATTTTTCCTACCGTCAAAGTCAATGTGAACCAGCAACTGTTTGGTTACAAATATCCTCTTTTGTGTTCAGCACAGGAAAGAAATGAATACAGATTTTGGGACAACAAGTGAGTGAGTAAATAACAGATATGTGGTTTTTTTTTTTGGTCAACTATCCCTTTAATAACTGCCAACCGCATTTTTAGTTCTGTCCCTTTAAGAGCTGCACGCATCCTTTTCTCTAAACGGTTTAATTTTACTTTAGACATAACAAGCCATGTTTATATTTAAACCTTGTGTGTTTTTGACAGTATTAAGATGCGAAATCCATCACACATGAAAGAGAACTTGTAAGATGAGTAAAATAAAGGTCACATGTACGCACTCAGAAGCACAACAAAATCACATAGCACAGCCCTGACATGTATAAATATATAATACCAACATTTAAATATATATTTTAAATATTTTTATAATTTTAAATTTACAAAATGCATTACAAGCTGCATATTTAATGTAATATGTATACTATATATTATATTCAAATTATAAAATATAATATTTCCATGTTTTAATTATATATATATATATATATATATATATATATACACACACATACAGCCGTGGAAAAAAATAAGAGACCCCTGCAGAAAAATCAGTTTATTTTGGGTTTTATTCCTAATACTGTTCATCTCCCCAATACACCACCAATACAAAACCATGTGCGATTGTTTCATTTTTTGTGAACTGCCGTCTTTGTAATATTAATAATAGAAGCAACTTGACGTTCACTGAATCCCTGTGTCAGTAAAGCTAGGATTGAGCCCTTTTTTCTTGACTCAAAACCTTTCTTTTCACTGTTTTTGGCATGTTTAGT
>JAUCMS010000038.1:15877795-15888518 GCA_032357445.1 Enteromius radiatus
AAATTTAACAAAGACTGGCATGAAATGCTTGTCATACTCAGAGAGACACTGATTTAGGAGTAAATTGCTAAAATTAAGAGACCACTTTAATTAAACATAAATAATCCTCAAATGATCAGCTATCAGTCAGTTTTTTATATTTAATATATTTATATTTGATATATTTATTTTTATATTTAATATAGATTTCATTTTATATGCAGCAAATGTGAATTACACAGCGTAAAGTGTGAAGAAGAAATAAATTCTACACTATTTACTTAATTCAGAGAAAAAAAGTTGAAAAGCAAAACTGTTTATCCATTGGCGAGACGGTCTGTATATTTTGGAAAGGACACAAGGGGAACTATCAACTCTGTTCCCAAACGGACACCATTATGAGCCAACATAAATAATCCTCAAATGATCAGCTATCAGTCAATTAATCAGCAATCTCTGCACAACTAGTGTCCAAACAACCTTGCATGAAGGTATGTTTCCTATAACCATAAAACTAAAGAATCATTTATTTATTTTTGCCATTCAGTCATGCTGATATTTACCTACTGCGAGTTTAATACCATGGAATGGCCACTTCTGTACAATAAACATAGTTATGTTGAACTTGCAATGCTATTCACTTTAAATAAACACAGACATCTACTCTACACACACATTCACCACTGTCAAATTACAAATTGGAAGCAACAGCAAACGAATCCTGAAAACACATTGTCCCCCTCATTACCGGCCTAAACAGTTTCAAAACAGAGCAGGCCGATGACCAGAGCAGACGCAGTTTTTTCCATGAAAGGCTGGATGTGGGGGTAATAATCTAGCCTCCCCCGGGTCCCATGAGACCGTCTGGAGGATGGCTAACAGATGACAGCTGCACCGGCCCGATTCTCGTCTGTTCAGCATCAGAGCGCTGCTGTCCTGTCCCATCCCGTCCTGTCAAGTCTTACCCAAAGATGACTGTGCCATGCGGTCGGCCGGAAGGAACGGATTCACTCACCTGACAGACCAGCAGCTGGAGACCCCACTTTTAATTTTACAACTTCTTATACAGAACCAAGGGCCATAAAAATAAATCTTATCATTATTTCTAAAGTAGCGAAACCACGAAAGAGGTCGCGGAAAGGTCAAGCGCTCATTACTTATGGCAAAAAAACCCACCACACCACCCCGATAAATAAATAATCTGCAGATCTTCGCACACGGGGCTTTAACCTTGGAGGACGCATGTGGAAAGTTTGCGTTCTGGCAACGTAGGTCTCAAATGGGTTTCCCACCTGGCCTCGGAGCATCCGGTACATCATTCAGAGAAAGTCATTATTTATTGAAAATTAAATATCTAATGAGGCCCTGAAGCTTTTCTACATGACGACTCTGGTCGTATAACAGAAGAGAAAGCCATCGAATCAAATCCACAAGAGCAAAGTGCTTGACTTTTACTTTATATCATTAACCAAAACATCCCAGTAAACGTGTTTTTTTTTTTTTTTCCTTTTGCTGTCCTACAAACCACAAAGAGCCGCTTGCCCGTATGGTTACAAAAGCAAATTACCTTTTTAAAATTCGAGGACAGGCCCAGAGAAAGTCTGACTGAAAGGCATCTACATCAGGACCTGCGGAGAGATGCTAAACGCCAAGGTGCTAACGGGCCATATTTCTTTTTTTCCACCTTCGTTGTACAAAAACATGCATCAAGCTCCTATAACACACTGCGGAAAAAATGTCTCTGCTAAACTACAACAGATAAAGGCTCTATTCCAAAACCTAGTTAGCGGTCTACATAGGGAGCATTTTAAAGTCAATTTAAAAGGACAGTTCACTCAAAAACATTGTAATTTACTCAACATCATGTAACTTTAAACCTGTGTGTCTTCCACTGGCATAATACTTGTTAAAATCGTGATTAAAATGTTTGGATACAATAAGATTAAGATTATGAAAACGTAGCTTTGCCATTATACACACACATAAAAAAAATAAATAAATAAAGCCTTAGTACATAAGAGACTTTCATTAATGTAAAAGAAAAAAAAAAGAAAAATCATTGTTTCCAAGCATTTATAATATATGATATAATAAAATTATATAAATATTAGGGGTGAGATGTTACACTTGCACTATATTGGGTTCACAAGAACAAGATAAGATGATATTTAACATAATTTCTTCTATCCCCCATTTAAGGTCATTACTGTATCTGATGAGAAAAGCACTGAATAAACACTACAAAAAAATGTCTTGTGTGAGTCACTATTTGTACAAAACAAAAAGGTCCCTGCCTACATCGAGCACTCCAAATCAATCACTTACGAAGTTTCATTTAGGATGGTGTCTGGGTGTAGGCAGTACACAATACAGAGCTAACTAGGTTTTGGAACAGAGTTGTAGTCGAGGGATTTTGAGTCTAGCTCATCTCCTTCCTGTGTTTGAGGTAAACAGTAAGTGCACGCCGTTCTCCGTATCTCCATTCACGTCCTCGCCTCGGGTTCCTGAGGCAGCCCCCGCTGGCAGTTGGTTTCAATCAGACCTTCTGGCAGGATGCATGCTGGCCCAACTGGGAGTTGTGCTGAAGACCGGATGAAAAGGAAGTCCTAAAAACTGTGGAACGACAGGTGGCTACTTTGGCTGCTCTCGAGAAAAAAAAAAAAAAAAAGAGGCCAGCTTTCCAACGCCTACCCCCCACCTCCACACACCTGCAAGAGTCCAACGGACTTGCAGCCTGGGGTCCCGTTTGCTCTGTCTGACCGGCACGCGATTTACCAAAGCGCCTCCTCCCCGTCTGACCCCCCACCCCTGGCCCTCTGGATCAACATTCCCCCCTGACTAAGAAAACACATCCCCGCTTCTCCTTAAATAGACTATTAAAAAGAAATTTCCTGCTGACAGCGGCGTGTCAGGCCAAGATTCCACATAATTTACCGGCGATCTGTCAATTTTATCAGCCTATTGATTTCAGCGGAGCGCGCTGGGCTGAAAGAAGACCTTTGTGTCCTCAGACAGGAACGGTTTGGAAATCACTTCATCCTCAGAAGACAACCCGGACTTTTCAATCCATCCCGGGGTCTTTGGACAACAGCCCAGACGAGTGCTGAGCGTTTGCTGATCGATATCGTTTTCCTCTATTCTCTGACAACTCGCACCACTGTGGCCAGAAGGGGTACTCTACTGGTACTAAATACTTTACTGGTATTCTTGTATCACTGTGACAATAACAACTTCAGGTAGCTAGTTACCAACATTAAAGAAACAGAAATGAAGCTCAATAGGGTAGCCATGGCATCTTTTTCAGTATTTCACCCATTCAGGTTTTCCTCTCAATGGAATTTTAAAAAAAGTCTTTCTTTGTCCTTACAACATTTATGGGCTTGGGAACATTTCAGTTGCATTAGTTGCAAAGCTCTCAGATTTCAACAAAAATATCTTCAAGGTTTAGTTCACCCAAAAATGAAAATTAGGCTGTGTTTTATTCACCTTCGAAGACTCCTAGGTGTATGTAACTTTTCAGATGAATCCATTCAGATTTAGCTATATTAAAAAATGTCCTGGCACTTCTAAGCTGTATCATTGCAGTGGGTGGATGTTTCCCTTTAAAGGGGTCATATGATGTTGTATCACGCCTTGTAAGCATAACACCATGTCTGCATTTGTGATTGGAGAAACAACAAACAAGCACTACTCTACACTGAGTAGTGCTGTTAAATAGTAAGTAGTCGGTTCTTTAATAAGAAAATGTAACTTAATGGTTGTGAGTCAGAAGCGCCAGACTGTCCTTGCCTCACTTTATAGTCGCTGTGCACAGCCAGCATAGGCTGCTCGGCAGGTCTCAGGAATCGGTCCTCCGTAAAAGCGCTGAACACACTTTAATATTTGTGTTGAACTACCCTGGAAAAATGTTGTAAATACAACGTAACCATTGATTTCTTTTAGTAGCACAAACAAAGTTTCCTTTCCACAATGATACACAGCGCCTCCGAAACATGGCGTAAGCAACAACACTACAGCGAGAATAATAGTTCTGTCTTCTTTCTTCGCATGAACATTTGGACAGTATTATGAAAATAAACCCACTCTGTGACATAAAAAGGTGTGTGTGTGTGTGTGTGTGTGTGTGTGGGAGAGGGTGTTTAAACAGGGGTGTGTGGGCAAGTTATATCTTTTAAAAAGAATATCTCTTTGGTTTTGAGACTTTAGTCTTTGCAACTTTAGGGATCTTATCTATGCACTAACAGCTTGCAACACTCAGAAAGGAAAACTTGAAATTGCAATAAAACCTTCTGCTGACTATGGTAACCGGTAGCTGTCCCGGTGGAAGTCGTAGGATATATGCATTGCTCACGTGTCTCTGGGAAATGTAGGAACAAAGGAAACAAAGTTTCCTTACTTTAGCAAAGACAAAACTTTCATCTTGGCTTATATTGAAATCCAACATTTTTCTTTACAAATCCTCGGTTTACAGCAAACACCCATTTAGTCCCATGGTTAAGCTTGGAGGGGTCTGGGCACTTTTTAATATAACTTATATTTTAATATAACTTAATTATAACTTAAGAAAAAGTCTTATACACCTAGGATGCTTTGAAGGCAAGTATAAAACAGCATTTTTAGGTAAACTAACCCTTTCATTTATTTACTTCTTATTTGTCTTACAGGTTTGGAATGGCATAAGGGAGGGTAATTAATGACAGAAATTTCAGTTTTGGGTGAACTAACCCTTTAAAGAGTAAAATAAAGTATAAAGTAAAGTAAAAATACTAGCTTAAAATTAAGCAAAGGTACAAGACGGTGAACTTATAAAGGGATAGTTGAAAAACGAAAATGGTCATCATTCTGCAAGACTGTTCATCTTCAGAACGTAAATGTATTTAATGACATACGAGACATTTCTATCCCTCCATTGACAGTCTACACAACCACCAATTTGACGCATTAAAAAGTCAAAAAGTGGGCAAATTTCAACATTTTTGGTAGCAACGTAAATGTTTTTATATTGGGAATTGGATTTCTAGTTCTGCACAGGACTAGACAAGGAGAATAAATGTTGAAATTAAGCATTGTGGGCTTTTTTGTTTAAAAATGTGGTTATTCTACAAATTTATTTCCTCAATGCAATTTTGGTTTTACAATTTCATTAGAAGTTGTCATTTCTCAAAACGACTGATGTAAACTTCTGCACTACTTTGTAGCGCGATAATGAATAGCCAAAAATAACTCTAGATATAAATAATAATAAATTAATCAATATAGAATAAACAGTAACAGGATTGAACCTAAGCTATTGCGCAATCCTCTGCTCTAGCCGCTTCTCCCCTCTGAAACACACACAGGAATACATTCGTTCAGTTTACAGCTCCAAATAGCTTACACGTTTGCTTGACTCCTGCCAGAGGGAGGAATTATTGGCCTGACTCTGATCTGGAAGGTACGGCGTGGGTGTGAGGTCTGTGTGGGGACCAATGGCTCCCGGTGGGATACAGCCCTTAAATCCCCCCCTTTACCTTGCTGCATGTGCAACAGAACACCACCCACATTCACTTGAGTCTAATTTGATAAATCTAAAGAGCGGCTCGATCCAATGGATCCAGGAGAACAAAACCGCTCTTTGTGTTTTAATAGTGCAGACGTTTTTGTAAAAATCCATGCCCGTGTCTGCCGAAGCAAAAAACATATTAATCATTCTCTTCCCTGAAACGCTCAAGCGAATGGCGTGCTGTGGGGAAAGACAAAGAGAAGCAAAGAAACTACACCAACAACAGACGTTGATGGTGCTTTTAGCAAGAACCCGAGAACAAAGTACAACTATGGAGCAAGAAAATACCTCGGGCCAACAAGGTACAGACGCTGGAAAAGGTCAGAGGTCTACGGTGTACTACTTCCTACACGTTTAACATTTATGTTGACTTTCATAAAAGGAAAGTACCTAAAATCTTCTAGGACTTAATTTTTACATTATAAAGCCTACTGGATTGGATTTGATGCACTATTTTCTAAGGCTTTAACATGATAAAATATATTACATTTTTCAGCATTTTGTTTTTGCCGGGAAAATTATATATATATAAATAAAATTAAATAAACATTTCAAATACTTAGTGGACTGAATCAAAGGTTCTTAATTATCTATCATTCTTTTTGTTCACCTCTCAAACATCATTATAATATATCTTTTTAACTAAAACTTACTATTTAAATATCCTCTTACTAATATTTATATGCATTTTATGCAAGTAGTGCTGAAATATTATAAAGATCTCCTTGATTTACATTAGAATCCAGTATAATTTCCTGTTTTTGGCCATATACTGTAAATAACATAATTTGCATCAAAATTCTATATTTTCGGTCAGCTTGGACTAAAACTTGATCTCCATAACATCCTCTATTAATTACAATATTAAAAAAATCTTTTAAAATAGGCAAGCTAAGCAATATCCCATTCAAAATCAGAAATGAAATTGCTTCTGATTCTGAAGACGATATTGCATGGCTCGCCAGTGATCTACGGCTCTGTGTATCAACTGCCGCTCATTTTAAAAACAGCTGATTGAGATTTACTGCTAATCAAAGAACCAGCTTTATTGATTAAATTTGCATGAGTAAATCGATGATTAAATTGCCGAAGCCTTACTTTTAAATATATATTTTGTTAAAATGTTCAATAAACAGTTCCATTTTAAAACACTAGATTTTTCTGACTATTATTTCATAAGTCAGGATTTATAGTGTTAAGTAGCCTTTTTCCTATGTGGATTCATTTAACAAGCTGGTTTGGTAGCAACAATGCAAAGAAAGTGAATGATGGGATATTGACCAAGCAGGGTTTTCATTTCACTTGGCAAGCAGACTGTGACTTAGAAGCAGTGAGAGGTGCCAAATGCTCTGCCGAACGCTGAGGGTCAAAGGTGGAGGTGAGTTCAGGCCTCAACTGGTGCTGGGCTGCCAAGGGTGAATAGATACGACCCCCCTGGTTCCTGTTTCATAAATTGATGTGAATTTGCTGCCGGAACAGAGAGCCAGGACCTTCCTCGACGTCCGCTTGGGATGCCAAACTTTGTGAAAGAAACATCATCCAAGAGAAGCGCGTTGACGGCTTTGATTAGCTTTGGGTATCCAGGAACTTTTCAACCATTTCAATCTTGGTGCTCTGTAGACGGTCACTACTCTCCAAACGCACATACGAGCTGAGCGGAACAGATACGGTATTTAGAGACAATGGGAAAGAGGTAATGATGGTCGGTAATGAAATTCTCCTCCTCCACTGAGAGTCTTGAAACCTTTCAGTGCCCATCAAAGTGGAAGTCTCCAATGGAAAGTCAAAGGGAAAGAAAATAACACTGGTAAAGCTAGACCATATCCAGTGATGCATGGAAAGGTTGCCAAGTCTAGTAAGATCGGGGGTGGGAAATAGGGTTTCTTCTAGGGCTGCATGATTAATATAGTGAATTAAAAATGAAGTTGTGATAACTGCAAAGGCTGGATTTAAATTATGTAAATGGATGCACTGCATGTTTTAGAGCGAAACGTGTTCCTTTACACATGAACAACTCATGATCCACCAGCGTCTGTAGTGTCGCAGTTCATTGCTCCATACAAACTCCATCTCTGCATCCTCTGAGTTTGTAAAAACTAATATATATATATATCTATATCTGATCTGATCATCAACCAGTCTGTCTGGAATGACATGAAATAACAGAACAAACTGAGACACACTAAATCCAGAAGAACTGTGGCAGCGTCTCAGGAAGTGTTCCACAAAGTGTCTTCATTCATCTCAAACAAGATGAAAATAATAATAATAATAAAAAAAAAACCTACCTGCAAAGCTACAGTACTGTTCAAAGTTTTAGACACTTGTGTAAAAATGCTGTAAAATGAGGATGTTTTGAAAAATAATGCCATAAATAGATTTAATTTATCAATTAACTTCTATTAATTAAATCAAATAAATATTTGGTATTACACTTGCCCATAGTTTTTCAGGTAGCTTTCCAGTGGCCTAAGACTTTTGCACAGTACTGTATATACAAGTCATTTTACAGTTTGAAATTCTGCCTTTGAAATGTTGCCTTTGTCACCATCTTTGTTTGAAATTTGCAATTGCATTTATTTGCAGAATTATTGTCTTTGCGAAGCTTCTGATGAATCTAATGTTTTGAGGTGGCTGTCAGTCAGCATGTGGCAAGCTGGTATTTCCTGCTAAAACCAGTATCACTCAAATTAGAAAACATTATTACAAGCTTACCGTTGTGAATCTGGCTAAGGGAAGGAGACAGTTCTGAAAACTGGTTGGTTACGTACTTGCACAAAAATTGATTTCGGATCATTTTTAAACACTGCCAAATTTGAGTGTTTAAAACTGTACTGTAGTCTGTATTTACAGTTTTTATTTAGTAGTTGTAGCAGTAGTTGTTATAAAAACTAAATTTTTCAATTGTTATTTTTCTGTTGTTGTATAATTCTTATTTGAGCCATACCAACATATAACTACATAATTCTGGACAAATTGTGCAGCCCTACAGAAAAGCAATTGCAAAAAAAAAAAAAAAAAAAAAAAACACATTTTAAATTGCTATCACAACTTTTATCAGAACAATCGCAGGTAGATTCTTCCCCCTCCCCAAATTGTCCAGCTTTAGTTTCTTCCCTAAATGATCCTCTAAAAGGCCAGAACTGCTAAAATTCAAGCTTTTTCCCTTGCCATCAGATTGACCGCAATCATTTGAGATCCCATCTGGAACTCATCAGTCCGGCGTTTGGAAATGGCCCAATCATGAAATTAAACTTTGGGATTACCAAAATTTAGAGAGCAACGCAAATAAAATTCACCTCGAGACATGTGCGGTGTGTCTCGACAGATTTCATATTTCCAAGGAGTGGGTGGCACAGATCCCCGGCGGGGGAGGCTGGGTTACCTCTTAACTCTGGAGCAATCTGGACACCTGACCAGTCGGCATTACAGGTTGTGTTTGTTTTACTTTGTACGGGAAAGCAAACACGGCTCTTTTCTTCAGACGGCGTGGGTTGAAATCTTTCTGAAATCTCTGGGTGGAAATGACAAAGCCAGCCCTTACCTTCCTGAGTGAGATTTGACCACCTGAAGAAACTCTCTACACCGCAAAACCTCCTTAACGTGTAATTACCCTGACATCATTTGGTACTGGAGGAAGTCGCTAACTAGATCCATCAAATGCTCACCCATGTCCTTCAGCTACAGCATGAATCTCGCATTATAAACCCAACCGCATATGCAAATATCCGTCCCTAAATAAAACCTCCCAATTAAAACAAAACAGTTGCCATGCAACCACTGAGGTCAGTGAAAGTTTTGGAACGTGCCTGATTCTACCAAGACTGCAAAGGATGTAAAGTTTCCTCCGCTCATGACAGCTCCTCAGTGGGTCACTGGACCGGAATCTGGAATCAGTCAGTCGATGTGATTAGCAGACGTGACCTCGATCCGCTACCTGTCACTAGAGCTTTGCGTTAGAGCCCAGAGAGAGGGCCGTTCTGAAAAACCTCAAAAGAGAATCACTCATCCATGGCTTACCGCACACTGGAAATAAGATTTCAGCTGTGTGCCTGTCATGAAGACAGTAGAAACAGCACCCTCTATGGGCAGAAAGCAAACTGACTTTCTAAAAAGGCAAAATTAACACAATATGAAAATATTTAAAACAAGGGTTGTGTGTCATTCAGAATTTAACTGAGAATGACCTAAAGTCCAATTTAAAAATAATTATTTAAAATAAAAATTGCGTAGTTGCAAACTGCATAAAGAACTGTAACTCAAAACTAATTTTAGCTTCATAGAGAGAAGTGAAGAGAATAACAGAACAAACTAAACAGATAGAATGAGAGAGCAACAGATAGAACGATAGAATGAAAGACCGAAAGAGACAGAACTGTAGATATATAGCATACCTAATTTTCTCACTTAAGTAGATAGAAAGATGGATAGAAAGATAGACAGAACAGATGATAGACAGAAAAACAGAAAAATGCATAGAACGACAGACAGAACGACAATCAATATTAATTTATTTAATGAGTTTGTTTCATTCAGCTTTGCATTTTTTGTAGCAGTGACATTAAGAGAATGAAACGTACATTAAAATCCATGAACACAAAGACAAGATTTTACAGTGAAAAGAGCATGTTCTGTTCTAGTGTGCTACTAATCCAGCAGAAATGTATACAGTGCAGGAAAAGAAATTATTGGCACGTCATGATGGAACAACAACAACAAAAAAATCTATATAAAAAATTAAAGATGTAATAGTAATAATAGAACGATAGATATAGGTAGTTATGTAGGTAGGTAGATAGAACGACTGAATGATACATAGGATAGAAATTAGATAGAACGATTGGTAGATAGAACAAAAGAATGATAGATAGACAGAACGATAGATAGATTGAGAGATAGTAAAGATAGATAGATTGAGAGATAGTATAGATAGAGAGATAGATAGAGAGAGAGATAGAGATAGATAGAGAGAGAGAGAGATAGAGAGAGAGAGAGAGATAGAGAGAGAGAGAGAGAGAGAGAGAGATAGAGAGATAGACTTTTAACATCCCTTTATTTACCATAACAGCATTTTTTTTTTCTTCATACTAAAAATAATATATAAAAAGATACCACAAAAATGGCCAAGAATAAGTATAGATCCTTACATTTCAACATTATTTTCATATACAACAGACTACTATAACACTGAAAAACTCCTCT
>JAUCMS010000038.1:15915008-15927087 GCA_032357445.1 Enteromius radiatus
GCAAAGAAAGTCCACGACCGGAGATTAAAATAGTTTTGTGTGTAATGGCAGAATTAATAAATTTCGTTTCGTTTTTTTATTAATTTAATTTAGAAAAATGTTTGAAGTATAAAAGTTTTTGTATTTTTAAAGTAGGTTATAAACTATGTTTGATCACTTTAGCTCTCTCAAACCATCACGACTTGTCTAAAATAAAACTATAGATATACCTACAAACTCAAAGCAGTTCAAGCGTATAACAATGTTTAGATGTTTAAAATGTGCTATAAAAATAAATGTGGGATAAGTTTGTGCGGAGAGGCTGATGTGCGCTGAGCAGGACGCAGGGGCAAAAGTGCAATCAATTGCATTTGTTCAGAAAAAAAAAACAGCTTACACAGTCAGTTTAAATGTCCATCATTAAATACATCATTCTGAACTGTAAAGAGTCTACTTTTATTTTTGTGTTTAGCGACAATATCAACAAAACGTTTATTTGTTTGATTTTATAGGCTAAATATTAATAATTAAAAAAAATAACCTGCCGCCTTCGTTTTTAATGTTTGTTTGAAGAAATCTGTCATGGAACGTATAGGGAGACTTGCTTGTTATATACATTTTATATTGAACATATTGACTCGTTAAATTAAGGCCCACCCAAAATTACTAAGGCCCATCCAAAGATTAAATCCTGGGGTCGGGTCGGGTTCGGTTACTGGATGCAGGCCGAGCTGGACAGAAAAAATGCGTCCCGATCCACACTCTAATGAAGACGCATTAAAATGTAATGTAACCAGACCGATAAACAAACACAACAGACTAGTTAACTTCGGTCCAGGCGCGTGAGCCAGATGAAACCGTCCATACATAGTTTGCGTGATTGCAGTGAAAGTGAAAGGAAAAATCTTTTAAAAATAATCGCTTACCCCCAGCCCTAGTATTTACTTAACATTTTGTGACAAAATGACATCAAATGGCGGGTTATGGTTATTCACTGTAAATGGTAAGAAGGTTGTTTTTTTTTCCAAATACCGTGGTATTAGCAACACCTGTGACAACACACATGGCAAGAACTTGCTGTTAGCCAACTAACAGGTTTTTCCTGTCCCTCTTTTACAGTGTTTCATCATTAAAATTGCAAACCCTTTTTTTTTTCAGTTTAGCAGTTTCCTTAATATTTTGTGATGTAAATATAGTTTTACATATAGTTCTATAGTTTTAATGTCTCTAATGTGAGCGATTTTGCACTGTTGGTGTTTTCAGGCAAGCAGATTGTCCAGTACACGTCCCAGCCCTTGATTCTTCCTGACCCTGTCAGCACTGAAACCAGTGGCCCCGACCTACCCATTCTCCTGGAGCTGGAGGGAGACTCGTATTTCGGGTCAGAATCAGCTGAAGACCCGACCATCTCTCTTCTTAACTTCCAGTCCCCTGTCCCTGAAGACCCTAAACTATCTTAGAGTGAGCAGCTTTTATAAAGGGATTTATGTCTGTGTGGGTTTTTAAAAAAAAAAAAAAATTCTCTGCATTTTATTTGATTTTTGGTCATTTAATATGTGAGGGCTAGCCATTAGATTGTTACTCTGGCATTTACCTTCACGTTTAGTCTGAGAAAATCACTAAAAGGCAGTAGAGAATTTAGTATTCCTTCAGAAACCTCCATCAACATCAAACATCAAAAAAAGTGTTTTATTTGTTGGTTGGGTAGTTCCCGGCTGTGAGAAATCCTCAAACTAAATGTGTAGTGCTACAGATGTAAATCTAAATTTATCGCCCATGCATTGTGTGCTTATCTTTTATTTATCTGGATTGGATTTGCATCTATGCTAAGCAATTCTCTTGCAGAACTGCAAAAACCTCAAGTTTGGCTTGTTGTACATGCATTTTTTTGCTATTATGGTTGTCATTATTCGATCAAATTATGTGATAACCTCCCCATATTGTTATATATTTGACTCCTAGGTCTCATAAGTATGCTAAGTATTCTATATCTTCTGGAATATTTTCTTTGCAGTATATATTGAAATGCTGTTAAAGCAAAAAACAAACAAACAAAGAAAAACATAATATGCACACCTTTTTATAGCAAGAAAATGCAGTAGTTAAATTGGACAAACATGAAACAAACATTAAAAAAAATCAACAGTGTGTAAACTTGTCCAGCATCGCACTAGCTGTCTTCAAAGCCATAGCTGTTACTCATCATGTAATGTCTGATCTTGGTGATGATGGGTATGTATTCTGACAAAGCCAGTTTAAGGTGTGTATTCAGAGATTTTAATGAAAGTTTTTGTACTAAAAATAATCTTTTTTTTTTTTTTTTTGCTGTTGAAAGTTCTAATAAACAGGACAGCCAACGATGCTGTATATAGGACATGTTTGAACTCATAAATAGTTTAGAGTATGTAAGTTTGTTTTGATAAAGCAAATAAACACATTCAAAAGAAGTGAATTACACAATAAGTGTATAATATGAGTTGACAGGCCATTTTATGCATTGATAACATGTATCGGATTATCTGATTTGAAGAATTTGTGCAATAATTCAACACTTAACCAACCTTCACAGCAACACTGCTTCCTTTTAATCTGTTTTTACTTCCTTTTTCTCTTTATTTTTGTTTGCTTAGCAAAAGGAACTAGATTCTGAAATATAATAGAGGGATCTTATGAAGCTTTTTGTGAGATTCACGTGCAAATTGGATACCAAAACAACAAATTGATATTGGATTTTTATTTTCTTTTTGGTGCGATTTGTACACATGATAATGTCTATAGACTTCCATCCTTCAACACTTGTTTATTTTTGGATGGTCAGCGCGGTAAAAGAACCGGGAGGGGAATGTCACTTGTTGCTAATTCTGTCAAATCATTTTACAGTCACATTTTAGTCATTGCTGACTGTCATAGCCAGAGAGACATTAATATTAGGGATAAATTATTTTATTACGCATGTGAACAACACTTTGTGTATTGATATGTTTCAAATAAAATGTTTTGAAAGTATTTGCATGTAGTTTGTAATTTTATTTTGCCCTCTAAAACCTGCTAAATCTAGCTTTTGACTAACTTGGCCGGATTTTCATAGTTTTGAGTTGGTCATCGTTAGCCGGGGCCTGTTTCATAAAGCAAGTTTACCAAATAGACTTTTTGAAAAGTCGCTAAATCTAACGACAAATTTGCAAAATTGGCAACACTGCTCAACTAGTCTGATTATTTTGAACCAAATCGACTGAATAGCTACGTCAGACTAACTGAGCCTGTGTTATTTTTAGAAATCATAATATAGTCCATCACTGCTGCCAAGATTGTCTTACTAAAAGCTGTTTGTGTCTGTAGTAAAAATACGGGTTCTTTTATCTTTTTTTTCGCTTATTTTTGTTTTTTTTTTATAATGGAACCTACGCGATAAATAACGTTTTTATTGCGACGAAAGAGAAAAACTTCAACACTCATAATGCATTTGCCTCGATTAGGCTCTCGGTGAAGGCATACAAAAACGCGGAAGTGCTATGTGTACATTTCACAAAAGCAAGCTTGATGACGCGTTTACGTATACGCGCGGCCTTTCTCTGACAAATAAACGGTGATGTTTCAGGTAACATTGACAAACAGGTAAAATGATAAATATTTGAATTTGATGTTCAAAATAGATGTTCAATTTAATGTAAAGATTATCAACCAATGACATACATTCAGCAATATACAATCTGTGACATTTGTAAAGAATATTGCTTCAACATCTAGGCGAGAAAATACAGTAGCGACATTTATGGGGGAAACAACCATTGAATTTACACAGCAAATACGTTTTAAATGTTGATTTTTTTTTCTCTCTCATTTAAATTTGACTCCTTTGATTTTTTTCCTTTTCTTTCGTCGTAACGTTACCAATGAATAAAATACTTACAGGGCACTTTTATAAACAGGCGCAATAAAAAGTTAAGTTACAGTATCATCTGAATGTTTAAATAGTCAAAAATAAAACAAACGGACACACACACATATGAGAGCTAAGTCTAGCGGGCGGGTTCAGGGTTCCTCTGCCAGGCGTTCTGGTCTGTGCACTGAAATCTGTAGCGCAGAAACCTCACTCGCGGCTTCATGTGGAAATCAGCAGGTATCTTCCAGTTCCACATTTTCTGCACCTTTCAAAAAGGCGCACAGATCAGTTCATCGAGGCCAAAGTAGCTGAACAGACGCTTACAAGCAACTTTAGTGAAACACAAGGAGAACGGACCGAAATTCATATTACTTGCCTTATGTTTAAAAAGTTGGGGTCAGTAAGATTAAAAGAGCCTACAGTAAAACATTTGAAAAATATAGAAATACTGTAATGTAACATTTCTGTAATGCAAAGATAAATTTAATTACTCCAGTCTTCATTGTCACACGCTGCTTCAGAAATCATGCTGTTTGCTACTTAAGAAACGTTTCTTCACATTATTGTTTAAAAGAGCTGTGCTGATTAATATTTTCATGGAAACCTTAACACATTTCCTCCATGACTCTATGAGGAGTGTTTGAAACTATGATCAATTTAATGCATCCTTACTAATCGAAAGTATTCATTTCTTTAAAGGATGTAGGCTACTGACCCCAAAAGTTTAAACGGTCAAATATCTTGCTCTGGACATCTGATCTTAAAATATGTTAGAGCTGTAACATTTCTGGATAACATTTGCTTAAATAACATATCTAAGGCGTAGTCTAAACTAAACCCAATCAAACCAGGCCATAAAGTGTTAACATTTAATTAAGTATTTTTCCAGTATTTCTGAGATGATTTGGGCTATTTGTTTTGAGTATATGCATTCTATAGATATTCCAACAGAATTTCAGACCCACCTTCAGGACCCTGACCAGATGTGTGGTACTGTTCACCTGCTGATACTGGACAGAACAAGCAAAACAGAGAAAAGAGAAGAGCTGTTGAGCATCTGTTTATCAGCACAGGAACAAGCAGACATAAACATTAATTTATTCACAAGGTATTCGCTATTTCGTTTCTATTCTAGAATTTTTCTTCATTCAGTTTTATGAGCGATATGTTTCCTTGACAGGTTTGACATGGCTTTGAGGTGAAAGCAAGATACAGATCATCAGAGTCATAAATCATGTGATAGAAGTGAAGGAGGTCTGAACTCCCATGAAGCTTACCAGCTGGCTGTGTCTGTTCCGTAGCACCAGGTTGGCCTGTTCCAGGAGAACAAAACCAGAGGTTTACATCAATACAACTGATTTGATGAATTTACCCTGTTATGAGTTCAGTTGAATATGTACAGGTTGGCAGATTTAGAGATGTAGTGTGAATTAAAAATGACATTTTGACATGGTTTAAAAGACATTTAAAAAATATTATTTAAAGAACCTGAGCAGTAGTGTATGCATGCATGTATGAAAACTTACTTGGACTCCCGAGAGTCCCTTGAGGTTCAGCTGTAGCTTAAAAATAAAAATGAAAAATTGCAAATATACTTTTTCCTATCTCCCCACAATGATAGCACAACCAGTAAATTCTGACCTTGCGGGGTGACATTACTTAGGCCCCATGAGGAAACAAGCTTATAAATCATATAGAAGGAAGTTCTATATAATATGTGTGATGAGTGTAACATTTAGGGATTAAGAGGATAGAAAATACAGTTGGTACAGTAAAAAAACATGCCTATGGAATGTCCCCATAATGATAGGAATACCTGTGTTTGTGTCACCCACCTGTGCCCATGGCGTCTGTCTGTGAGGAAACTCCTGTGAATGGATCCCCTGTGACTGGAGTTGAGTTTAAGAAAGGTTTGTTTCATTTTTAACTTATAACAAACACAATGACACAATTTCTGCTTTGTAAGCAAACCCTTGCAAAAATTGACCTTGGTAGTCATAGTTTCCACTAAAATAACATTCTTATTGCACTGTAAAATGATCGATTTTCCTTCAAACGGGCTTCCTTGTCATTCTTTCTGCAGAAACTACGTTTACCATGGTGCATTTTTATAAGGGCAGCTTACCTGGATGGTTAGTCCACCCGATGAGGCAGATGTTTTCAAACGTAATTTACCTGGTAAGTCTGTCTGAACCATGCTACTATGTGTCTCTGAGGCATCTGAAAGTTTGACAAGAACATTTGAAGTGCCAAAATAAAAAAACAAATCATACAGTTTTTTCACTTTAGCTGATTATTACATACATATTTTTTTTCTAAACATACCTTTATATCATCTGCACCTTGGTCTTTCTGATTTATTAATGTAATCTAAAGGTCACTCACCTGTGAATCCAGTCCCAGTCGCACGCACAGAATCTGCTTTTTAGAAACACACACTACACATGAAACCCTCGCATAAGTGATTGACTGACACGTGTTTGGATGTGCTGAGGAGATGTGGTTACCTGTGTAATTCGGCAAGCCGTCTGTCACAGCTACGTCTCCCTGTCCTGAATAACAGGAAACAGCATGTCATAAATATTTCATATTTACTTGTATTATTTCTGTGCATAATGTGTTATACTCACCTGTCATGTCTGTTTGAGTCTGTCCGTCAGTCACTGGATCACCTGCTGCACCTGATCAATCACAATGGCAGCTCTGTTATTACAGGTACGTGTACAAAGACCAATGCTACTTTTGCAATCACTCACGGTGTATTTTGTAAATAATATGTTTGGCAAAATATTAAAGATAATACCTGCCATATTTGTCTGCATGCTTGGACCGGTGACACCGTCAAATCCTTTGAGAAGGCAAGGCGAGTTTATATATATATATATATATATATATATATATAGTACATTTCAAACACTAACAGTATTTTAATGTGCTTTACATACAAATAATTTAAAAATGATAATAAAATAAAACAAAAATCTTAAAAAAAACAAAGAAGCAAAGAAAGTTGCATCTAACTGAAATTAAGTCAGTTATTATTTTATAATAATTATTATTTAAGTTATTAAATTGATTTGTTTACAGAACGGAAGTCTGAACATTGGATACAACACATTAAATTCAATCTCCTACATAAATTAGAAAATACTGTCAAAAAATTGGAATAAAACGTTTTATAAATCAGCATAAGTTGTGAGATTAAGAAGCCAGAATTTGTGGCAGAAACGTGCTTCTATATATGGTTGCTTACCAGTCGTGTCAGCGTAAGGACTGAGAGTGTGGTCACTTTGATCAAGAGCGCCAACTGAAAATAGCAGCAACAAGAAATATTATTTCTAAGGGGCTAAGTAGATTAATATTTGATTAAAATGATTAGTGATGACTTATTAGTGTTGTTCCAAAATCTAGTCGGATACCTTGTTCTCTAAATAAACAGGTGATTTCTAGATTTAAAACAGTATTTGCAAGACTTAACACATAAGCTTGAAGCTAGCATGCTGCTAAAACAGCACAAGCTTGAACTATTTAAGAAATCATTTTCAGCATTCATAATAATGGTTGGTCTATATTAGGTTTAATCACTAAGTTCACCTCAAAGCATTCTGGGGTTGTTTTCCCCAATATCTTAGATTTTTGGGTAAATCAAAGAACTTTATAAACATAATATATAATGCTGCCTGCCTCTTTGACCAAGCACTGTGTGAGGAAACCAATGATGTCTGTCATTTAAGGAAAACTTTGCAGGTGAATATGTTTCCCACATTTTTTGAAAAAGAGGTGTTATTTAATTATATAGGCACCGATTTGTTTACAGAACGGAAGTCTGAACATTGGATACAATTTTTTGTTGACACATTAAATTCAATCTCCTACATAAATTAGAAAATGCTGTCAAAAAAATTTGAATAAAACGTTTGATAAATCAGCAAATTGCATATAAACAAACCATTCTGTAAGTATTTAGAAAATATTGATGGGGATTGGTGTATGCAAGTGTTTACTGAAATATGGCGGGAAAAACTGATTGTGAAAATGGCCTTTAAAGATATGTATTGAAATCTACAGACGCAAATTCATAAAGTATAATATAATAAACTGTTAAATGAGTTTTAGTTGTTTGTCTGAAAGCAAAATAGCTCAAAAAGCATTTGGCCTGTCTTGTCGTTCCTTTGTTAATTTATTTTCGTTAATTGCAGCTGTATTTTCTATGTATGCAATTACAAAATGGGTTGATAAGAAATATTGGTTAATATTAAATTTATGTTAGGGACCCATAAAGTCATCTGCTAAGTATAGTTTAGTAATCTGATGTATGTCTTGTTAAAGCATGTCCCTTTAGCTAAGCATTAATTACATGAAATAAGCCATGATTGGTACATTTAAAGTGTGCATATTCACTAACTTTGTTAACTTTCAGGAATACATTAGAATATAAATGTGAACTAAAATCTAAAAATATATTTGATTTCATGGCTTTAAACCTGCCATGAGAAATATTTTCCGTATCGAGCACAAGCGTTTGGTAAACCCACACAACCCCACCATTCTAGACAGACTAGCCAAGAGAAGACGCATAAAAATTGAATTATGGCTAACAAATCAATTGACTTTCAGTGATGTCATACAACCAGGTGATATAGTACCAGCTGTGTGATGTATCTCCGGTGCAGCGCCCTGATGGCCTGTTCCGCCTGTTTGGAAAGACATTTGGGAATATTCACATTGATTCCAGGATATTAGTCTGTCGATTATATGACGTTGTGATTGCGTGTTGAGTAGTTGTTTGTGTTTGTTTTATTGCTGGATACGTACTGATGTCGAGATGAACGCCTGGAGGGTCACCTGTGAACAAATCCAGACACACACACACTGTAGTTCTCTCTCGTTTATAGGTTTTATATTTTTATAGGCATTTCAACATACCTTTCTGTATGTCTACCACAGGTTTGTGCCGACCGTTTCCATTTCCTGTAATGCAGTTATGAATTATGAGTCAAAATAATACTGTATGATGAAATCCCTACATGTGGTCAACCACCTAAAACAGCTTGGACCAGCTAGAAACCACAGAAAAGTAGCCAACAACTGCTTCAGTCTGGATTTTCCAGCAAGGAACAGTGAGGTTACATGTTGACTGTAACTTACCGTTTGTATCAGGTAAATCTGCACCATTATTATCTGCTCCACCATCTGAGGAGAACAACAAAACTGATAAATATAATATTGTATCTCATATATATATCTTTTGGGTTTTACGTAATTGAAAATAGGGTTAAAACATTTCCATAAAAATCAGTTTATTGACATTAGTTAACAATAAATGTTAAATGCTATATAAGTATCGTTGACTATTAGTTGATCGCATTTTTTGTTCACGTTAGTTAACATTAAGTTAGATTAATAAATGCTGTAGAAATATTGTACGTTGTTTATTTTAACATTTACTAATACATTTAATAAGCATTTCTATTAACTTTTTATTGACATTTACAAAGGTTAATAGATGTTGTAACCTCAGTAAATATATTGTTAATTGTAAGTTTGTAATTACTTAGCTATTAACTAATGTTAAGGGAATAGTTCACCAATAATTTGCAGAGAATATACTCAGCCCATCCAGGATGTAGATGAGTTTGTTTTTTAAAGGAATTAAACAATTCCTTTAACAAATGAGACCTTGTTGCAGAGTTGTACTAAAATATTTACCTGAATAATCTAAGAAGGAATGACCCGGATGTGATATTGTGTCAAAGGCTACTGAGGAAGCTGTAAAAAATCAGATTACACTTGTATTAAGATTCGACACAATTTCATTTGATGTCACTTCGACACCAGAGCACGCAGGAAGTTCGATGAACATGTTGTTTAACATAAGTTTACCTGTTGTATCAGCTGGTGATTTTGACTGAGCTCCATTATCAGCCGTGCCTGGAGATATTATGAAAGATATTATTCTATATATATATACTATTGTTAATTTAAAGGAATAGTTCACCCAAAAATTAAAATTGTCTTGTCTTTTACTCACATTTGAAGCATCCTACGTGTATTTGACAAATCCAATCAGAGTTATATTAAAAATTGTCCAGACCCCTCCAAGCCTTTGATTAGGCTTAAACAGGGTGATAGCCGTTACACTTCAGAAGACATGAAATTAAATGTAATAAATTTCGTAATAAAATGTCCCTCACACGGCTCTGGGGCTGAATAAAGCCCCCTGTAGTCAATTTGTGCATGTTTGTATGATAAATATCCATATTTCAAACTTAATAAACTCTCACGTCTGCTGACTGTGAAAACCTGAAGCATTCCTGATGTCTGCATGTCTCTGGGAAAATGTAGTTTCAAAGGAAATAACCGTTTCTTACTTAGAAAAAGGAAAACCAGTCTAGTCTTGGCTTATATCAAAATCCTCCGACATGTTTCTTTACAAATCTTAAGTTTGTGCATCTAATTCTTATATTAATTTTGTTCTCTCTCTGCTCTCGTCACTAATCACGTAATGCAGACGTATTATGTCATCCACAGGGGTGAGTAAAAGACTGGATAATTTTCATTTTTGGGTGAACTATCCCTTTAATGCTAGTAAACAGATTAATACTTTACTTACTGATTGAATGAGCACCATTCCCATTGTCAATAGACAGGTAATCCAGTCCTGGAGAGTCTAATATACAGAACAAGAGATGGTTAGCAAGGTATCTATCTATCTATCTATCCATCTATCCATCTTCTAGCTGCTCTACTCATTCACTAAACTGAGTTATGAGTTTAGTGATCAGTCTGTGTAATTCATACGGATGCATGAAACCCCAGTGACCTCTCATGATACTAAAAACGTCTCTGAAAGTTGTCGTTACGCACCCCCCCGCCCCCCTTCAGAGCCAATGCAAGGATTGGATAAAGTCTGACAGAGTTTATTAGACGTGTGCTGGGATAATCCCACAGCTACTGGGGTAAAAGCACTCTAAATTTACAGGACCTGAAGGAGCACAGAGCGGCAGCCAGCAGCCATTACCTGGAGGAGCGTCTAGAACCGGACCGCCACTGGACGGGTGCCCTGGACTCAAGCCAGCACCTGGAAAGGAGAACCAGTGAGAGAAAAAGGACAGCTTTGATTCACACCAGTCGTCTTTCAGTAAATTATTAGGTAGAGAATAGAATCTGGCTGGTTTATTCTGTCAGCGCGGCCCATAATTAGTGCAGCCTGACAGCAGGACAGAATGAGGGAAGGCTCTCAGTGCCGTATGTGAGCCGTTTCACAGCATGGGCATAAAAGTAAATCAAGTGAACTTAACAAGTGTGGGACGTCCTGTTTGCTACAAGGCCAATGAGATCAGCGGAAAGCAATTCTGATGAGCGCAGCCCAAAAGCCATAAACATCAAACCTCTCTGGTTAAGTGAAAAATGGATGACATGAAGTGGACGCTTACCTGCCGAATCCACCTGAAATGCGAGTCCCATGTGATCTGTTGAGACAGCGTCAGTTACTAGGCATGTGGGCGGAACGTCTGGAGGAGTGTCTAAGAGGTCTAAAAGCGTACCTAGCCCGTCCGTTTGGGTGTCTGGACCAAAGCTCTCTCCTATTCCACCTGTAGAGGGAGACATTCTGGTCCATACTGAGGATCCACATTCCCTATTCCTTCTAGTAATTAACGAAGAACAATGAAATGCTCACCCATTAAGCCAACAAGGAAGTCATGGCTTGACTGATCTATTATGCCTGCAATGAAAATTGACATTGAAATGTTTGAGTTCATAGTATGGTATGGTATAATAGTATAATATATAGGTGTTATTAATGATAAATATATAGACTTTTGTTTAAAGTTTGGGTCAGTAAAGTTTTTACAGTAAAAGCATAACAATGTCAAATATTACCATTTTAATTTTAATGCTTTAATAATGTAATTTATTCTGTTAAAAAAAGTTTCAGTTTAAAGTGCCCCTGTTATGGATTTTTGAAAATTAACTTTTATGCACAAATGAAAATATTCTGTATTTTTTTTTTTCATTCTGAAAGTGCACCCTGTGTAAAGCTAGTGTTTCTCAAAAGAAAGAGTCGACTCAAAATCAATGAAACAAGTGGATTTTAAAAGGAGTCCCAAGCCATTTCCTGTTAAAATGATACCTTAGCACAGGGCTTCTCAATCCTGGTCCTGGAGGTCCGCTGTCCTGCAAATTTTAGCTCCAACCCTAATCAAACGCACCTGA
>JAUCMS010000038.1:15927187-15945086 GCA_032357445.1 Enteromius radiatus
AGGTGAGATTAATCAAGGTTGGAGCAAAACTTTGCAGGACACCGGACCTCCAGGACCAGGATTGAGAAGCCCTGCTTAGCATATTGAACGCCCACTTGTTGGTCTGAATGAAAATGCAAATTCATTCTTCACCACTAGGTGCCGCTTTCGGAGCATTAAAAGCTAACAAACACTGCTTTGCAATGAAATCGACCAGGGCGTTGGTAAAATGAATTGTTAAACGAATCGTTTGGAAACATTTATATTATAAGAAAATGAAAGTGTTCTTTGACCTTGCATGCATATCAACCTGTTATTGGCGACTCACAAAACCAAAATAACCTGATATAACCTTTCATAACGCATAATTAAAAATAAAAAATATTACTGACCCCAACGTTTTGAACAGTATAGGAGCTTCTGTTAAGTGTTTTGGGCTTAACTTCATAAATTGAAGTGTGTTTTTTTGTTTTTGTAGGACAGAAGAGTTGAACTGATGTTTACCTGTAATTTCCAGGTGAGGGCTTGTGCCAAATGAATCAAAACCACCTGCAACGTACATATCAGCACATGAAAAGAAGTTCACTTTTTATAAATTCACTACAGAGGATCCAATTGAATTATGTTTTTATGTTTTATACCTGTTCCTTGTATCTGAGACGTGCCGGCCATGAAATGATCCAAGCCTGCAACCAAAACAGCAATTTATCATCAGAGACAATTAGTGATTTTTAAAAATCTTTTGCGTCATATGAAAAGTCAATCAGTTAAAACCATATATTCATTGCTTCTTCACCTGTAAGCCCTGCTTCTCCTCCATTCAGAAGCTGTTTGTGTCCATTGCCTATCAAAAGAACCCGATCAAAACGACTACGTCACTCATTCTGATTAATATGACGCACAATATTCTAATGCATTAACACACAATAACACTCACCGTTAGATTCTATCTCAGGGATTTCTGAATGTACAAGATAAAAATAACATAATTATAACATAAATTATCATAAGATTTTGTAAACTATATACATTTAAATGTTCATCACCTGGAGACTCTATTTGAGATCCATCGTGAGCTGTTTCCCCTGATGTGAGAAGACAAGATCTGTTCTTGATAATTGTGTAAGAAAGTCACTTCTTGATATACAATACCAAGATCCAGTTAAACACATACCATTTTCATAATGTGAGCCATCTGTATGTGGAGCGAATCCGTCTGACCCTGAACATATATGCTGTTACTTAAAGCCTTATATATAATGTATTTCAAATTATTTTTGAAGGAATAGTTCATCCCGATTGAAAAGCTGCTGAAAATCGACTTACCCTCAGGCCACCCAAGATGAGTAGATAAATTAGTTTCTTCATTGAAACAGATTTTGAGAAATTTAGTATTTCATCACTTGCTCATCAATAGATCCTCTGCAGTGAATGGGTGCCGTCAGTCCAAACAGCTGATAAAAACATCACAATAATCCACATGACTCCAGACCATCAATTTATGTCTTGTACAGTGAAAAGCTGTATGTTTGTAAGAAACAAAGCTATCATTAAGATGTTTTTAGCTTTAAACCACAGTACTTACAGCTAAAAGAATCTCAGATCCTCAATCCATAATATTGCTTCCTCCAGTGAAAGAGAATATGCACAGGTCAAGCACCGTTTACAAGCAAAAACAGTCCAAGACTGTCCTAAACAAATATGTTGGTGGATTTTTATGTGAGAGGACAACAGAGGATGAACTTTTTCTACTGGAGGAAGCATTATGTATTTTAATGCCTTGGCCAGAAGCAACTGTTTGAAGTTAAAAACTGGTTAACGATGGATTTGTTTCGTACGAACATGCAGCTTTACAAGAAGTTAATTAATGGGCTGGAGTCGTGCGGATCACTTGTGGATTATTGGGAAGTTTTTGGACTCTCGTTCTGACGGCACCCATTCACTGGTGAGCAAGTGAAGAAGCACATCTTCAAGCTCGTCTACAACAAAATATCTTAAAGAAAAAAGTTAATCTACAACTTGGAAGGCCTGAGGGTCAGTAAATAAACATTTTTGGGTGAACTATTAACTCTTTTTGATTAAAATACCTGCAGGTTGTGATTGGACCTCGGAGGAAACTACACCCACACCGTCTGACGTCTGTCCCGCTGAAGGCTGCCCAAACGTCTGGCTGGATATCATTGCAGATCCATGACCTGCCGCTATGTGGCCTGATGACCCTTGACCTGATGACACTGTGAGAATGGCAAAGATTTCTCATGGTGAAGAGAATGCTATGTATTTAATTTGATGTGAATAATATAAATACATATCATAAGTCACGGTTGCCTTAACATAAACGGAACGATCTCTTACCAACCGTAATGGACACTGAATGGACGCCCCCGTCTGTGCCTGAAACACATTAAACATATTGTGTTTCTCTAATGCTGTAAATATTTAAGATCATATTTCGAACAATAGTTTTGCTTCTAAATGTCATTACCAGGGACTTTAGATCCTGAACCTCCATTAGCACCTGCTCCTCCAGTTCCTACACCTGAGAATAATTTCCTTTATCACTTGTCATGTTATGTACTACTGTATAACTATTTATTTATTATTTAAAAAAAAAAAGAAAAAGAAATTTGGCTCTGAAATGTTTTTATTGTTATATGTTATGTTATGATATATATATATATATATATATATATATATAGTATTAAACATTGTAGTATTTCTAGTGTATATTGCTAGCATATATGCCATGCCATATAAATGTGCAACTTGCTTTTTAGTTTAATTTTAATTTTTATTTTTTTTTAGGCCAGATTCAGCTATGAGGTACCTGGAGGAACTATCTCTGATTTGAACCCATCTTGTCCCCCGTAACTTGCATCTGTAAGTGAAATAATTACAGTGATTAGGCAGTCGAATTGTTAGGGAAAAACAAAAGGCATATAGAGCAGGTGAACAGGTACAGTACCATGAGAACTAGAGCCAGATGGGCGAGAGTACCCGTCTCTTCCGTTGCTTCCTGTAACTCACAAAGAAGTATTTCTAAGAGAACATTCTTTGTCATGTAATAAAACATAGCTGTCAATACTGAAAATGCTTCAGTAATCAAATTATATGCAATTAGGTTTAATTAAACAACAAAACTAATGATTCACCACCCTGCATCATATTTTCTGAATAAAATCTAGTGTTTTGTTTCAGTTTTTTTTTCACTAATTTTGGGATGCTGATTCCTAAAATAGTACCTATTTTGCTCTAGCACGTCATTTTCTCACAAAATACAATGTGTGTTTTGTAGAATTTTTGCTTTCTACAACCATTTATAAGGTTAGGAAGTCTCAGCCCAGTCGCACGTTTTTTTTTTTCGTGGCACGGACACGATTCTTACTTGACTTTCGTGAATCCAGCACGAATGGATGCATCCAATGGAATCGTAGTTTTACATTCGTGCTGGAGTTACGAAAAGAAAGAAATATTCGTGTTCCTGACACGAATAAATTGATTTTGTGCTAATTTCGTGATATTGTCACGACCTGCTGTGAGACTGGTTTGGAAGTCTTGTATTACCCCCTACTCAGTGGAAAACCTACTTCTTTCTCTTAGCCCAGTACAACTATTTGCTAAATTCCCAGCCAATTTTCAGATGCATGACATTATTTATGCCTAATTTTAAGGTTAGAATTATGAAAAGAAGAAAGTTAAGTAAGTTAAATTATACATTTTGAATACTTGGCTTTGTAAAAACCCAGCTGCTTTTTCTGTTTCATAAGTGCATTAAAACAGATACATTCATATGAGTTTGTGAAGAAAACAAACTATGCTATAGGACGTTTTTGTTGATATTTTTGAACTCAGCATCACCAAATTACTTAACGTTAGGCCTTTTTATGCAAATCAGCAAGATGCAGGGCTGTTTTACAATATTCAGCTTGAAACTCTGATTACCGTTTGCTCCGTTTGAAGCTGTCGATGTGCTGCCTGATGCTGTAATGACAAATACTCTAGTTTAGTCTCTGATCGGCCGTGAGAGAGAACTTATATCTAGATTTGACCTCTGGGTGTATATAGAAGCTCTGTAAACTCATTTCCTACACAAGGTCAGTCGGTGTTGCTTTTCTAAAGTGCGACTTGTGTGAAAGTTTTGCCCCTGATAGATCAGGTTCACACTTACAGACTTGGCCAGTTTGAGTGCCACCATTGAGCTTGTGACCTGGGAAACAAGAGCAAAGGTTTTGTCAAAAGATGTATTGGACTTCAGAAAGGCCTGAAAAGTGGCCATTGAGCTTTCAACAAATTCACCTTTCACCAGAGGCCATGAGAGGCTAATGCACTCCGAACAGAACTTGTTTTTGCGTTATCGAGTAGACTTTCCTTACCGTTTGGGGATTCGCCCGCGGCGGCGCTGCCAGGAGTCATACCTTAGAGAAAAACAGCCCTTCAGTCTAAACATCGGCCCAGCAAACATGCAATCTCACTGCGCTACAGGCCTCTGTTTTCCACTGATCTGTGCACCTGATGTTTCGTCTTTCCACATTTATTAATAAATCGAGCAATGCCGTTCAGCCACCGTGGCTAAAATCCCCACATACCTGATCCCTAAACCAGATTAAGTACTGATTGACTTTGCTTACTGAGTAGGGTGCACCCACTGAACTATTTTCCAGTGCTGAGAGGTTCAGTGTTCTCTGCCTCCAGCTCTAAAGAGGATTAGCTTCACCTTACCCAAGCCTTTGGGTGCTGCAGTGGCCTGCTGCGATCCGGCTCCTTTGGGAGAAGAGGGAGAGGAACAAGAAACATATTCTTAAGATTCCCAGAGATTATTTCTCACAGGTCAATCAATCTATTCTGGCCAGGTGGCTTCTGAAAGGACAGGCTTGTGCTTGAGGGGTTTTGCCTATTGTATAAACCAGCTTTATACATTTTAAGTTACATTTATTGGCTTTTAGGTGCAGTTTAGATCGGATTTTAGTTTAGTTTTTGCAATGTTAACTAAATGCTACAAGTTAAATATAGTGTAACATCAGTCTTTAGTCTTTAACAGTGTCATTTATCAGTTAACTGCTAAAAAAATGTTGGGGTCAGTCATATTATGCAAATCAAATGATGATTTCTGAAGGGTCATGTGACTCTGAAGACTGCAGTAAGATGGCCTGACATTATTTGAAATTGTAATATTTTAGTATAGTAATAATAGTACTGTTTTTACTGTATTTCTGATCAAATAAATGTCTTGGTGAGCATAGTAGACTGTTATATGTGACCCTGGACCACAAAACCAGTCATTAGGGTCAATTTATGGAATATGAAAGGTGAATAAACATGACAAGATTTGACCGAGATACAACTATTTGAATCTAAGGTTGTATAAAATCAACATATAGAGAAAATTGCCTTTAAATCTGTCCAAATAAAGTTTACTAATCAAAAAGTATGTTTTAATATATTTATATAGTTATATAGCCATGTACAAAATGTCTTCATGGAACATGATCTTCATGACTTTTTGGCATAAAATAAATATTTAGCATTTTGACACTGTATTTTTGGCTGTTGCTACAAATATACCTGTGCTACTTAAGACTGATTTTGTTCTCCAGGAACACATAAAAAAAAATTATAATGCCAACCCCAATTTTTTAAATTGTAGTATCTTAATTACCTTGCAAAAAAGTAGTATGGTTATATCAGATGGCAAAACTATGGTATTTTAAAATATATTTTAGTACTGAAATCCATGTACTCTTGTAAGACTCTTGCAAACACTATACATATGGAATATGGTATATGAATTTCAGTTCCATGGTATATGATAAAATTACCATCACTTATATTCACGTCATAAATATCATCGTATAAACATGATACTCCAAAATATGTTGTCTAAAAAGAAACATATAATATAACTATTATAATAGCATGCTGTATGGTCACCATACTTTAAAATCTTAGAAAACTCAGTTTTATCATTGATCCCATTTCCAAAAATGATGGTTTACAAGTAAAAATACCACAGTACTATTTTGTAAGTGTTATTTCTGATTATGGCAGAACCCCAAATGTTCAGAATAGCTCAGCTTTTAAAAAAAGACTCACTTTTGAAGAAAATGATGACTTATTATGTGATTATTCAATTATGATTGATTATGTGATTATTAAAGATGACTAAGTTGTGAACTTGTCACCCACCCTTCATATGCTGACCTTTGGAGTCATCATCATCTGTAAAGAAAAGGGAAAATCGATACAGTTTACAACAACCGCTCCTTTGTTTAGCCCTTTCCCTCTTTCTGTCCCGAATCCCTCACAGATCTGCTGACTGTTATCAGAATAATATGAGACTTAAGTTAACTGCTCTTTTATTTTGTCCTTGAGACTTTCTATTCATCCACTTTGATGTGTTTATAGGTTTATGAATCCGAACGGATTTTTAAAAAAGCTTTAAAAGAGAATTCAGGTTTCCTTTAGATCTGTTTATCATCAACATTATAGTATTAACTTCTGATTTTATCCTTTTGCAGGATCATATCTAATATCAAACTGCCCACAATATAAGCTTCCTGATGTGGTACGATGGGCTCTCATCAGGACATCTAAAAAACCTTCATCTCCTACCCTCTTCCTCCTCGGACAGCTCTTCTTCACCCTCTTCAGCCTCAAAGTCATTTTCCTCAGGCTCCTTATCTGTCCGGAATAATACATGAGCAGAGTAATTGATTGCTTTCATTGTTCTTATTTGTTCGTTGTAATGATCGTTGACTTTGTATGTTAAACATAGGAGTGTGTCGTCAAATAATCCCTTTGGGAAAAGAGCTTGTACCTTCAACAGGAGCCGTAGATACGGTGGATGCCAGAAACACAACAGCCACTGAAGCAATTACAAGATTTCTGTGAAAGCAAAATGATAAGAGTCCAGAATAAGCACATGTGAAGCAAAGGCAACCCATAAATAAGAAATTTCTTATGCATATCTCAAAAAACAGCTGAAGATGGCCGTTAAAATCCAACAAATGCATGCTTTTGATATTATTTCAATATAGTTTTAACTCGCATACAACGTAAATTCATCAATTTGGCCTCTAAAATCACAAGTAATGGTTAAAAGTAATACTTGGCACTAAATGTGTGCTTGTTTTAAATAATAAAGTTATCAGACATTATATTACTAAATGAGATAGCACAGACTTTTAAGCCACATATTAGTCATATGCATCAAATCCTACACAAAACATGCTTTTAGTCTAATAAAAAAGCATTCCTGTAGCTTAAACACAATGTTAGCAACACCAAAGTCATGGGTTTGATTCCCAATGAATGTAAAAATCAATGCATGTACTTTATATTCAATGCAAGCTGCTTTAAATAAATGGCGAAACATAAAATCCTCATTTAAGTACATTAATAAACCAATCCACTGCTCCACCTTGATATATATTTATAAATTATTGCTCATTTTTGCTATCAGTTGCTCCCCTGTTGTCAATTTCAGAGATATTGGTAGTTATAATTCAATGGTCATTGACTTACCGTGACAGCATCTTTAGCACAGGTCTATGTGGGAAACTGTGCAGCAGACATAAAGCAACCAGCAAACGTGCTTTTGACTTCCTTATGCTTGACTGGCCAGCAAAATACATTTTATACCCTTCCAGCCCCCCATCTTTGTAAGGGGCAGGACTTCTAACCCCAGCCCCTGCCATTCAAACTGCCACAACCAATCAAATGACAGGTGAGCACTGACACATTTTTGATTCATAATTTATATTCAGATCAGATCTGCAGTGTTTTAACATATGGAAGTGCAGAAATGATGATGAATATCTACTGCACGTTAGCTGTTGACTGATGATAGCAAATTTTGGGCTGAAAAGCATCATAATTCATGGTATGTCCTATCATCTCTTTGGCCTAGCAGGCAGCGGTGGAATCAGTAAGGCAGCTCAACCAGTGGAGGGCACCTACACGACATCACAGACCAGAGACACAGGAACTCATGCAGGAAGTTACAGGTGTTTTCTCATTTATTCCCCATTGGTAAACAAGATGACCTGGCTGGTTTTAGATCAGAGGTTTTCAAATGGTTCTTTCATGCTTATTTTGCGATGTAGCTTTACCAAAAACACTGAAAAAAATGAATAATGGTGTGGTTTATTTTTAGTATTTGCGTAATAAATTGTATTTTTCAATATGGTGTAAAATTCATAAATTGTCTTCAAATTCTGTAGTACAGGTTCTGTAGTGTTGTTGGGATTTATTTATTTATTTGTTGTTGTTTGTTAATTTGAGTACATTTGAATGAAGTTTAAATTAGATTCAAATCTGTCCAAAATGTTTGGAAACTGGATTTTATGTCCTAATTTAATTAAGTGTTGGCCAGAAACAAGGTAATATGAATAGCATAAGATGGTTTGCTTGTCCTTGCTGGGTTAACAAACCAGACTGACCGGTTTTATGGGCAGCTAAGACCAGCAATTTAATTTCATATTTTATGTATTTATTTGTTTGCTTGCTAAAACAGTCTGTACAATTTTGGGGACATTTTATATAATACATTTCTTTATTTACATTTTTAAATGGGTTTATCTTTATATTTATTTATGCATTTATTTAAGCCAATATATAGTGTTATACATTTTTTTACTTTTATAATTTATTATTTCTTTTATTCAGATTTTTATTTTTTAAAACTAAATAAGAAATAATCAGTAAATATATCTCTTTTTTACTGTAAAACTGATATTATTACATAAAATGACTGCTTACACCTTTAAGTACAATGTATTTCTAAATCATGAATATAACAAAAAAGTCTAGAAATATTTTACTTTTTTATTTTTGCTAATATGTCTGCATTTTTTCATAATTTTGGAGTAAATGAAGACCAAAGTTTTGCTCTGTTTTTTTGAAGAAAGACGATAAAAATAAGAATTTCTGGTGATGTTTTAATGGATTAGCATGGTCCATTTAAGCACTATGGTATCTGTATTTTGCATTAGCTAATGCTCCTGTCCCATCGCAGGAGCTGAATATCTGGCAGCTCTCAGGAAGATCGCATTCCTGTAGCGTGTGCCAGTTCACATCAAGCTGTTTTACAATGTAACGAACACCAGCAGGCCTCCAAATGCATTTCTGTGATAAACTCCTCCTGATGAGCTAAACGGACGTGCGTCGTAGCAAAGCTAATGAGCTCTTGAACTAAACAAGCTTTCTTTGTTGTAATGTGAAATGTGAACTATGTGTGTGTGTACTGTGATTGATCTGTACTATTACATTACAATAGTACTATTTTCTTTATTAAACCGTGAATCCAAATAATGTAAAACATGCTAGCTTACATAACATATAACTACAGCAAGCTTTTTTTTTATTCCTGCTAGAAATATTAAGCTCTTTTGCTATTAGGAGAATTAAGCGGTTCACAAAAATGCTTTGCATGTACTTGACTACTAATGCAATCACAGTAACAGCGTGGAATGACAAGACATATTGAAAAGCTGTATTATTACACATCAGCTGCTCTTGTTGGCAGATGTGGCCAGATTTCTGCTGGCCAGATCCATGTCCTGTGGCTTCCCTCATTCTTGCAGGCCTGCCTGATCTCAAACAAAGGCTCTCTGTTAGGTGCTTGAAACCATAGCGCTCTTGGAGCCAACCTTGGGTGACGAGATTAGAAGTGCCAGTCCAGGATCTGTTCAGCTCGGCCGGTGGGGTCAGGCGGTACAGTGCTCGGACCATATGGAAAAGGACGGACCACCACAGTTGTATCCTATGGCAAAAATTTATATTTTCAACACTACCAATATATTTTGATAAATACAATTAACAAAATGCACTCCAGATTTAATAGTTGTGGCAATGTATATATAGAACATCATAATTATAATATTTATATATTAATATATAATTAAAAAATATATATTTTAGCTTTAATTAAAAAAAAATTATATTATAATATTATATTATAATATTTTTTATTGAATACATATATATAATGTATAGCATAAATGTTCCCTGTATATATTCATATATTAAATAATTATGATAGTAATATATATTTTATTTATTTACTATTTAAGTACTATTTTGTACTTTTCATAAAAGGGCTTAAATGCATGTAAAATGTAATATGTGTGTGCATGTATGTGTACAATAAGTAGAAAATTATAACTAGAAAATAAATAAAAATATATTTATATATATAGAGAGAGATGTTTTTTACATTTATTTTGTATTATATAAATTACAACTTTATATTCAAATATGAAAATAATCCACAATTGTATTTCTAAATAATGAGCATAAAAATGTTTCAAATATATTTAAATGTTACATAAATATTAATACTTCTTTCAATAATTTTGGCAATAATTCCAAAAAATACTTTATTTAAAAAAGTTTTAATATATAAAAATGTATTTAAATATTACTTTTTTTGTTTTGTTTTTTTAAAGGAAAGTTTCTGTAATATTGTAAAAATATATATCATTTTGCAAAACAAAAAAATCCTCAGAGACTCAGCAGACCACAGGAGAGTATGTAGGAAACAAGAGGTGAGTTCTGCCGTGGTCCAGCACAAACACACATGCACACACACACACACACACACATGCACATACAGACCTGTGTGTTTTCTCATACAGATTCCTGTTCTGTACTCAGATTTCAGCTTCATCCACAGCTCTGTTAGGACTTTTTGTCTCAGTGGTCACGAGCCACCTCTGATCGTCCTAAAGGAGCTATTCTGTTTAGAAACTTGATCCATCTGAAATTACTGCGGCACTGGAGTTTTGGGTCCCTGAACTGCTCTGTAATTAATCACCGTGGGCCAAATCTAATATGTCGAGTAGCAGGACAGAGAAACAGTGTGGACAGGTGGACATTAAACTTGATCAGAGGGTCGGACTAGTTCACATTTCCTGCCAGAGGTCTCAAATGAATGTTCGCCACCGATATTAAACAACCACAGAATGATTATTGCATTGCCAAATGTAATATGATTTAATTTATTTTTTATTTGGAGTTAGTCTTTGTCATTTCCTGCACACAATTATTGTGTCTAATGAAAGCGTCACAGTACAGTAAGACTATTGTTTTGTAGTAGCTTACACATATTTTGAAATGTTATGTTTACATATGACAAATGACCCATTATCTAATAATGCCCTAATTTGCATATAATTCTATAATCAAATCCTGTAGCCTTTTTATATATATATATTTAATGTTTTTTTTTTGTTTTTTTAAATCATGCCATAGGCTTAAAACAAAATACTCTCAACAGCCAACAACTTTGGAGAATTGTGGGCTATATGGACTGTCTATGTAGACTGTTTTTATTTTTTGAAAACTTCCTTTATAATTGAATGTAGATAAGAAACACTTAAAAGTGTTTTCTTTTGGATATTTTCTTTCTCCAGTAGCCTAGGAAAGAAACTGGTAGGCTATTTGCAAAAGAACGGCATAAAACCTGCGTTCCATAAACAGTAACACAATTTTGGTGAACTGTTCCTTTAAGAACGTGTCAAAAATATTTGAATGATTGACAAAGAAACGAATGAAATAAACTAAAAGAAAAGCCAGTGTGGACAGAATTTATCACACACCGGTCTCGACCTCAGTAAAGCCAAACACAGTGTTGAAATCTTGGATTGGCACTCAAAGGATTGTCAACAGATGCTGATAATGAGTTTCCAGATAACAGACACTCTTATGAACGCGTCTATTTGGCGTTTGAATGGCTTTTTATCTCACTGTGTTAGTTTTGCATATTAAGCAAACAGTAATGCGCTTGGGTCTTATGTTACGCGCAAAACCCGTCGACTGAGTGTGTCGCTGTTTGTCAGTAAAAGGTAGGTCTTTTCTCACAGATATCAACCACTAGATCGGAGTGGATGTTTAAACCCTCTTACGCCTTAAATTAAAGTATAATATTTCTAAAGGCTTCTCGCGCCCTTCCGGCCTGTTGGGAAAGTGGGCCGCGGGGGAAGTTAATGCACTGTGAGGGTCAAGCTTCACTGGCCGTCTCCATTTTGTAACACTGCCTGTGGTTTCATCAGCCTCCCGTAAGTTTGGGGTGACGGGAACATTTGCACGCAGAGACCTCAAGTCACGCTCGGACAAGCGGGCCGCGAGCGCTTTGTTCGGAGCTGTTTGGTGGCTTTTGTCAGCGGTACACCTTCCTCTTCCTCCTCATCCTCTCGTTTGTTCACCCCAGGGCCAGGTTTAGAGCACCGAGATGTAACGCGAGATTGTGTCGTGCCCCAAAGACCCGGTGGAGACACACGTGGAAACTTAACTCTCTCTCTCTCTTGGTAAGGGTCAAAGAATCCAGTCTGCGGATAATTCTTTTTTAAAAATTAAGACAGAGCTTAGATAAGACTTTCTTTCTCTGACTAAAACCGCTGAAATATGATCCATTCATTCATAAGGCCATTCACACCGTCTGATAACGTTTAACTCCGTGTGCAGCAGCAGCGCAAACTCTTATTTGCTTTGTTAAAATCTCTGACAAAGATATTTTCTATTCAGTATAAAGTTACTTATATACTTTGTTTAGAAAATAAGTGACTACAATAACTTGTAGATTTGGATTTGTTTTTTAAAATATAGCCCGTGTTTATTTATTAAACCCAAAATCATTAAAATAATACATAAAAAAACTTGTCTGTAATCTCTTTTTAGTTTGTATATATATTATAATCACATTCTTGAATATAGTATGTTTTATATGCTAGGAGAACAATAATTTTTAAATAATATTAACTATTGGCTATCATATATGTATATAAACTAGGAAAAAAAACCTAGTGACCTAAAACCTAAATATAATATTTTAATAATTGTGTCTATTCTTGAAATGAACAAACAACACATAAATAATAAACTTCTAGTTTTTCAGGTAAATAATTGCATTGTGTTATACTAACAGCATAATAAACTGACACAAAAGTATTTAAAATATTTTAGAAATAAAAAAAAAAGTTATTTATTGCATAGTGTATTTAAGTATTAGTATATTAGATTTGTTTTAGGGACAGAATTGTTAATTATTTTCTTAGTTGTTTTGTTTTTATTATCTTGTGATGATATGTTGTTATTAATTTATTTATTATTATAGCTATTTTTTATATTGTAATTGTAGTTCTGTTTAAAAAGCCAGAATAAGAGGTGCGTTTGGTTTACTATACAAAAATAAAATGTACATATGTACACACACACACACTTATTTTGGATTAATAATTTGACAGCACTAAAATAAATAAATAAATACTCCATGGGTCATTTGCTTTTCTGACACACCAGTCTTTATTAGATTTGCTCCCTGTGTACATATAAAATTACTTCTTGTAAATCTATACAAAATATTTTTTTTAACAGTTTTCAAAGAAATCTGTGCTCTTACATTGCTAGTTTATTAGTATTCCTCCATATAGACATAGACATCAGAGATTCTATTAGAAATTCTGTACAGTCTCAAATTATTGGTTGGGCAGAAAACATCTCGTTCTGTGACATTTCAGGCCGGTGTTTATCTGAGAGCAGGAGGGAAGGTTCTCATCGCAGCAGGTGCGGTCTTCAGTCAGTGTCAAGGATGGGGACACCATGTGGACAAAGCAATGGAATCTTCACAGATTTGACTGATCAACATTTTCATTTTTATTCCTTCTGTTAGTTCTACTCTCTAAGTTTAATCCCAGAACCCTTAGAAAGTAACCTTCACCATATGAGAGAGATAGAGAGAGAGAGAGAGAGAGAGAGAGAAAGGACGAAAGGGACGTGTCAATGTGGTTTAATGGGATGGGTTATCTTGACTGTCTTGGAGATGATTTTTACGTCTCTCCAGGAAAATTCTGCAGTGAAACACAAAAGAAAGTATATTGTGAATATATAAGTTTTATTATGTCTTCGCATAGACTACTTTAGGTTAGTACATCAGTGAAGTAATGCATGTTGTTTTTATTGAAGCAGTAACATCACAAGACTCCAGAGGGCGATGCAGGTGACTTCAGATGTCTGTGTTGGATGCCTTGCCATCTTATTTCGGAACCAAGTAAGCTATTCTCTTTAAATATGTTTTAATTGAGACTTCTAATTTATTAGTCACCATAATAAGAGTGTAGACTTGATAGTAAAATATTTACATACTTATATTGAAATGGTTTATTTACTTAGCTCAATCTATTTAGCTAGCTAGCCATTTTTACTGAGGACTTAAAAAATTAGAAATTATAAGGCCAGGAAATTTGGTTTATTCTGTATGATTTTGTTTAACGGATTTACAGATTTTTTTGTTTAATTTTGTTATGTTTTTTATTTATTGAATTTTATTAAAAAATCGTTGGAGATTTTATATTTTGTTTTAGTTTATTTTTTGCTGTTTTGTTTCTGTTATAGTGTGTATAATTAATAAGAATGTCTCAGTATGTAAGGACTTACAATTCCTCTATACTGACGAAATGGAAAAAAGGAAATAACTAAAAGAATAGATGCAGTTGTAAGTGTAAACCGTCTAGTAAAAAGTTGCTTAATTTTTATGATGATTATAAATTATTATTTTTAATTTTAGAATAAATTATAAAAATAAAAAATGTATAATAAGTATGATTAATTTTAATAGTATCGTTGAAGAGGCTGATGAAGAAAAAAAAAAACATTTCAGTGATGTGCATAGACCAGTACAGTATTTAAGCATATTGTAACAAGTTATGATACTATTTTTGTCAAAATATATTGCTCATGTGAAACGTTCTTTTTATGAACACTTTCTTGAGCTTATTCGAGGAGACTGTTGTGTGTAGTTAGCCTATCTAAATATCTGAAACCAGACTCCTATTGACAAGCGCTAACAATTGATCTCATTAAAATAGTTGTAATCGCTTGTTAGTTTATAAAACTTTATAAATGTGACCACATGATACCTGTTCCGGTTGCTAGGAGCTTGGCTTAGGGGTTTTGCTGGCAGTATCCGATCCTGAAGAAAGGCATGAACAGATATTAGCATGCATAGATCTCTTCTGACCTCCTGTTCTCTGAGAAGCAAGTGTTATAGCCAGAATTATTACCTTGTGTTGTGTCATGAAAGTGATGTGGTTCATCCTTTGTTTTAGAAGCGGCGACTGAAAAAAAAGATGTGACGATTGCTGTCATTGTTCTTTAAATCAAAAGTCACAGGTTTAATTTTGCAGTATCACAACATCTGTCTCAAATTAAATCTGTGAGTGACTTACCTGTGACATGTTGAACCCCGACTTCATCATGGGCATCAATATCATCATCATCTAAACAGAAAGTAGTATGCAAAGAAATTGAGACAGCTTTCAATTTCCCAGCATTCTTTAAGAAAGCGGCCCAATCTGAGAGTAACAGCTACTTTTACTATCATTATGTCTATAGCACAGACGGTCTGAGTTAATACTTGGGGTTAGGGAAACTCAAAATGAAGATCTTCAGACCCATGAGACATACCGTCTGCAAAATCATGACTATCTGCATCAGTGTGTTTTATAGAGTTGGCAGAAAATTCAAAGAACATTCATTTAATACCTTTTGCATGACAAAGGCATCACTACATGACTGAGCTCATAAGCATATTTACCATTTGATGTGGTAGCATCTGTTGAGTCATTGTCATGGTCATCTAGAAGAAGAAAAAGATGAATACGGCATCAATTTTGTTACATGTATGGCGGCAGAGGGATGCAAAGAACGTAGATACAAGGGAGAGGAAGTTGGCTATATTTAAGGGGAAGGCTTTAGCTCTTGATAGGATAATTAGGTAATAGGCAGCTGGTTAATCATTTGTACGTGTTCCCCCCCGAAATTTGTTAAGGAAACATCATTTATTTATATATCAAAATATGACTTTAAAAAACTCTAAATTGTGACTTTATCAAAATATTCTTATTTTAAACATTCTCACAATCGTAAAAATAAAGGTGCTTCACGATGCCATAGAAGAACCTTTTTTGTCTAGGTCAGGGGTGGGGAACCCTGGTCCTCGAGGGCCGCAGTCCTCTAAGTTTTTCATACAACCCTGCTTCACAACACCTGACTCAAATCAAATGGATCCAACAGCCAATGAAGTTCTGCACAATCACTAGTTAATTTGAATCGTGTGTTTGCGCAGGGAAACATGGAAACCTTGCAGGATTAGGGCCAAGGTTCCCCACCCCTGGTCTAGGTGGTTCCATAAAGAACCTTTAACACCTGAAGTATCTTTCTGTTTCACAAACGTTCTTTTTGGCCAATTGATTATAAAAAGGTGATGGTTCTTTGACAAAATGGTTCTACACTGTGAAGAACCTTTCAAGCACCTTAATTTTTAAAAGTGTTTCTGATATATTGTTTTTACTCTGAGGTAGAAATGGGCCTCTATATGTATCAGTACATACCTTGTTTCTCCTTTTCCTCGCTGGAGTCATTATCTTCATCAGTGTCTATAGACATAAGAGCATTAATTAGTTGACTGATGTGCTTTGATGAATGTAAAAACACAAAGGCCTGAACGTTTACCTTCTTCCTCTGTTTCTGAGCTCTTGCCGTCGCTGTCTGAGCTTTCTGTGTCTGTGGACTCTGTGCTGTTTTTGTCTTTGTCTTGCTCTTTATCTTTGCTGTCAGAGTCCGTGTCTGAATTTGAGTCCAGACTGGAGCTGTCAGAATCAGATTTGTCTTCGTGTTTCTCTTCTGTCATTTCCTCGTCCTCTTTATCTTTTCCCTCGTCGCTGTTGCTTCCCGTCTTCTTTTTCTCTTTGGCTTCCTTGTCGCTGTCTCCATCATCTTCAGTGTCTTTTGAGTCACTGCTGTCCTTGTCTTTGTCCTCGGCGCTGTCCTTGGCATCTGCTGCATCAGAAGAATCTGCCGTGTCTTGATCACTGCTGGAGTCTGTGTCACTGTCAGAGTCCTGGTCTTTCTCTTTCTTCTCTGTGCTGTCAGTGTCTTTCGATTCTGAGTCACTATCTTTGGAGTCACTATCTTTGGAGTCACTATCTTTGGAGTCACTATCTTTGGAGTCACTGTCTGAGTCACTGTCTGAGTCACTGTCTTTGGAGTCACTGTCTGAGTCACTGTCTGAGTCACTGTCTGAGTCACTGTCTTTGGAGTCACTGTCTGAGTCACTGTCTGAGTCACTGTCTTTGGAGTCACTGTCTGAGTCACTGTCTGAGTGACTGTCTTTTGAGTGACTGTCTTTGGAGTCACTGTCTTTGGAGTCACTGTCTGAGTCACTGTCTTTTGAGTCACTGTCTTTTGAGTCACTGTCTTTTGAGTGACTGTCTTTTGAGTCACTGTCTTTTGAGTCACTGTCTTTTGAGTCACTGTCTTTTGAGTCACTGTCTGAGTCACTGTCTTTTGAGTCACTGTCTGAGTCACTGTCTTTTGAGTCACTGTCTTTTGAGTCACTGTCTTTTGAGTCACTGTCTGAGTCACTTTTGTCTGGTGTCTCAGAGGTTTCTTGACTTTCGTCTTCTGAATCTTTACTGGAGTCATCGCTGGTGTCTTTGTCGTCTTTCTCGTCACTCTTTTCTTCATTGTCTCCATCTGTTTTATCTTTGTCAGAATCTGCATGTAAAATCAGTATTTCATTATTATCATTAAACTGACATAAATCATTTTAGTTACATACAAATGTCTTAACTCAGCTTACAGCAAATTAAATGGAAAAAGTAATATGTATAGTATTGTATGATGCAGAATTTAATGTGAAATTTGCTATGATACTTGAAAGAATACCATGGTAATACCAAGGTACATTGAGTTTATGAATTATTTACAGAGTCATTAGGGCTGGCACGGTTCATGGAAAAAAAACGAACCGTTCGGTTCGCTTGTCTCGGTTCAGAGCATACATGCACCGCGCGGTTCGACGGTTCATGACATGCGCAATGTAGCCTCGTGCCCCGTATGTGACGTCAGTGTGTTTCCCTTTCGC
>JAUCMS010000038.1:15945186-15956831 GCA_032357445.1 Enteromius radiatus
TGGTGACTGCAGCAGCAGAGGTGGCCTGGGAGTGGAGTCAAATTCCCGGCCTGAATTATTGTCCCAGTCCGCCACTGCCACCCCTAATAGTCATCCAAGGTACTTCAGAGACTGAATGTCAAAAAATCATGGTAACATGTACAAAAATGTTTCTTGTATTAATACATTATTGACTTAAATAGGCTACTATAATTAAATAATTTGAATGAGTTTAGAATTAAATAAACTAACCAGAATATATGTGATAAATACTAAAACTATAAAAAAGTTTATTGCTTGAGATAAAATAGCCTAAAATACAAAAAATAAAAATATTCAACTAGTTTCTAAAGTAACATTTCTCATTTGCATTTAGTTATCTTGATGTACTAAAACTATCTACAATAAGTAATTAAATATTATAAATAAATCAATAATAAAAATGAAAACACTAAAATTACTACAACCATAAAATAAAAATGACACAGAAAATATCAAATTTATAACAAATTCTTTTAAAACTACTAAAACTAGTTTTGAGTCAGGACAGAAAATAATACTTGGTACTGCAAATTATTTTATAACTTAAATATTTATATTGTGCCTTGTTAGTATTAGTTATTTTTTTAAAGACCAAGTGATAATCATAATATTTTTATTTATTTTTTTTTTTATGAGGCACTGAATGTCATTTGCAGCATTTAAGCTCACCATCAGAGTCCTGCTTCTCTTCTGTGTCTGAAGAATCCTTGTCAGATGAATCATCTGCATCTTCTTCTTCAGACCAAAACACAACTGTTATTAGTTACTAACTACTGGCTAAATCAGACAGGATCATTATTTCAAAGAAAAGTTTTATAAATGAAGCTTTTATTTTCTAAGAAAAGTTTGTTAAATGACTTAAAACAGAATAAAAATAAAGTTAAATATTATTTGAAAACTTAAAAAATCTAAAAACACATAAACATTTTATAAATAAACCTTATAAAAAAAAAAAAACTATAATAAATACTATAACCAACACCAACACGGTTTTGACAATTTGATTTGGAATAATTTCTGCAGTCATTTCAAATACCTGTAGAGGTTTTTTTATTTGCCTCATCAGAAGCTTTCTTTTCCGCACTGGCAGAATCCCCATCTGAAAACACATTCATATGCCAGCATTGTTTCGGTGCAGTGAGAAAGGAACGATGTGTTCCTGGAACATCTTTTGTTAGTGCCGGAACAATGTTTATGTCAACAGTGTTCATACTCCTCACCCTAAGCATTATTAACTACCAGCAGAGGGGAACACTGGCTTGATAAGGGTGATTAATTAAAGGCCCACGCTCAAGCCTAACATTAACCTTCAAATCTGAGTGGTTGCTATGACTGTTGTTCAAGAAATCTCTACCTGAGCCATCTGAATCAGTTTCTGCCTTTTCATCCGTGTCTGTGAAACAGAGGTTAAATAGTGAGTCAGTAGCCTAAATCATTATGCATGTCTCTCACTCTCACTCACTCACTCACACACACACACACACACACACGTTGGTTTTTGTGATTTATGGGAACTCTCCATAGGTGTAATGGTGTTTATACTGTACAGACTGTATGTGGTATTGCCCTAAACTGACCCTACACCTAAACCTACCCCTTACAGGAAATTATGTGCATTTTTGGATTTTCAAAAAAGCACCATTTAGTATGATTTTTAAGCCTTTTGAATTATGGGGACACTGGAAATGTTCTCATAAATCACCTTCGTATTGTAATAACTATGTCATACCCATGTCATTGTACAAATTTGCGTCCTCATAAACCACATAAACATGCACACACAAACTTTAAATGTTAAGAGAGAGCTTTCATTTAGAAATTTTGCTTTCTGAATTGAGTTATTCACCCAGAAATTACACTTTGTTTGTTTGTTTTAAACCTGTATGAGTTTAGTTTTTATTCTCAATGTATTTAAAATGATTTGTGTGTCCTTTAGCAATTGTATTATCTGCTTTTGTCAGTTTTATATTTTTAGTTTTTCATATATATATAATATACATACACACACACACACACACACACACACACAATTAAATTGAATTATATATAATATAATATTTTTTTAAATAATTTTTTTTGTTTACATATTTTTAGAACTCAAAAACAATAAAATTGGTAATTTTACTTACTATTTATAGCACTGTTAAGTAATGACAAAATTAGCGTTTTTGGGTTACATTAACACATACATGTCTTTAATAAATGAATGTTTACCTGTAGATTCTTCCTCCTTTGAATCAGTATCAGCATGATCTGCATCTGAAATATATCATTTAAGTTGATCATCTCATGATGCAAACTGTCTGATTTGTGATGTTTGTTTCTGTGATTTCTCATACCTGTGCTGTCCTCCGCTGACGATTTCTCATTGTTCTCATCTGCAGCAGATAAAGGAAAGTCCATCATTGAGAGTATATTGCACACATGTGCATTCTGTATCTTTTGAAAATAGATATTTAGCTTTCACCCACCTGAATCGCTTGACTTCTGCTGCGATGCCTCTGTTTCTGTATTAGTGATAAAGAAATCGAAATCAATTATTTTGCATAACATATACGTTTGCACCTATTAGGAAATGATATATCTGAATGGGATGCATGTCTTTTATAGTTGGATTCGATGTTGGTTCACTTTGGAGTTTGTATTTTAATCAGAAAAAAGATATTTGTCAGTATATTGGTATTTACATGGAGAACGTACATGAGGAGTGAAATAAGAGGGATGCATTTACAATTTTGTATGAAACAACTCGTTGTGTGTTTAGGAATGGACAAGTTATGTTGTACCTATTGAATCTGGGCCGCTGGTGGCTTCATCCAGACTTTTGTCACCTGAAATGGGTTGAGCTGTTAGATTGAGCAAAACCTCACTCAAATACATCTCAAACTAAACTAAAGGCCATGAGATGAGTCTTACTGTTTGAGTCTGATGTGACAGTAGCACCATCAATCTCTTTAAAGAAAGAAAATGTGTAGAAAAAGTTATGCAAGGATAGAGTTCTTTCATTTGTGTCTTTTCATTAAAATGACTGCTTTTTTACATTTAAAAAATACAATTGTCAGATGTAAGCAAAAAGTACAATTTTGAAGGCAAATTTCAGAATTGCGAGATGGAAACTTGCACTTACAATATATAAACTTACTATTCTGAGAGAAAACAGTTAGAATTGGGAGATGTAAACTGCACAATAAACTATTTGCGGAAATTAGCTTCATAGGCCTCATTTTCGGTCTAATCATAATGACGAAAGTTTGTGGGTGTGAATATTCACACACTTGGTTCAAAACATTAACAACAGACCAAACATCACTGTCATTTTCATAAAAGAATTGATTTTCATTCATTTATAATGTTGAATGTTGGAGTGTGACACTTCTGGACAGCTATGAGCTCCAAAAAAGGGCTTTCTTGCTCAGTATGTTTGCCCTGATTTTTCAGTACATTTCTCAGATTCATTTAGTGACGTTGCTAAACTAAGTTTCGGGAGCGCGTTCGAATAATCAATCGCCTTAGTGGCATGAACCCTAGCGAGGGCAGGGGTCCACCGAACTCCCGGCTCGCCCCCGGACAGCACATCAAACATGCTTATTATTATTAAGACCCATTATTCTGTTTTTTATTATTACAAAACCCAGTGACAATATCTTAGTGTACTTCATTTTAAGCATAAATTTTCAATTCTTGTATGAAGTGATTATGATTAAACAGAAAAGAATGTCTATTATGGAAGCCTGGTTCCGATTCTAATCTTTTTTTTCCTGTTGAATAAGTGTTTCCTACTCTGCAGTCTAGTGCCAGTTCTTCTAGTTCTCTGATACTGAACACACAGCAGTTAAACATTAATCTGTGTGTTATCAGACTTATTCATGTGTTATCTTGATATCAATGCCCAGGAGGAATTCTGTGACAGCTGTGTGATTCAGTGCTCTGGTCATGAAATCTTTTACTTTTATGTCTTGTGTATCTAGATTCTTGGTAACAGAAACTGACCTGGTTTTTCAGTGATGTCAGGTGAGTCACTGGGACCTGAAATCACAGAGGAGTTTTAGCACAGTGGGATGTCAGTCAATGTTTTTTATCTATTCAGTCCTGTGCCTTTGTTTTCTTTTTGGGGATTTTGGGTTCAACTCAAACTGCCCCAGAAACGTCTAAAGAATGAAAAAAGCGTTTCTTACCTTGTTTCTCTGCTGAATCTTTCCCATCTGTAGTTCCTATTTAAAAGAAGAGTTTTTTTTATTATTATTATTATTATTATTATTTTGAACATTTGTCTGTATTTAGAATTCATTTTATATGCTATTGTTTATTAATATTTAGAATTAGCTTACTTTTTTATTTTTAGTTTAGGTTTTAGTGATTGGTGCTTTTATCTTTTCTGTTTTTTGTTTTGATTTTTGTTTTTAGATATTTATTTTAGTAATTTTAATTCTTAGTTGCCAAAGCAAATTTTGTAATTTTCATTTGTTTTAATTTAATAAGTCAGCTGTTAATTCAACTTAGTCAGCTTTTCTCATTTTTATCAGGTTTATGTTTTATTTATTTATTTATTTATACATTAACTTCTATTTAAGCTTTCAGTTAGTTACCAGGGAAACATTTCTCTTATATATAATATAAAAAAGTAATATTTCAACAGATTTTAACAAGGTTTTTAAACGGGTTTAATAATGGTTTTGTTATATATATATATATATATATATATATATATATATTAGTTTTAGTTAACAATGACAGTGCTATCTGTCTAAACCTTGATGTTAAATGTCAAGTTCATGTCCATGTTATTAGACTTGCTGATTATTTAACATATTTTACAGGTACTTGTTCATATACTGTATCAGCCAGACCAACCTGAGTCTCCATTTCTAGGGACTGGAGTTGGAAAAGCTGAGAAAAGAAGGAAAAACCTTCAAAATCTTTTATGGTAAGTTGATTTATGTAGAAACAGTGCTCAAATTCTTTGCTCCTTACCATTGTGGTTCCTTAGGGCTGCGGCTGCAGCTGCGGTTGCCTCTGAGATTATAAGTGAGAAAGTGAGAGCTAAACACAATCAATGACATTTTTTAATTTTTCGTTTAGTTTAGGTTTTAGTGATTGGTGCTTTTATAATTTCTGTTTTTTTTTTTTTTTTTAAATATTTATTTTAGTAATTTTAATTCTTTGTTGCCAAAGCAAATTTTGTAATTTTCATTTGTTTAAATTTAATTAGTCAGCTGTTAATTCAACTTAGTCAGCTTTTCTCATTTTTATTAGGTTTATGTTTTATTTATTTATTTATACATTAACTTCTACTTAAGCTTTCAGTTAGTTACCAGGGAACATTTCTAGTATATATAATATAAAAATGTAATATTTTAACAGATTTTAACAAGGTTTTTAAACAGGTTTAATAATGGTTTTATATATATATATATATATATATATATATATGTGTGTGTGTATTTGTGTGTGTAGTGTGTATATATATGTATATTTTACAGGTATTTGTTCATATATCAGCCAGACCAACCTGAGTCTCCATTTCTAGGGACTGGAGTTGGGTAATCTGAGAAAAAAAAGAAAAACCTTCAAAATCTTGATGGTAAGTTGATTTATGTAGAAACAGAGCTCAAATTCTTTGCTCCTTACCATTGTGGATCCTTATGGCAATCAATGACATAAACCAGAACACATTCATTTCGAATCAGATACTTTTTGCCCTCTTTATAGCCTGCTTGCCTAGAGGATGTAGAGCTATAATGTGCAAAGCAACTCACATCATTTATAAGGATCTGGTGTTTAATTAGCTCCTACTGAGATCTCTAACTTGTGACAGCAGACTTTAGGATCTGATGCACTGCTGAAATCACTTCTCAAACTCACATGGGATTGTAAATCTAATTTCATTTCTCTTTAGGAGAAAAAACATGGGATTAACTTGGCTTTCTTGAACAATTGTAGGACAATACAGTTCATTGTTCTAAAGAAGCTCATGCATACAAAGGCAATAATTAACTTAAAAAGTCATCATTTGCATTATAATTCAAGTTAATGGGTATAAGAGCCACATTCTTACCATTGTTATTGGTTCCATCTGTATCAAAACAAAAGACAAGACAGTTAGTTAGTGGTCTGAGTGCATTGAGCTATATAAGAGTCCTATATCTCCTATAGAGGCCCAGGCTAAATGTAGCAGCACAGGTGAAAACAAAACTCTTTTGTGTTCAGTGAAGGGCTCTGATTACAGGCTCAGTAGAAAATGCTTTGTGTTACTTAGAAAGAAGAGCTGGTCAATGTCACTGATTATGATTTAGGGATTTGGGGTCCCGTTATGGTATAGGTATATATATATATATATATATATATATCTATATATAATGTGAGAAATGTAATGATGTCAGACAGATATAGGTAGTTTCCTTACCGTTTAGTGGAGCAGAAATAGAGACACCCACTAATGCAAAGAGCAACGGAACAAGCAGCGTTCTATTGATGAGACCAAAAAAAAGAAAATTCACCGAAAAAGAAACCAAAAAATATATGTTTTTATTTTATAGAATGCATATTTTATATATTAATGTTATTTATTAATGTATACTAATGTGTATATATTTAAATTTATATGTAAAAAATTTTCATTTTGAAATATCCTAGAAAATTATTATATATTCATTATTAATATTAATAACAAATTCTATTAACTACATTTTGTTGGTTACCATTATTATTTTTAGCACACAGTTGAACATGTTGGTAAAAATATACATATTTATAATCATTTAATTTATTCTGAAAAGCTGATAAACTTTAATTTAGCACTAAAGGTTTGGAGCATTATCTATTGTTCATCGTCAGTGACTTCTAAAATCCTTTTTTACTAATTGTACTAGCTTAAAATGGTTAACCACTTCCAGAGTTAGCCTGCATCAATATCAGTATCCATCGTTTTTTAAATTTCCTTAATACTCATTGATGTGGCATGTGCATGCATCATCGATGTAAAACATACAAAACAATAACATTAAAGCAGGCCAGGATAGTGAAAGTAAAGGAGAGACTCGTACTCACCGGGACAGCATTGCAATAGCACTGTAAAGCAGTAAGAGATTGGTGCAGGTGATGCAGGTCTGATGCCTGAGTGGAGCCGCTCTCAAATCTTTTATACCCTTCCCGGCCTCTGAGGGGGGTTGAGCTAAAGACAGAGGCGTTACATGAGAAGCCCTAAAGTCCCTCTCATTAGAACAGGGTTATGAAGTCAGGCCGTCATGCCATTGTTTGTGTTTTCAAACAGCCTTTGTAAATAGAGTGGCTTCTGTGTCTCTGTCCTGCTGCTCTTTTATGTTTCTCTCCAAGCGATTGGATTACTTGATTTGAGGTGTTTTTCTTGGAAAGAAAACAGAGGTTTGAACATGCTCTCAGTGGCGTCTGCCTTTATTTTTTCTGCTACACAAAGATCTGTTCTGCTGTACGAACAGTATTCATGGAAAAGAGGTGCATCAAATTTCATTTGTATTTTTTATTGTGTACCTCTTTGTTTTGACAATAACTGCTGATCAAGTGTCAGAAATAAGATGCCTGGGTTTTGCCATGGGCCAGTCTGGATTATAATTCATAGAAACGTTTAGCAAGTTACAGATACTTTTTTTTCTTCTTTTCACACTCATTTTTTGTTTCAGATGTATTTTTTTTTTTATTCATTCAGCCATTTATTTAATTGCTAGCTTGATTGCATGCATTGTCTGCGAGGTAACCTTAATTAAACTCAATAGATTTTTATTAATTAATGAATTAATTTGATAAATTTTGTTTTCTTCTACATAGTCCATAAGGTTATCTAAATATTTTTTTTTTACTTGCATGGTCTTTATGGTAATCAACATTTTGAATTGTTAATATATCTACTATTATATTTAATATTTATTTAATTAGTTAGGTATAGACTCCTCTGTTTGTTTGTATGTATTTATTTATATTGCCTTTGGCTCTCTCTCTTTTTTATGCTTTTATATAAACAGTATTCATGGAAAAGATGTGTATCACATTTATTATGTACCTCTTTGTGTTTTGACAACAAATGCTGCTTTTGCGTCAGAGATATTAAGGGTAGGATAAAATGTTGTGGAGTTGCCAGAGTTTAGATTATCAGTCTAGATTATTACTACTTCAGTGAAAGCTTTGGCAAGTTATTACTGTAAAGTAACTCTATACATTTTTAATCAGGGAATGGATTTGTTTGTTTAAATGATTACCCGTGCCGTGTTATTCTACTGGGCAACATGGCCCAAACACTAGACGGGCCCTGAGACAATTAGCATCTTATATCATGTCCTAGAGCAGGGGTTCCCAATTCCAGTCCTCGCGTACCCCCGCTCTGCATATTTTGCCTATCTCTTTTAGTTAACACACCTGATTCAGATTATCAGCTCGTTAGAAGTGAGATCCGTGCATGAACTGTGTTCTGATCGACTTGTTCCCTACACAGTGTTCAATGCTCCCTACTCCCTGAACAGGGGAAAGCCGTTAAAGTTTACGTCACTTCAGAACATTTATTCACGGATTTGCGCTGTGCAACATCTTCAAACACAGAAGAGTGTGACATCATATACCTCTGTAAATAAATACAATTTCAATTGAATTGCTTCAGTGCCCTCGAACTGGAATTCTGTAGGAAGTAGGCACTTACGCTCGAATAGAACAAACGTTTGAATCGAAAAGAGAAACAAAATGTGCAGCGCAGGGGGTCCCCAGGACTGGAAATGGGAACCACTGTTCTAGACCATACAAATAACAATTGAATAACTCTTTTATATTTTTCAAATATTTGTTTGAATTGTGAATGTAGCTGTTCCTGGAGGGCTTTAAGACCAAGCGGAAACCTCTGCCCGTTAGTCGCTCCTGCTTCTCAGCTAGTGATTTTATTTCTGCCAATCAGTTTGGCCAAATGCGAAGATGTGATTATTGATCATAAGCTCAAAGTTAATGTTGTCACATAGAGAAACAGAATAACACAATTTTCAAATTTTAACTTAAACTACATTACTGAAAAACAAAGTCAAAAAACAAACTGATTGAAAAATTGTTTTTTTTTAATTTTAGTGACGTTGACTGAGCTTCCATAGACAGTTGTGCATTCAAATGTTATTTATGTAATTGCTTGGTTACATATTCTGTAAGGTTATTTTAAATATTAGTGCTGTCAAAGACTAATTGTGATTAATCAAACCCAAAATAAAAGTGCTTGTTATAATATATATATATATATACACGCATATACAGAATATATTTTGAATATATTTTATTTATTGATTTGAGTCATTTTTGTTTGCTTGCTTACATGGTCTGCATGGTCATCTACATTTATATTATTAATAAATATATTTTTAAGTTTTAAAATAATTGTAAAATATTTTTGTTATTGTACTGTTTATTATTAATTAATTTTCTTATAATTTTCTATAGTCTTTTTTTGTTAGTTTGTTTATTCAGATATATTTATATTTGATTGTTTGTTTATCTTGCAATTGGTTTACTTGTTGAAGTTTTTTATACTTATCCATGTGTTTATTTTTGCATTTAAGAATGCTGTGAATTATAATACGTATTGTCTTAATGTGGTTTTGTAAACAGAACTAACCCGAGAACAAGTCATGAGAGAGTAAACCTTCAAAAGCTTGAGTTTCTGCGTGATGTCTGCCGAGTCACACAAAGCCTCTTTGTTTCTTCATTGAGAAATTTATTGAGCTTAAAAACATCCTTGAGATGCAGAGCAGTAGAGCACAAATTCCCGTTAAAGGTTAATCATTCGTTTTTTTCTTCTTCACACATCCATTCATATTCAACAAGCCGTTGACGCACTAAAGCAGCTTTAGTGTGTCTTTATATGCAAACGATCGGGACGATCAGTTGAGTTTGAGTACTGGATGCAAACGAGGTTTGAAGAGGTTTAGGAAATGAGTGAATTGTTCCTGTGGCCTTTCTAGAGGATGATGGGGTTTCCCTGCTCTTCTGAGAGCAGTGTGAGAGCGACACAGCCTTCAGACGGCTGCTTATGACATCAGTTCTGGCTAAATTGGGAAACTTTTGTAACAAGCCACCCATTTGATGTGTTGACTTGAGCACTTTTATCCAAGGAGTCAACGTTTTTTTTCCCTTTCCTCCCTTCTTTTCTTGGTTCTGTTTTCCTTTTCTTAATTTCCTTCTTTTCATTTCTTCCTTTCAGAGTTTTTCTCGTCCATCCAGTTGATGCAGTGGCGTCTCTGTAGAGCAGGTAATTGAAAGGTTGTAGGTTCAAACCTGAGGAGTTCAGAATCATTACATAAAATCGAATTTATTATTACAAGGACCTGCACTCGTCCTCATATGCTCTCTCCCTCCATCTGGATACGATCTCATGACCGGTGATCCAGGCCGAATGTGAGATCAGCACGTCTAAGCAAATGACCCGGTGACCTGTTAAACACTCTCACAGGGTCCTGTAAAACTCAAATGAGCCTATTGTGACCGTCTCTGACTGTGCCTGCCTGCCACTTTTGCATTTTTGCTTTAAATCTACATACATGCCATTGTTTTCTATTTAAACGATATGCAGGATGTCTTTTGTCTGGTGCTTTTTGATTAACAAGAAGACAGTGAGAGACACTGGCACAGCAGTTTTAGTTATGTCACTTTTCCCAGAACCTTCACTAAGAAACAGTTTTCTTTAAAACACAGCCTAGGAAGGTCGGGACTCAGTAACGTTTCATGGCATTGTGTGAGCTTTAAATTTACGTGACATTTCTGTGGACAACGGCCGGTGATCATTGAAATTCTGTGTTAGTCTCCTAAAATCCAACCACTAGCTTTTAAATGCTGCTGTTTTTCCTCCGTAAACAAAGACAAGGACAACTAGAAGTTGATGTTACTTGCTTCATTTGCTGACTTTAATCACAGTCTGAAGGAATAGATTTCCCTTACATTTATTTTGTTATTTAACTACAACGCACACATACTTTTTGGTAATAAAGTAATAGTTTGTGGAAATAATACAAATCACTTAAAACTAAATATATACAGTTGCCAAAGCCTTACAGAACTAATACAAAATAATAATAATAATAAAAAAAAAAATTACAAAAAAATAAATAAGCAAATGTATTTGAATAATCACAAATGACTGCTTTATGACAAGAAATAAATGTATATGTATATTTTTAATATGAGAATCTTCATTATTACGATAAATTTATATATATATATATATATAAATGTATTATATGCATAAATATTCATAAAATACAAAAAAACAAACTACATAGCTTAAATGAAAATATGAAAAATATGTAAATATTTATAAAAAATAACCACAACAGTAATAATAATAATAATAATAATAATAATTATTATTATTATTTCCCTTATGTTTATTGCATTTTGTTTCTTTGAAATAACTGGTTAACATATAATCATACATGCACATCACATTTATGTCATTTTATATAGCACATAATGCAATTTTTATTTTATTGTACTGTATATTTGCTCATATGTGTCTCATAGATTCTGTAGTACTCTATTATGTTGCTAAGGTCTTCTGGGGTGTATTCCAAAAAGCAGGTTATGTGACATACCCGGGTAAGTTTAAGGGTAAGTTAGTGGATAACCTTAAC
>JAUCMS010000038.1:16033686-16061368 GCA_032357445.1 Enteromius radiatus
TTTCATGCTAAATATTCAGTAAAAAATGACAAGGCTTTAACATTTTCAGCACCCCCTAAAAAAACCATACATTTGATGACCACACCTACATTTAATTTTCACACCTAGTCTTGCAAAAGTAAAGAAATAAACAGAATTAATATTTTATTTCCATTGCCTTTTTTAAAAGTAGTAGGCTGTTTTTTGATACCTATATGACCAGTAAATGACTCCTGGCTAATGATTCTAATGATGAGTTGTAAAATGAGAGTAGATGACATAATTCAGAAAATAAAGTCAGTAGTTTTACTTAAGTTATACTTATTTCAGTTAAAGATTATAAAAAAAATGTTCTTCAGAATGACATGCACTAATAAATTGTGCATGAGACCAGAAATAATTTTTCATGTTGACTTGAATCTGTGTAGTGTATCTCTGTGCTAATACTTTTGTGGAAACTGTGATACTTTTAACAAACATTTTATATTTTCATTTATCTTTTTATCTTAATTGTTTTTTTTTATCCAATGTCTACTTGGAGCAGTGTGTGTGTGTTTTATTGAAGCTCTGGACATGTTTGTGTATGCAGAAACTGGTATGAATAGATGAGCTGACCCTGAACTAACACCAGCAGCCACCCGCCTCACCCACTATAGTCACCTCTAATGAGAGGTTCCTTCTGCAGCCCAGCGCCCATCGCTCACCAGAACACATCCCTGCTCCTCAAAAGAGCCTCTGAAAGCTGTTTGTTTTGATTCTTGTAGAATCTCTGCTCATGACAAAAGGACACAAGAATTCCGACATGAAACATCGAGGCTAAAATAACAAAGCGCCAAGATAAACTGAGAGGATGAGGGCAGCGTTTTTTATGCATCTATCTTTTCATCTCTCATTCAATGCAATCCATCTTTATCTCGATAATGTGCAAGATAGCAAAGAATAGTGAAAATTCTGTTATCATATAGTCACCTTCTTGTTGTTCCAAAACAATTCTTTCTGTGAAATGCAACAGGAAAATTTAAAGAATATGATTTAAAGACTTTTCTGAGAAAAACAAAAGGTGAGGGTGAGTAAATAATGAATTTTTGGTGAACTGTCTCTTTAAATGCATAAACAGTCTGCTAGAGAATGCAAGTTCTCTCAATCCAAACTCAGATATAACTTGCGGTATCCAATGCACTCTTCCTCTGAAAGGAAAATTGTGCACTGTCCTGTAGCATGCAGATGTCTGAATTTCAGCCAGTGTTTGGTATGTTTGAGCGGGAGATAAGAGTGCGATACGAGCCAGACTGCAGTCTGCTTCGGATGCAGAGGTCTGAAAACGAGAGCGACACTTTTCAGACAGGATGCAGTTGTCACTTGAGCAAACAGCAGTGGACGGCACGATAAATGTGTTCATACTGCTGTGTCCAGACGGGACCTTTCCCTGTTAGTTTAGCACTGCATTCCAGTTTAATCTGTTAAGGGCTTTTGGCAGGAAAATATGTGGAACAGAGATGAGTTATAAATGAAACACCATAATTTAATTGCATTGCATTTCTTTGCATTGCATTGCATTTCTTTGCATTGCATTGCATTTCATTGCTCTTGATGTTTACCCATGCATGCAAGGAAAGCAATTGCATTGCAGTCATCATTTATTTTGTGTGCATGTCTACCTAATTTGTCAGTACATCTTTTATTATGAGCTCTATTTAAATCTGGTCATCTACATATGCATATTGTAAGTGTTTATGAGGTAGGAGAACAACTAATTAAATAGTAACACAACTGTAATTACAGACTATATATTCATTATACAGTTATTGTTTAAAAATATGTATTAAACTTCTCGTTTTATATCTGGTAGTCAATTTGTAATGTGCTACTCTGAATTTCTTTTATTTTTTGGCTTTAAATGGCATCATTGATTCCTGGCACTTGACAAATTGCATCAAGGTTGTTAATTTATGGCCAGGAATTCCAGTAGTGTAAGATGCCATGTACAGTTAACCCTCCTATAAACTATTGTACTGCATTGTAGAAATTCCTTTGACAAACATGTTGGTGATCACATTGTAAAGGCCCTCAAACAATAGGCATAGACGGCAAACAACTGTAGACGGCAGACAACAGGATGTTAGTGCAGACACTGCCAGCATGCTTCCTCAAACAACACATACAGACACACAGACACTGACTGACAAAAAGCACAGAGGTCTGAAATAAAAGAATAGATATATTTTATTTTATTTTATTTTATTTTGGCACTGTTGGCATGTTCTCCCTAAATAAGATTGAATTGAATTTAAATATTGTTAATATATTATTTATATATTAATACTCTTTTATTTGATTAAGTAATTTAGAATTTCATTTTTTATCATTTATATATTTATTTATTTATTTATTTTGCGGCTATTGCCATTTTACACTTCAATTAAATTATTTAACTTGGACATTAAAGAGTCTAAAAAGTTTTTTTTTTTGTTTATTTTTTTTTTATATTATTATTAATTATTTAACTAAATGATTATTATAAATCAGCTATATAGTAAATACACATCTGAATGGTTGCAGGTGTGGCGGACGTATTCCAAGGAAAATCTCTCGCACTGCCGTAGCTTGCTAGACATCTAATATTTTTTGGCACTCCAGTAAATGTTTCGGTATGCAGCCTTCTTGAGGTATTTCTCATTGTTAGTCGCGTGACTGAACCTTTTTCCCCCCCCATATTCAATTTCTCGCAAGTTCCAACAAGGTGCTCACATTTTCTTTAAACCTTTTTTTGTCTTATTCAGACCTTGAATACACAGCGTGGTCAAGGTCTGTGGGTTGAATCATTGCTGTGTGGTGAGCATGGGCACAGCTTTGGGGATTCCCTGCTGACTGTCTGTATGAGAGACAACGACACCCACAGCTGCAGCACGCACAAAAACACTCTGTATCAGATAGACTGTAAAAGAACAACATCAAATCTATGCATGGAATGTAAAGATAATATTTCTTTTCAACATTGAGATGTTGTTCTTGCAATGTACAATAGTAATCTTTGAATAGTGAATGTTTGTATTTTGCTGCAAGCTTTATGCAATAATTACAGTTCATATTTGTTATATTATTTGGCACTTGAATAATGAACAATATGTAATAACAAAACAAATATTCTAAAATGTCTGGGGTCAGTTTTTTATTCGGCAATTAACCGTTTTGCAATGATTCTATTTCATCCTATATAATTCAAAATAATGATACTGAGTATTCAGCTTTACATCACAGGTGTAAATTACATTTTAAATTATATTAAATTGTTTTAAATTGTAATTTTATTTCATCATTTTTTGTTGTTTTTGATCACAAGAAACTTCTTTCAAAAGCATACAGTCATATTAACCACAAACTTGTAAACAGCAGTGCATTTTAGACTAAATTCCTGTGTTTGTCCATAATTAATTTAATTTCAGCCTTTTATATTGTGCTGTAATATATGCATTGGATGCAATAACAGTTTGGAATGTGAGCTATTTCTTTCTGAAAACGAGTGTGACATAACTGACAGACAGGTATTTTGTATGTTTTCCATCCTCTTGGCCCCTGCTTTGACCTGTTTCATGCCGTGAGACACACGTCTGCCGGAGAGACGGATTCAGGCCAGTGACATCAGTATCTGTATGAAAACATCCCAGTGTGAGTCCAGACAGCCTGCTTTCCTTCACCACACACTATCACACACACCTCACAGACACATTTGTTGTTTACATTAGCTACATGTAACTAAAGTAAAAAAGAAAAGAAGTCTTTAAATAAATAAGTAAATATTCAAAGCTGTCCAATTATGCAATACTTTCATAAAAATGCTAATTAACTGTTTAAATTATACACAGTTATTTTATTTATTTATTTTTTCAGAAGAATCAGAATGAGCTTTATTTCCTTGACCTATGTTTATTAGCTGTGACCTATAACCTTGCAAAAAAGTATATATTTTTTTACCTCTCTAGTCTAAAAAACAAACAAACAAATAAAAATAAGTCTTTAAATAAATAAATATTTAAAGGTGACACTTGTGCAGCACTTTCATAAAAATGCCAATTAAATAAAAACTGTATTCATTAATAATACCTGTAACTTTTTATTTTATTTCATTCTATTCTATTTAATTTCTATTAATTTATTTCCTTGAGCTATATTTATTTGCTTTGACCTATATATGTTATAACCTTGCAAAAAAAAAGATTTCTTACAGGCTTCTTCACATTTGGTATTTTTTGTTATTATGCCACTCTTTCCATGACTCTTTAGGCAAATGACATTGTTCCAGTTTAAATATTATGGAACAGGTTGCTGTGTTTGTCCTACAATCACGTATAACACTATTTTAGAGCCTGAGGTCATTGAAGGAGCTGATGGTTGCCATAGCACTGAGTGATGTGTTATGTGTTCTTAGTGTTTAATTACGTCTGATTTCCAGTCAAGTGTTTAGTCTCCTAAATTACCATTTCTGAGTAACACAGTTTTCTTCGAAGGATGAACGTTTCATATGTTGTGTTTACCAGATAAAGAAATTACCAGAAAATACAAGAAAAGTAAAATATGCATTTTCCAATGGGTCAAATAAATGTCCTAATTATGATTCCTAAACTCCTGTGGGAACTACACTAGAGGTTTTGAAGGCAGATTATAACAATGCTGAAATAAGATATTAGAAAATAAACTTTACATATTTAAGAAATGTTCTGTTCAATAATTTAACTTTCACCACTAAAGTCACTGATGTAGTGTAAGCATAATTGATTTTTTTAAGAAATCTGGTGATTTTAATGGATCTGTCAAAATGAATTTCAGGCAGTTTAACTGAATTCAGTTCAATTTAATTCAATAGTGTTACTAGTTACAGTTGGCATTAAATTAGGTGCAATTATTTAATTTAAATATTAATTACATTAATTTAACTAAATGATTATTATTATTATTTTAAACCACCATTTTATTTTATCGTGATGCAGTTGACATTTTACTTTTAATTTAGATCCTGTTATTTAATTTAAATGTTAATTAAATTCACAACTAAATTACAATTATATAAATGAACTTTTTTATTATTATTTTAAACCACCATAGTATTTACAGTTTTTGCCTATTGCTCACACACTAAAACCGAGTGCTTAGACCAAAGCCTCAATACCTAAACTTCTTGTATCTTATCTTAAACACAGTGCAACCACAGCTTAAACACATTGTCAACTTTGCACTTTGTTTACAATTCTGTAACAAAATTATTGCGAAACACTGCACACGTTTTCTTATACACTTTGTTCAAAAATGAAATCACCTGATATCATTGGGGAAACACTCATGCACAAAAAAAACAGAACACCAATCGGTCTGAGCCTTAGCACTATAAAATGAAGATCAGGTAAGCCATTCTGAGAACTCTGCAAGCATGGAGGCAATGAGAGTCAGAGTAAGAGGAGGATAAAGAGAGAGAGGAGTCGGACGTGGAAGAGGACGAGGACAAAGACGTGGACAAGTGCGGAGACGTGTGTCAGATGACATCAGAGCTACTCTGGTGGACCATGTGATAAATCATGGCCTGTCCATGCAAAGAGTACACCCTAACCTCAGTCGGTACAGAGCAGCATTGATAATAAGGACATTCCGACTGGACAACAAGTATATCTTCAAGTTTCTACTCCAGATTGTACATGAAGTATGTGTCACATGATTCTGTATCATATTACAGTATTACTGTACTAACTGTACTATACAAAAATGGGTGCTGCGAAGTATATGTAAGGAATACCACTGTGATGTTAAAGTACTGTGTACATGACAGGTGTGAAAAAATTACAGAACACAGACCCAAATAGAAGGTGGGATTCATAAGCCCCCTTCAGCCACCCACCACACACGCACACACACACACACACACACAAACACACCTAATAGCAAATTATACAGTAATTGTTTTATTTTTTACTTTTGTTTTCATTCAATTTTTCTTTATTTCTGTAGGAATGTTTGTTTTTTTGTAAAAAAACTGTCTGCTTTCGTTTATGGTTTTGTTGCAAGTATTTCATTTTTAGAAAGCAGTGTTAAGTTGATTGCAGTGTTTAATTTTGGCATAGTTGTGAGTTCATTTTAAACCATCTGACTAATTAAGGATTCTAAATCTAAAGGAACTGTTAAAGGACTGATAAAGGAACTATTTGGTAAATAAACACTTTTTGCAAACCAGAATAGCAGCAGGTGTGTTGGACAAATTACAAAGAAAATCCATCGCACTGCCATGGCTTGCTGGAAATCTAATCTTCATTGGCACAGCAATATTTATTTTGCTCATGTGGTCTTCAGACATTTTATATTGTGTCAGTGTCTGAAGTAGTCACGTTTGTTTTTCAATATTAGGTTACTTGCAAGTTGCGACAGTGTGCAAAAAATTTTTTGCAACTATATTTTCATTACACTTTGCTTGGTGTAATGAAAATGACTACAGTTTTCATTGGATGGAGGTCAACTTCAAATGATTTGTATTTTCACAGGGGTGCTCTGAATAGCTTGAAAACCCTCTGAATTGCCCCAATAAAAGCTGGTGTTTAGTGTTTTGACATAGATCACGTTGAGTGCATGAAAAGCAGAAGGGGAAAAGGTCAAGTCATTAGGCCTTATGTTACAGAAAGAGCAGGTGGCTGTTTTTTTTTTTGTTTTTTTCTCTGTTTTCTCAGTGAAACACTTTGGAAACATGCACTGATTGATCACCAGTGACTAATTCATTTCCGGTATACATTATGCATTTATTTGTGTTTTTATTCTGTAATTTCTGCCAGAACATTCTGTGGTGTGATGCTGGTATTTTAGTGCCATAAGATAATAAAGGCAAGATAATAGCTCTGTTCTTTTTATCTGTCCTCTTATGTAAAGTTGAGCATAACGGAAGTGAAGCCAGTGTGCCGACTGCCCATATTGTGTCTGAAATGACATGTTGATGGGTTACGCTGACACTGAAACCCCATTCACATAAACCGGCACCTCAGGACCTCAGTGGTATGAGTTTAAACACACATGCTCAAAAGTTTGGATCATATTTTTGAAAGAAGTCTCTTTTGCGTGACATAAAAATACAGTGAAAACAGTATAACTGTGTAATTTAAAATAACTGGATATATTTTAAATGTTATTTATTCCTGTGATGCAAAGCTGAATTTTCAGCATCATTACTCTACTCTTCAGTGTCACGTGATCCTTCAGAAATCACTCTAAAATGCTGAACAACTTAATTTTATCGATGTTGAAAATATTTGTGCTACTTAATATTTTCGTGGAAATCAAATACATGTCCATTTGCACTTGAGTTAATAACAGTGTGCTAGATAATACCTACTTAATGTGCCTCTGTTATGGATTTTGTAAAATTCCCTTTCATGCCATGTGTAACACACAGTGGATGAAAACACCGTAACGTTTTAAATCTAAAAAGTATAAAGTATAAAGTTATTCTCTCTTAAAAGAAAGAGTCAACTCTGAATCACTGAAATTAGTCATTTTTAACAGAATCCTAAGCCTTTTCATGTTGATGTTAACATGAAACATTAGCATGAACTAGCATGAATTAGCATTAGTCTCTGGTAAAAATGTATGCATATTATAAGACAATGAAAGCATTTTTTTGACCTCGCATGTATGTCAACCTGTTATTGGCAACTCCCAAATCCAAAATATGAACCTATCATTACCCATAATAGGGGCACGTTCACATGAATACTCAGCCACCTTGAGGGAAATTTCCTTTTGAGATTTTTCTTCAAAGTGCCTGACCAAAACAATGATGTGAAGATGTCTAATTGCTTGATATAGAGTATTCAGCGCAATTTTGTTGAAAATACGGTCAGTGGATTTCAGCATAGAAGAGGGACCCCTCCCCCAGGATAGTGTTTCCTATCTTATTTGTTTTTGTTCAGTCTATTAGCGTGGTATGCAATGTCAAGTAGGCTTCAGTTACAGTACATGAGAGTGAGATGAAAAAATAATAGTGTTTTGGGAAAAAAAAAAAAAATCCATGAAAGAATGTGTATCTTCAGTTTAACAGAACCACATCAGTGCTGTCAGATAAACTTGTGGCTTAATGTGGTATTCTAGGGAAGAATTCTATGGATCTTTTTCCAACAGAGCTTCACCTGTCTGGACTGATTAGATTGTAAATGAGGAGAATTATATTAAACTTTTAAGCACCTATATTACTTTAATATATCAGTTGTACTTAAACATATAAACAAAGATAGGTATTAGACCTAGATGTAAGGTCAAAGGTTAAATACACTTGTACTCAAAATTCAAAACGGTTTCCTTTTAATGCAAGACATGGTTTCTTGTCATAACCAGACTACCTAAACAAAGATGGTTCAGCCAAAGGAGACATTTCTACTCACCTGGAAAAAGGTAAAAGGCGTTGTCTGGCATGCGGCGGCAGGGGACCCTAGAGTACCCAGAGGCCTTTGTGTTTCGTGCCAGGATGCTTTGATGATGCTTTGATGATGCAGCATGCTGGAATGCACTCGGAGCACTTTTCTATTTTCAGTATGTCGTTAGCATGTGGGTTATGCCTGCAGCACCTATATATGGTGTTTTATCTTTTGGGTGTTTAAATGTCAAGTGCAAGGGAATACAGTATTATATGAAAGAGTTCATGACCGCGGCCCATTCGCACGCACCCTTTTTGTGCTGCAGAATGTTACTCGAAAACACTCATGTGACGTATTCGGTTACAAGATGTTTTTAGTAATGAAGTTGAAATACTTGAATAATAACTTGTCTTTAGGTTTCTTTCAGTTTTGTGATTTGAAAATAGCAGGTTTGTGCCTGTTTTTCTTCAGAAATCATTTTAATCTGCTGACTTGGTGCTAAAGAATTATGGTTAAACTATATTTTACAGTATGTGTACTTCAAGTGTACTTACCCTGAAAAGTACTGGTAATATGAGGTGCAGGTATTGGCTTAGTACCTGGTTATTACCTAGTTATTGTAATTGCTATCAGTACATAGTATACAGTATACACAGGGAACATGACTGTAAAAAAAATAGTTTTTTTATTAGGAATACCTTTACTGTCCTATTTATTTTAATGCCAGTTTTTGTGAACTGAAAGCTGTAGGTTTATACTTGTTTTTCACTATCTGCAAGTGAAATATAAACATACATTGTTTTATTTTGGTAAAATAGCCAGTGTAACATTCAATTTCTGCTTCTGGGTACAAACGCATGATATTCTCCTATTTGGCACTGTCAACAGATTCTGTAAGATGGGATCTGATCTAAAAAATAACAGTGGTTATGCATGTTATATCAAGTTTGCTTGGCACTGAATGATTTTACCTCTGTTAAGGATATAATGTGACTGAATTAGAAGCATGTTAAATTAGAATGCTAGAAGCTTGTATATGTCATTCAAAATGCATGGCAACTTTACTATTTAGTCGTTTGTATTATACACAATATTATGATTTTTCTCTGATATGTATGAAGTGACATTTTGTACAAGGAGTCGGTCTCTTTATCTCTCAGTATTATACTTTCAGAATTTTGCAAGAGCCTAATATAGACATTATTTTTTAAAATTTTGCTAACAAGTACTGTCAATGCTTTTCTAAACTTGTGATGGAGAAAAAGATTGTGCGCTGTATATAGTCAATTTTCTAGATTGTAATATATCTCATTTATAGATGCCTGGGAAGTGCTACACTTTAGGCAAATATTAGACAAGAACAGTTGGCAAACTGTACGTCTGAGCTCATTAGATATTTGCAAATTGCTATCTGTCAGAAAAGAATTCTGAGAATGTTTTGGGGATCTTCCATAATAGCTTTCACAGGTTGTTTTGTCACTGATGGAGATGACTTGAGGCTTAGAGGGGTGTGTGTGTGTGTCTGTCTGAGTTGTGTATTTACCACTGAGAAAGCTGGATGAGGATGAAAAGACAGTGTGCTGAATGAAGCCTTTGCTGATTCATTGTAAATGACCCTATGAAATGAAAGCTGTTTTAAAATTCTGAGGCCATTTAATATATTCAAATTAGTGCTGTTCTTTCTATTAATAAAAAAATAAAAAAATAAACATCAAACAGCATTTGATCATTGATAATAATAAATGTTCTTAAGCACAAAATAAGCATATTAAAATGATTACTTAAGGATTAAGTGACAATAAAAACTGGAGTATTAAAGTTGATGAAAATTCAGCTTTGTCATCGCAGAAATTAATTACATTTTGAAACGTATTCGTACAGAAAACAACTCATTTGAATTGTAATAATATTTTTAGAGTTTTCACTGTATTTTTGATCAAACAAATGCAGCTGTGCTGAGCATAAAGAAGATTTTTATTTAATATTGTCTCACAATGGATGATGTTAGCTTGTTGCTAAGCTTATGATGTGGCTTCTAACGACCATAAAAGATGTGTAAAATAATTCTATTTTGACTTTCAGTACTGAATGAAACTGCTATTTTTCTCACCTTTTTGTCTTGTTAAGCTTTGTTTATTGCGCTACATTCTGGAAATGTCAAATTCATGCAGAATACATGTCGAGCTGCCTTAAAATTTGACCCAAGAAGTGTAGCAGGGCACAGTTTTATAAGTTAGTGTGCATATGCTCCCTACAAAGACCCAATGTGCCATCACTCTCCACAAAGGTGGCTGGCCGACCGCAGACATATTAGACACATGAAGAATAATTAGAACTTTTATGAGTATAACAGACAGCCTAGATCATTTAAAACACTGATCTGCACCTATTCAACAAGCCCTGAACCCCATCAATCAACTCTCATAACGACTGCCTCGTTCGGAGATGATTAGTGAAGGCTTTCAGCTGAAACAGCCATCAGCCTCAAAATCACAGTCCTGAGATGCCCCTGGAATTTATGTTTGCGTCATTGTTTTGCGTTATTATATTGCATAGTGTGTGTGTAAGGTGGATGCATTGTTTGCATTTGTGTGTGTGAAGGTAACTGAGGGTGGTGACCCCGGCAGCACGCGGAGACGTCAGAAGCCTGAGGCGTGTCCGCCCCTCCCTGAGTATCTTCCATTGTTTGCTCAATGCCTGTCGGTTCGAGGAGATTCCTTGTGCCATAATGGGCTATTATTTGTGCTCAAGCTCTATTCAAGCCATAATGACTTACGCCAGTTTTCCCGGCCCCTCGAGACCCGCATGCGTAAAGTGCACAGCTCAGGAGGAGAGATAGTCTTTGTGCTCGACTTTTACAGGCTGATCCAAGAATATTTCTTTCTCTCTCTTTCTTTTCCCTTCTACTCGTATGGACAAAGACAGGCTAAAATTCACCAATCTATTGGAAATTCCCTGCAGGGTGTACTTTCTTATGTGTCTTTTCTAAAGCTCTTGTAAAGCAGGAATGCGGTGTAGGTGGAGTCTAATTAATTATTTAATAAAACATTATGGATATAATAAAGATTTTGTTTAATATATAAAACAAACCAATAGAATTAATTGCATGTACGATACAAATCTACCAAAGAATTCACACCTGGAGTCAGAAAAAAAAAGACTTTTTGGTTCAATGATGAAGCTGTCAATAGAAATTATGTTTCACTTTATTTTTTTTTCATCCAGTTTTGCCATAGATATATTTTTTTTACATTTATCTATTTAAGTGGAAATTGTTTCAAAGCAAAGCATAAACCATTTGAAAATTTAAGATATAATCTTTTTGCAGTTTTTATATTAAGGATTATTTCCAATTTTGTGTTTTGGTATGAATCACTTTCCTGTGAAGATGACATCATTGTTTTGGTTCACAGCTGTCTAATGGATGAAGAGTAGTTTGCTTTATCAAATTTGCTTAATCTTTCATCTCTCATGTGCCCATTTCAGCACACCATAAACCATCTGACCTGCATTAATTGAAAGCTTTCTTTCTGCACCTGGTTAAACTCTATTGTGCTTTCAGTGAAGTACATCTTTCTAAAGCTTTAAGACCGCATTAAAATGAATGCACGTAAAGAACCGACTAATCCCTGAAATGTCTCTGAATGTTACCTGCTCTTTTTGTTTTCCGCTCATGCATGATTGTTGATTTGTTTAAAAAAAACAAAAAAAAAGCTTGTTTATGTTTTGTGAAAAACAAAAGTATATTGAAAGTGTTTACTGTGTGTCTTTTATCTGTCACTTTTGCTCAAGAATGCACAATTGTAAAATCAGCACAGAGATTGCTTACTTTTACAATATATATAAATACATTTTTGTTAAACATAGTTGGGGAACATAATTCCGTTCTATTAAATGTTTATGTTGGAACAAATTAAATTATGCATTCCAGTGTCATGTTAAATAATAAAAAGAAAAATTCACAAGTAACTGAAGTTTACATAATGCAAAATATTTATTTATTATTACCTAACAATGTTTACCACATTAATGGCAATTAAATGTTCATCATTTCATAGAAATAACAAATCTTATATATATATATATATATATAAAAGAAAAATCGTATTAGCCAATATGGCTGAAGATAAATATTTAACATAAATTTGAAAAATAGCAATTCCATTAATGCATTGGCGCATTTGCAGAGCTTCATTGTTTTACATTGATTAAAGTCCAGTAACAAGATCCATGAAAAAGGCTTGCAGTGGCTGGATGTTCAGTGTCCTCTGATGGGCATCATACATTGCTCTATGTTCCAGGAATCCCTGATTCCACAGTTTTATTCCTCCTGTGCAACAAGTATCTTCAATGCATAGTCTTTATATGCAATCTGTTTAAACGTCCCACTTGGCTTGTCCGACTACTTATCCCATGCACCAATAGGTCTAGTTCAGAAATGTTTAGAGTTGGTAGAGGTTAGTCTTTATAATTTGAGGTTTGGTTTGTTTTAATCAACGTCTTTTCATCAAAGTTTTTCATCTTGTTGAGCTCCACAACTCACACAGTGATGCTGACTCTCCTCTAGGGTGGAGACCACATGACAAACACCACAATCCAAGACGCTTACATCTGCAGGTATTCCAACACACCTGATGACACCCATTGGCCTTTTATTCAGGTAAATCCTGTGGTGGATCATCAAAAGGCAAAAGATGAGCTTGATCTCTATGAGGCAACGTTTTTGAATGTCCACGCTCGTGCCCTGTGGTGCTGCCTCACTCGCCACTTCTCCAGGAGAAGTTGAATCCTCTTGATGGCCCTCTCCCTGGAGAGGATGTCACCAGTCTGTTTCGTGTTTTTCACTCTATAGAAAAACAAAGCAATGAGGTGAGTATCACAAGTAGAATCCCTGACCAGGTTTACGTACCTGTCAAGTACTACAGTAGTTGTATTTGTGTGTATACATGAAAAAACACAACACTAGTGCCTCCAAATTTGCATTTAAGTCTCTTATTTACATCCAGCCACTTTATACTGCGGTCCTTAAAAAGCTATTTACTTATAAAGTGCTTATACCTGCTATAAACATTAATGACAAACAGCCACAAGAGTCATCAATCTTACAGAGTCTTGTAATTAAAGCACCAAATTATTTCTTAAATGCAAATGAGAATGCGAATCTGCTGCTATATATAGTTTTTATTCATTTATTTTTGTGCATGCGGTTTGTCTTACCGTTTAATCTTTGTCTGTTTGTCTGCCAGCTTGTGTTTGCATTGCTTCTCGGCACAATCTTGGCCCTGGGCGGCATGGATCGCCTTGTCTGACGCTGCTTTATGCCTAAAAAAGAAAGTTCATAGGAGACATGAGCATTCAATTCCTGAACAAGCTTGATAAAAGCCCACAAATAGAACTAAAACCTGTTTCTGCAAGTTCGTCAAGTCATGCAGTGACAGCTATTATGCCTTAGAGCATTACTGAGGTTCCCACACACAGCTTGTGCTCGGGAAAACAAGTGTGTCCCAAATATTTTTTAACCAGTAAGTCTTGTGACCTTGAAATCGGTCTTCAGATTAAAACTATCTGGCTTTAAACTATGATGACGCTCATGTTATGAGCTTTTAGTGTGTACTTACGCATTGTTCGACTGACAGAATGAAGAGCATGTTTTGTCTTGGCTATCTGCACATTTGCAGCGAGACTTGGGCACAACAGGTTCTGTAACTGAGCGCTTCTTACGTGGAGCATTTCCAAGTCCGTAGGACACGGTTCGCCTGGGGGAAAGAAAAAATAATTAGAAAACAATGTTAGTCATGCCATCCTTCAGTAATGATTTTTTTTTATTTTCTTTTAAAGTGATCAAATGAAATGACTTACTCTGGTGTGTTGACCCATATTATGTCCAGGTGGCAAAAGTAGACACACTCTTTATCCATAAAACTTGCGCAGGAACACCTCTTAGTCCTGGAGTGTCGCACAGACATCGATGTGCCTTGTGCTGTGCCGTGACCCAAAGATGCTGGAGCAGCTAAAATCATAAAATTATGTTGAATTCATAAGGTTTTGCAACACACAACAAGCACGCACTGTGATTTTTACACTGGTAAGTAGCAAAACTGTGTTTGATAGACTGGAAAAGCTGGAATTTGTCACGCTCAATTAAAAATGACAGTGATGCTCATCATATAGTCTACAAGAACATTAAAACTTTCTCTTGCATGTTTAAGCAAGGTCAGAAAAACACTACTCTTTGGTTAAGTACACTTGCACTTTTAGTTCTGCATTTTGACATAATACAGATTGTTTAATACTAAATGTAACTTTTAACAGTAATAAAGAAAACTATTTAAAAAGCACTCAAATAATCTTTAAAACTAAGTAAAGTAAGTACATACCGAAGTCAAAAATTCCAGATGACAGCATGGACAACACTGGGAAAATAATCCTCAAATCCATTTTATTTAATCTTATGCAAGTTCCTGATTCGGCAAAAAATTATGATAATCCAAAAAATTCGCAAACTGCAAAAAAAAAGTTTCTGTTTTGCACTATTAAGCTGCAGTCTTCTCAAATCACTCATGCATCTTTCTGTAATCCAGAGCACACTCCTGTACAGGAGCGCTTATATACGCGCCTTCTCCGCCTCCCGCCCGCTCGCTCGCGCGAACACAATGCTGTTTGTTAATAGTCACCGACAAGCAACGTGTGGAGCGAGATAAGAACTTTGTATTCCTGAGATTCCAGCGGGATGGAGACGCCGGGCGGCCGATTGGTGCCAAGTTTTTTTTTTGTTTTTTTTAAATGGCAAGTAAGATGTCTCAACTGAGTAGTTTTCATACGGGGCAGTAGAGGGCGCGCGAATACAGACAGAACTGAGACAACAAACGAGGTTTCTCTTCAGAAATACTGTGAGTAATAAATGTGGTGTTTATTGTATTTCACAACCTGTCTATTATGTGCTGGGGAGTAATTAACTGCATGGAACGGAATTACGTAATTTAATTACAAAATGAATGTAACTGTAATCAATAACTGTTAAAAAAAGAAGAAGATAAAAAAAAGTGTAATTAAATGACACTAATCAATATTTGAAGTGGGAAAACCTTTAATCAAATTTGTCCTAAAACCAAAAATGGGGTTTTGTCTTAGAACTACTTCGATTAACTGTTTTGATCCACTTTAAATGAAAACGCTAATGCTTAGGGGGGTTAGATCTGTTCACGCATTTCTTTTCCAAATATTAACTGCTCTAAAATATGAGACGTCAATGTTTCAGGAGTTTAGGATACAGAATAGTACATTTATTCGTTATATAACTGTTTTAGTTCCTATTTAGGATTGTGTAGGCCTATATGCTGTATTATTCTGTTTCCTGTCATAGCTACAGTTATGCAATGATTTGATGATTTCAAAAACTGTTTCATAGCTATTTAATTATTCAATATGATTTGAAATCTGTAGCCCATTAAACTGCAGAATGATCTGAGAGTAAAAAGTGTTGCTAAAGTCTGAGTATGTGGTGGCAGCGCTTTAAAAATAATTATAATCTTAATTCAGATGAAGAAGGATTCTTAAAATCTGACGGTAATCAGTGTTGAGTGATACTGTAAAGATAACCGTAAAGGTTTGAAAATTATTATTAGTTGAAAACATCTGTTAGAAATTTAGAAAAGTATCTAAAAAATAGCCTAATCAAGTCTAATCAGTTACATTACTTTTAATAAAATAACTGAAATTTTGGCTATGGAAAAAAACATATTATTATAAATATTATTACATATTTGTCCTTGTTGCCCAGTAATGTTCATTGAAGTTAACTGGAGAACTAAATGTGGGGTAAATTGTCACAGATTAAACTGCTACTAAATAGAATAGGCTTTTTAGTACAATTGAACTTTTGGATTGGTTTGTAATTGTAATTGATTCAGATTCAGAGAGTAATTTAGAATCATTTGGTGAATCATTGCAGACTAAAGTATATTAAGCAATACTAGCAGCAGTTTAGAAATGTTAGCCTCCAGCTCTGTCCCTGCCCAATGGAAAACCCAGTTAATGGAAACTCAGGTCAGTTTACGCTCACAATTGGCTACCCTCCACCCGCTTTAAAACTGTATTAAATATTACCGCACAAAGATTCCATATGTGTAGCCTGTTCATTCTTGTTAAAATTTAAGACAGAGAATTAGGACAACAATAAAAGCAATCTATTAATATCGGCTGAATATGGATCCTGCATTAAGGACAATTATGGAAATATGCAGTTCTGTTTTTCAGTGTTGCTCTCCTGAGGGAAGGGTGGCATGACTACATTGATATTTTTCAAATATTCTGACATCGTACTCATAGACAAGGCTAAACCTCACCTGTACATACAGGTCCTAATGATTAGAACTGATGCAAACCTGCAGTGACATTTGCCAATGAGGATTAGTTTAGAATGAGGTGGAAAGTTTGCAATTCATACACAACTACGTTACGGTCAAATCTAGGAATGTGGTTTCCATTGCAGAATAGTTTGGTGTTCACTAGTGAGTTTTAATGTTCTGCTCTCACTTTAGATTAGTTCATCAGGTTTGGATGGACTGAGTGTTCAGAGCTGTTTCCAGAGAGTCTCACCCACTCTCATGCTCTTCTGTGGGCTGGGTAACTAAGCAACATTCTCTCCCACCCCATCTTCCCTCATGATGTGCCCTGTACTTCTCTGTGTGCAATAACACAACCCATCCAGCAGGTAGCGTTATTGAGTCACAGTCGTGGTGGACTGCAGTGGCAGGCAACGGCAATACTATCAACTGAATGAGTCATTCTAGGGCTGTAATGAGAGCTTTTGCTCCAAGCCTCTTGAGACAAGGACAGTGTCGTAGTCAATAAAGCCTCGTGAAGGAACTGATTGGTGACGTCATTTGCTGGCCTCTCCAAGCTCCTCATTAGTGATTTGAACTGCTGAATAATTCTAGTGGTCTTGGAGAGCCCCGGGAATAACCCTTTCTGCAGGGTTGTTTAAAGGAGGAAAAAGATAAATCAGAACGCTAATTACAGCACTTAAAAAAGAAGACTTCAGAGGCATTTCTGCACTTGTAAACAAGGTTTTACTGATACTGTCGATAGTATAGATACAGCAAATGTAAAGCCACCATTTTACTCATACCTATGGACTTATGGAGTTCAAAATGGGCACCAGGTGGAATATAATAAATACTTGACCACAAAATCTGTGCACAAGAACACTGCCCCCCAAAAGCCATAGAAATGTTTATATATCAGTACAACATTAATTTCCCCATCAATTTACGATAGACATAAAACTTTTCAAAAAAGAAACCATTTAAAAAATAAAACAAATTTCCTCCATTCTTCTTTAACTTCCATATGAACTTAACTTCCAAATAGGTAACTACTAGATTTATAAGATATTATATACAGGTTTCTAAACGAGAAACTCCAAAAGGCACAATTGTCTATACAACATGTACAAAAAGAAAAGAAAAACTGTCTGGTGCTGACAAAAAAGTATAAAATAAAATAATTGGTCATCATTTATGATTGCACATACAATATGACTGTCAGAAAATGTGCTTTTAGAGAAGGCTTGCAGAGCCACAAACCTCCTGAAGTGTTTCAGTTTTACAAAGTGACAAAGTTTTACAAAAAAAGAGAGAAAGAGGTGGAAAGAGAAAGAGAAATTCATAGGCAGAAAAGAAAGAGCTTTTATTGGGACTCTCAGGTAGCTATGACAAGTCTATCCTCATCATCACTGGAGGCTTCATTGTAGTCATCAGTCACTGGCTGTCTAGAGACATGTTGCTGTGGTTTCACTTCACTAGCCCCACCTGCTGTTGCCTTGTGTGCAACCTCACAGCCTCTCTCATTAGAGGATGATGGGGAGGAGGGCGAAGGAGATTGTTGTGGTGGTGTTTTCACTTTGTCCATCATGGCTGTAGTCTTCTCAGCACCCCCTGTGTCCTTAGATCCAGTGCTAGGGCTGTTTTGAGAGACCTGCTTTGGCTCTGTGGATGGCTTTGCGTTTGTAGGAGCATCTCCTAGATTGGCTGTTGGAGGACTGGCTGAAGAAGTAGGTGCTGGTGGCGATTCTGCAACCTGTGCTGGTGAAGGTACAGATGCTACACCCTCAGGGCTACGTGGCTTGTCCTGGGCGGCAGGAAGTGGGCTGAGAGCAGAGAGGGGGCTGAGGGATGGTATAAGGGCTGGCAGGGCAATATTGAGGATCTGCAGGCCAGGAATTTGTGCTGGGGAAGCAGTGCTGCATTGAGGGGCAGGGCTAGCTGCCAACACTTGTACACCTAGAGTGGCATTTAATGGCAGACTCTGTTGAGGTACCAGCTGGGTGGAGTTTGCCAAACCCACCACACTCAAGGTTTCCAAACCCACAGGCTGCAGGGCAGTTTGGGGAACACCTAGTGTCTGAAGCCCTGCCACTTGGCCCAGAGGGAAACAAGGCAGTACACTGCTGACTGGTTCCTGAACTACCAGGGGCTGGGTCGGGGAACCCTCTGGCCGGGGCGAGGTGTTGGGGGCTGGGAGTGGGCTTCCGGTCTGCCTGTGGATCACACTGAGTGCAGGGATGGTTAGCTGGACTGGGCCGGCCTGAATGGGGACAAATGTGGAGTAAGCAGCTAAACCGGCTGGAACAAGCTGGATGCCACCCACAGGTACCATGCTGTATGGGGAACGAGGGGGCTGTTGGGAGTGCAAGGGTAGGTGGCTGAAGAGATGAGTAGTGGCTTCCACTCTGGGCTCATGGATCAGATCTGCATTTGGAAAGTGCAAAGGTCCCTGAAGAGGGTCAGAAGAGGTCTGAGTACCACGGTCGACATTGGCATTGCATTCATTTGCAGGCTGGGATACTCCTTCCTGTTAAAGAACAACGTTGTGAGTGCATTTATCAACACTGCCAAGCAACACAACAATAGCACTCAGTGACTACATTAAAATTCTATTCACCTTTTCATGCATTCAAAGCAGTTTTGCTGACGTGCCAGGCATGCGAGACTCAAGACATTGGAATGCATATGGGGTCGGGTACTGGTATGGGGTGAGGTGTACATGTAGAGAGGAAGGGATGCATGACGAGAAAGACAATGACTGCGAGGACACGGGTCTCACCTGGCCGAGCTTGCCACCCTTGCCTGGCACTGGGGGACTAGGGGGGACATCAAAATCAGGGTAGTCGATGGACATCTGTCTGCAAGGTGACACTGGGCTCATCATGTGCACTGAGTCAGTATCAGAGGTGTGGGATTCTGAGGCAGGGGCTGGGTGGGATGTAAAAGAGGTGGGACAAGGGCCAGGGCTTGAGCAGGACGCAGAAATTGACATCTGTCTGACCAACAAAACTGGACTAGTCATAGCCACAGACTCTGTGTCTGAGGTTTGGGAGTCTGAAGCTTGAGGAGGCTGAGTTTGGGGAGCTGGGCTTCTATTTGGGCTGATGGACATCTTAGCCAGCAGAGAGCTAGGAGCCATGTCAGCCTGGTTAGCAGGAAGATGCTGTGGGCTTGCAGAAACAGAAGGTGTTGCAGAGAGGCCAGACTCCGCCTGGCTGTCCTCCTCGTCTTCCTCTTCCCCATCGTTATCTTCATCATCTGGGCCATCAGAGTCATCACCATCTGAGTCCTGTCTGTCTGCACTTCCTGCTCTTCCTCGATCACCTTTGGGGGAAAAACAACGTAATGAACAAAAGGAGCAGGAAGAATTGTATAGTATAGTCAATCCAAGTGGATACATGTATAAAAGAGCTACTTTGAAAATTCTACCAAGAACCTTTTACAATCCTATTGAGACCCAAAGATGATAGAATTAAACTGAATCTCTTTGTAATGTATGGTTTTTCAGCATCTTTCACCTTCCATAGTTATAGCTTTCACATCTACCGCATAGCAAAAAAAGAGATGATACATCTAGAAATACTCATCACATTATATAGGGAAGACATTAACACCTCAGACCACAAATGCAGCCTGTGCTTGACAGCTTGTGTGGAACTGTGTGAGAAGAAAACAAATATGCTCTCAGTAACTGAGACCAGAGAAAGCTCACAGCTTCTCTCTCTCTCTTTCCTGCTAAAATTAGAGACAGCAATTTCCTCGCAGTAAACGCTGTGTATACCGCCCACATGCACCAAGAGTTAACACAGAAAAAGACTGCGTTTAGAATCTCTAATTAGACCATGGCATTGCCATTGATCATCACTGCAACAGAACATAGCCAGGGACAATCCACATTTATCAGATGGTGCTATTATTAGAAAGTCTATTAATGGTCAGGTTGATTCTGTTATTAAAAATGAATATGTAATGGTGTAAACAAAACTACAGCTTCTGCTTTCTCAAACTCGTTGGTTAGGTGTTGGTCCTCATCAAATAAACTTCCTTATTTGATGGTCTGGTTAAGATCAATATTTTCAAAAGCACAAAAGAGACTTCTACCTGAGTCTTCTGTGTCCTGGTCTTCAATAATACCCACAGCAACTCCCATTTCCATGCACTTCTTGCTGTGGGCTTTGGATTTCATGTGCTTGGTTAGGTTCCCTGTGTGGTTAAAGGGAACAAATAGGTCACTCAGGTGGGAGGCGGATGCAGGGCATGGGAGTGGTTTACATAAGCATGACATGTTCCCAAGCACTAGCACTATGTAATGGGTGAGTAACTGATAAAGAAGTTCTTAAAGGAACGTGGGCTGGTCTGACACTGTGTGCTGTTCTGCAGTGCCGCGTGGGAAGTTCAACTGTGATGAATCATACTGGCTTTTTTAAGAGAACAGGCACAGTCTTCAAAAAAGCAGGTAAGAAAAAAACACTTTGTACAGAAATAATATCCAATCATCCCTAAGAATGATCTAAATGACATAACTCTTCCTAAATCCTGACACATTTCATTAATAAAATGAAACCTTTCAAGTTAACATGTTTAGATGTGTCATAATGCTCGTGTATGAGTTGGCCATTTATAATGGAGGACAAGCTGTGATTTTGTATTTAAAAAAAAAATCTTATTCTATCTAATTATTTTTTTTTTTATCTTGTTAAATATTAATATAAAATTTGCACAAGTTCTGTTCATTATTTGTGATAATTAATAATTACCATTTGAGGAAGAAAACAAACTTTAAGCATAACTTGGCTTTAAAATCAATTTTTTTGGACTGAACCTACCTTTGGTCTTGAAAGAGAAGTTGCAGTGCGTGCAGTGAAATGGACGGATGTCCGAATGAGTACGGATATGTTTCCGCAGCATGCTAGGTTTCTTGCAGCGAATTCCACATTCTTCACAGATATATTTTCCTCTTCCACGCCCTCTCACATACACATACTCCTCATTCGACTTGTAACTGAAACATAACACATATAGCACATTTTAGAACACAATGTCCTGTTAAACATTTGCGAAGTGGTGTAAAATAAAATAGGTTTACAAACCCTCCATCAAAGATCTTCACTCGTTGGGGTTCAGATTTAGAAGAATCTCTGTCTGACTCTGTCTGATTAATTGGTTGAGTCTCTGGTTTTGTTTTTCCACTATTCTCAGTTGGCACAGACCTTTGCTGAATCAAAACCTGAAACAATACAAAATACAAGAAGAATTTGTTAATCATGAATGTACCAATGCAGTAAAATGTAAAATAGCAATCTGTATGTTCAAAATGCTCTTACTTTTGGCAGTATGTCCTTTAGCTTCCCAGAGTAGGTCAAGATGTCAGATTTCAAAGTTGTTGTCTTTGCTTGGGTGTAGTGTATTTTCTTGGATGTCTGTTTGGAGTCAAACAGTGACATGACCACTTTTGTGGGAAGCCCCAATGGATTGGGATTGTTGGGGTTTACTACCCATGCAGAGTAGGCAGAGATCCTCTGGTCTGCCTGTTGTATGTGGAGGGGTTTCCTTTTCATGAGAAAACACCAGGTGAAGGTTGTAGCTGTTTTTAGACTAGGGAAAGACAAGCGATGACTGTCTCTGGTGTTGACAACAGACACAGAAGAAGCTAACTTGACTTGTCCCTGAAATGTTGGAGGCCTCAGAGGAGATTTGGATGGAGACCAGCGCTGTTCCTCAGGTTTTTCTTGTGGCTTCAGAGTGGAATTTTCTGGCATGGTATAGCTTTGAACTCTGGGTGAAGAACATGTTGCAGGTGCTGTGGTAGGAGTTCTGCTCTCCATTTCCTGTTCACCGACCTCAGTTGTTGTCTGAGATACTGGTGTCTGGGTGTTCTTGTCTGCTTCTGAAGTCTCTGGCAATGGTTCTGGGGCATCAGTCTCAATTGGGCTATCCACTGGCTCCGTGGTGCAGACCTGTCTAACCAGCATTAACTTCCTCTGCCTGGTAATTTCTGACATCTTTGAGTTCAAGTAGTTTAGAGATCTACCATCTGTGAGGCATGCAGCTCCATGCTCATCTTTAGCCCGTTTCTGTGTTTTTTCCATAGCAATGTCCAGGCTATTGGCAGGAGAGAGCATACGCTTGCTTGAGGCAGTAGACTCTTGGGGGCATAAATTTGCAGATGCCAGTTTTTGTGTACAATGCAGTGAACCAAGGGACAGGATGCTTTGCTCAGTGGTTTGGTTTTGCTCAGTAGATTTCATATTGTTTTTCATCTGTATAGCAACAGACCCAGGATGCCTGTGAGCTTGAATTTCTGGTCCAGTCTTTGAATCACTGTTCGCAACATGTACTGTAGGGAAGTTAACCTTAGAAACAACAGAAGCAGGTGCTAGGGTGTGCTCATGGGTGATTAGAATCTGTGGTACAGGTGTAGATACTGGTGTTATATGAGATGCTGTATCAACTTGCGGACCAGCAGGCAGTACAATTGGGGGCTTAGTGATTACAGCCTGATAACCTGGCTGTGCTACATTTTGCATTCCATCATTTGACTGAGAGACTTTAATTTCATTAGCAATTGGTATAGTTATCACTGGCAAAGTGATTTGTGTGCTTTGCACACCTGCTAAAGAGTATGTCTGACCTGTTTTCAATACAGGGCAATTCATTTGGTATTTAGGTACAAAGCTCTTCTTATTTTTTTCATCAGAGCTCTTCTGAACATCTGTCTGACCAGCAACCATTTGGACCAGAGGTTGCGCATGGCATGCCACAACCCTTGAGGTCTGATGCCATGGATGTGGAAGACCATGAACTTGGGGTTGTTGGGTTTGGCTTCCAAGGTTGATGCTTTGAACCACTTGCTCATTTTTTGGTAGTGGGGCCTCAACAGAATGTAGAGAAACAAGTGAAGATGTGTTCATATTTACTAATCTTGGTTGGGACCCAGAGCATTCATTAGTAAAAGAGACTCTTTGGATGGGGGGAATCAGTTTCACTGGTAATTGAGGTTCTGGTGCAATCTTCAAGGACATCTGACGTACCAGAGGACCCCTTCTTCTTTCAATGAGAGGCACCTGGGTAGTTGGAGGACAATGTGTCATTTTTGGCAGGGCAGTCTGCATTGGTGACAAAGGCCTGCTGGGTGACATGCTGCTGCAATCAAAGGATTTGCTACGGTAGTCACATGAAATTTCCAATGATGATTGAGTGCAGCTAATTTGTTCTGAGGTAGCACGTCTCATCATGCCTGGCACTCCAAGAGTGTTGTTTGCTACAGGGATCCCTTGAGCTTCAGGTGGCTTCCCAACACTATCAGCCCTTGATGGGCTGTCAGATCTTGGTGGATCATCTCTGTCAAAAGAGGCTGAAATACTAGAGCACCTTGACAAGCTACTATCTCTACTGAGGCTACGAGAGAGACTTGACTCAAAGCTAGATTCACCAGAAGAGTGTTCCATTTGAGCAAGTCGTATGCGCTTTTTCTTTGGGGGGAGTTTTTCTGTTGGCAGTTTAGACAAGCTCTCACTCCTCTGAGGCCAGTTGAATGTTTCTGCAGGTTTCTCTGTTGATTCTACAACTGGAGTTTCATGATCTTTGTCTGGTTCCTCAGTTACTAAGATTTCAGGGACCTGAATGTTGTTCTGCCGCACAAGCCGTGATTGCTGCACATGTGTACCATCACTAGCAATGGCAAAGGTTTGCTTGCCATGATGTTCTATTCCTTGACTGGCACATTTGGGTGTAGACATTCTGTCATGGTAACTTTGTGAAGATAAATTCACTGCAGCCTCTTTATGACCTTTTACAGATTTCTTTACATCCTTTTCCACAGGATCCACTGAAGATGACCTGTCTATGGACTCTGATGTTTCAAAAGAATTTGGTCGGCTGAGGGAGTTAGTATGTCGAATGACTGAAGTTCCACTTCCTTGTCTCTGGAGGTCTCCTCTTTCTTTATTTGGTGTGCTGATCTGAGTTTCTCTTATTGGAGATAGTCTTGACTCCTGTGATTCTGCAGCTCTGCCAATGATCTGTATTTGTCCTAAAACAGCAGTGTTACTTAAGGACTGGGTATGCTGAGAATAAGGTCGCCCAATCGAACCTGTGGAGGTCTGGCATGAGTCAAAACTTCTTGAACATGGAGGAGTGGTCTCAGTTGGAGACTGATCATCATCATCTCCAACACTTTTGATTTTCCTTCTTTTTCTTACCATAATTGGTTGCTCTACAATGCCGGTAATTACTGCATTTCTGTTTGAAAGGGCATGCTGTCCACGCCCAAAATCTGTCTCAATGTCTCTGGCATGCATAGGCTTGTTTTTTGGACCATGCAGTTCAGAACAATAAAACTTCTTGTGATTTTCAAAATTTTCCAGTTTTCTGTAGCGGTTACGGCAAGTCTCACATTCATACATTGTCCCTTTATTTTGTTGGGGTTTTCGGTTTCTTTCTGTTGCATGCTCAAAAGACTTGCTTCGGAGTTCATGTGTAATACTTGGTCCATGATGGCTCTCATCCATGGAATGAACAGAGATAAGAACATGACCATCATTTGTGGACAAATCCTCAACTGCTATCTGTCTCACTAGTGTACGAGGATGTACAGCAGGATTGGGAGTAGAGGGAGCTGAAGAGAACACATCATCATTTAGTGAACTAATCTTGTCATCAAATGAATGACAGATCCTTAGTGGGTGAGGCTGGGGTGTTACATTGGGGAAGAGAGCTGACTGACCAGGTGTTGTAGGCATTGAATTACTTCTCGTAATTGGTAAACAGTCCATAGGTGGATACTGAGGTGGTACAGAAAGAAGAAATACTGGCTTGGATTTGTCTGTCGGGGTGAATGGCGATTTTGGTATGTCCGAGTTGGAACTAGATCTTCTTACTGGTGGTTTTAGATCAAATTGAAAAGAGTCTTTAAATATGTAGGATTTAGGGGAGTCTATGCTACCCCTTCGGGAAAGGGAAGTCCTCCTGGGTTTGACACTGTCTAGTTGTTTATCATCCACAACAGCCTCATTGTCTGAGATCAGCTTTGAGATGCGCTCCTCAAGAGAAAGAGCTTTGGTTTCTAATGGAGGACGCATTTGTCCTGAAGGAACTCGAGGCTTCTCAACAGGTGCTACATGCATGACAGTTGCCACAACTGGAGATGAAGGAATCTGTGGGACTTTTGTCATATCAGTTTCTGATGGTGGAGTTATCTTAACAAAAGGACTTGGGGGACTCATAGCTTGATCTGCACTCTCAGAACGTGAAAAGTAGCCAGAGTCCGTGCTTCCAAGACTCCGAGGACTGAGCAGACACTTGCCTTGTGGTTGTTGAGAGTAATCAGTTGCTTGTTGCCTTTGTAGCTGGGCATGGCTGCCTCCTAGTGGTGATTTACAATGCTGATCTTCATCCTCACTAACTGAATCTTGTAAAGGACTTGTGCAATCCACTTCTTTCAGTGAGGACAGAACCATTACATTGGACCGTATGTTTGCCGTCTGAAAATCCCTTTGCCTCTGAGCTGTGGCATGTTCAGGTGCCAAATCTGTAACTCTTGGGCTGTCTGCACGCAAGGGCGAAACATTTACAGGATAAACAACCACTTTAGGGAGAGCAGCAGTGACCTTTGGCTCATATCCTTTCTGAGAAACCAGTGGTTTCAGAGGTTCAAACACTAGCGAAGGCTCTGATTCTCCTTGGCTTCCTGGTACCATGCCTGCACTGTGCAGACTGCTCTCAGATAGTGCCGTTAGGCTACTTTGTGAAGAATCTGGGTCTAAGTCTGCTGCACTACCTTCTTCATCACTGTCTCCACTTTCCTCCACATCAGAATGTGTGGCCAGGCCTTTATCCGACTCTTGAGAGAGGGATCCACTTCCGGAGTCTTTTACCAAACCCAGTTTAATAGCATGTGCATGAGACTTCTTATGCTTGTATAAGTTGCTCTTTGTCTTAAATGAAAAACCACACGTCACACATGGGTAAGGTCTTTCTCCTGTGTGGGACCGTATGTGTTTTAGAAGCACACTTGGCTTGGCACAAGCTCTTTTACAGTATTCACACACATATTTCCCTTGCTTTTTTGGTTTTTGATCTTTTGCAGAGATATCAGATACTTGGCTTGCACCGAAGTTGACCACCGTTGTCATCTGAACAGGGTTGAAACCTGGTGTGACAGGGACTTGAATTGAGTTCGGTACTGTGGCTGACAAAGACTGGCATGTTTGAACAACAGGGGGCTGGCTCTGAGGGAAGCCACCTGATCCAGATGGAACAGGTGCATGGGTCAAGGTAAGTGAAGGACCCACACTATAGCTTTTCTGGAAACCTGGTCTGTCCTGTTGACGATTTCCTGATGTGTTGACATATTGCTGGGTTGTGTGTTGCCCTGTAGATGCCACAGTGCTGTAGAACTGTTTGGCTGAGTTGAATGGTACAAATGAGGGTTGTGACTGGACATTGAAATTTACAGCAGGCATAGTCATAGCATAGTCTGAATAAGTGACAGGAATGGAAACTGATTTCCCAAGATGCCCTATTGGATTGCTGTTCTTCCTTTCAGTAAGTGTATTGAAATCTGGCTCCATAGCCTTGAGCAGTACCTCAAGGGGAGCACTTGTGTGAGAAGGAGATGCGTTTTTGTTGTTGCCGTTGCTACACCAGCTATCCGCCTGCACAGGCCCTGGAACACAAGGTTCCTCTGCAGCACTTTTGTGACTGAGAGCCTGTGGCTCTAAACGTAATAACTCTTTGTGCTCCACTTTTACAGCTCTAGATCCAGATGCATCCTGCGCTGCATCTTCAGTATCTTGAGGTTCAGGCAATCCATGCGAAGGACTGCCTGAAAAAGAAGAGGAGGGTGTGGCTTCCTTCGATGAAGAAGAGATGCTTGGAGAAATGGATTTCTTGGTCTGTGATTGCTTTTTGACAGGAGATTTGGGTATTTTCTTTAGCTGGTTTTGTGCCACAACTTTTTTCCTCTTCAGTCCTTTGATGCTTTCAGAGTTTCTGCCA
>JAUCMS010000038.1:16080671-16104054 GCA_032357445.1 Enteromius radiatus
CCCACAATCCCTGCCGGACCTGGGACTCGAACCGGCGACCTTTGGGTTACAAGCCCAACTCCCTATCCATTAGGCCAAGGCCATTTGAAAAGCCACAAGCATTTCTTTGATAGGATCAAGGGCAGGATTGCCTTGTGCAAACGCATTAAATTAGCAGAAGCTCTCATGTCACTCTCCACCTCTTCCCTCTCGAACATTAATCTCTCTACGCAGCTCTCGCCGACAACTACAGCCCGCGCTAGCTACCGCTAATGTGAAAGAGAATTTGTGAGTTCCCCCCGTTAAATGGATTTAGCTAAGTCATCAGCGGTGGAATTATGACGAGTGCTAAAACGGCAGGAAACGCTGTGTGTTACGAGGCAGCCGAGGAGATTCGCAAAGGTCATGTTTAGAGAACATGCTAATCCCTGCGAGCTCATTAACACAGGGATGTTTAGCATTCATTCATGGAATTCTCTCCCTGATTTACAGCTGATGGGTATATATTATGAAATTCCAAAGTGTCACTGTGTAAGAAACAGAATGGAAGACATTCAATCGGTACACAGAAAAGGCTGCATTTCCTACTCGTACTTTTAACAAAATTTAATTGAATCCATTTAGCAGTTAAATCCAAATGATGTTAACTATGTAAAATGGTGACCATTTTGCTAGCAACAGCTGGAAAAGGCTTGCACTGAGATATCTTAAAATACATCATTGCCATTGTTTGGTCATTGTTTGGTCTTAAAATGCTCACAGATAACGCATTTTTGTAAGACATGTTTCTAAAAATTCTTAAATGTCCTAAATTAGCAAAGGTCTAATCCTGGCTTAATCTAATTCCTGTCCAGGAAACCGGCCCTATATAAAAAAAAAAAAAAAAAGTTAAATGAAAGAAAATGCATAAAGAAAAAAAAAAAAGTTTTAATCTTTTAAATTCATAATTTACATTTCATTTAATTCAATGTATCATTTCCTGTTTCTTGGTAATTAGCCCATTTCAGCAGCCATTATTCCAGTCTTCATTGTCACATGACCTACATGATGAAATAACTAACATGTTTTAGCATGACCAATGGTTTCTACATGGCGTTACCGTGCTGTTGACAAGATGCTGTGGTTGGTTGAAGTCTCAGTGATATTGATATTAAGGTCTCTGGATATGACTCGGGTTCCTCCTGCAATGTAAATTTGTTGGGATGTTTTGGTTTTAAAATCATCTGCCAGGTGAAAAATGTACATTCCATTTACTAAGAAACATCGAAAATCTCCCCAACAAGACACGCCTTTTGAGAAACATTTGTGTCTGGAGCACTAATGCTGCAGAGCTACATAGCAAAGTTTATTAAACTCAAGGTTGAGTAATAGTACTAGTCATGTTATGGTGTCAATAGTACAGCACATTAATCATCTGACTTCCTGCTTAAATGTGTGAGTGAGAGAGTCTCATGAGACAGGTGACAGGTGTTTCTCTGCCCCTCTGGGCTCTTTCTGTCTGTTTGAGAATAACTGAGAGTCCCTTTAACTGGTTCAACTGAAGTTTACGCTTCCTGTCTTCTACAGACAGACAGAGCGGCACACGCCAGAAAGTCCCAAGCCTTTGACCCCTTCATATCTGGCCTGGGATCTGTATCCTGTAGCGCTCACCTCTTTAGTCGCAATCATTTTGACTCTGAAGTATGAACGTGTTTTGTGGTTGGAAGGTGTTGTGAAACCACGTGACACATTGGCCACTCTGCAGTTATTCGATTGTTAATTCATCTTTCAGTGGAGCAAGTACAATTCTTGCTCTATACTTCTAGAATTTTTAAGGAAAGAATTTTCAGTTAGTTACTTCTATGTAGTGTGAACAACAGAACTGAACTAGTTGATATTGACACATTTAAATAAGTATAAGAGTTGTGTCTCTCTATTTTATGTACAGTGCAAGAACGATCTACGTCTTCACTCAACAGTGTTGCCAGATTTTACAATAAATAGCAGCAATTAATATCAACCCCATAATAGACATAAATCCAAATCTAACTTTATCTTGGAAACAAGTCACATACCGAAATATCACAATGTGCACCTGCTTACTTTATTAACTCCATAAACTCGATCCAGCTTTATGAGCCAAGCCCAAAGATGCTTAATAAGCTTCAATTAAAATAAGTGGATGTAGCAACACTTCAATAAAATGAACTGTGAAGTAGTTTTTTAAACATAAACAAAACATACTCTGTCAATGATATGGTATTTTAGTTCAAATCGAACAGAACTGTGTGCCAATGTAACCCCCCTGGGTCCGCTTCCACCACAACTCGTCCTCGCTCCGAGCGGGTCTCGAACCCAGGTCGACCGGCATGGGAGGCGGGCGCTCTAACCAGGAGGCTAAAGGCCATGACCTCTAGCATCAATCGCTAGAGCGCCTCTTTTTGAGGTCAGGGAAGTGAGGTTTACCCGCACAGTACTTACTCGCTGGCCTCCGTTACACCAGTCATCGCAATTTCAAAAGTGATTTCTGTTCCAGAAAACGATAACTTCAATTTAAATGTAGTTGTCTCTTTGCAGTGTATGTGCCGCCATTATGATTATACTCTTCTTAGGCTTTTTTTTGCAGTGTTACGTAACGGCAAAAACCAAAGATTTTATAATCCATTGATTAGACTGACAGGATAGCTGATTTGGTGGTTGCCTAGCAACATAAAAACCGCAGCGCACTGTTCTTTTTTAAAAGTCACCAAAAAACGCAGTGCAGTTTCAGACCTAAAAAATGCATTTGTCTGATTGGGGCCTTATGTGACACATGGAAGGTTCCATAAGTTCCAAAATTGATTTCTGGAGAACAAAGACCTATGATGACAACCTTTCCACTAAAGTGAATTACAAACCGTAAATCAGAAGTTGCAACAAAATATTTTTTTCTTTCTTACAGTAAAATGACATCATCTTGTTGCTTACATAATCAAAGAGAGACTACTGTTTGCGCGAATCAACCTGAACCCAGTCTAATGCTGAAAGTCCTAATAAAGTGACCAACAAACTAACATTTTACATACTTAACAAAACAAACCCCATTTGTACTCTTATATGGCACTTAGTAAGTGTTAATTTTAGACTGTGGTTATAAAGAACTGCCAGAAACTCCTCCTCCTCCTTCAAATACCAAGGGAATGAGGGTAATATTAGCCTGGAACATCACGCACCATTGCATATATATATATATATATATATATATATATATATATATTTTTTTTTTTTTTTTTTTTTTTTTTTTTTAAATCCACTGAAAACACTGCACTAATCCTAGTCTGCTCAGGATCTGTTTGAATTAGGATGCAGCCAATACACAAAATCTGTGGCACTAGATTACAGGAAATACTGTGAGAATATGATTTGAATTCTGTTGGCTCTTTTGGAGCAGCATGTGTGTGATTGTGTGTATGTCAGGCTGCCTGGCGCTTCAGAGTGTCAGCCAAAGGAACATGACGAGTTACAGATCGTCAGAACAGCCGTGTGTGTGTGTGTGTGTTTGCATGTTGTTTTCCGTGTTTTCCCACTCCGATTAGAGCCTAGCTAGAGGCAGGATTATGTAATCTAACACGGTGAGACGAGCAAAACACAGAAGCTACAGATAACAATTATCCATCTCTCACTTCATCTTTACCTCTAATGCTATTATCTTTCTTTTTCTCATCTTTTCATATTAATTCTAACACATTTTTTATAACTATAAATAATTAAAAATTATATATATATATATATATATACACAAATAAAATATCAAATATATTTTATGTTTTTTATATATATAAAATATTTTATATTATATAAATTTAATTATAATGAATTTTATCATAATAAAATATATCTTACTGCATTTAAATTGAAAGTTTACTATTACGTAGTTGAACTCTGGTGCAGTTTACCTCATCTAGGACCAAAACATTTTCAAAATCTGCCGTAAAAAAAGATCAATCATATTGAGATATAGTGACACAACACTAGCCGAAAGGGACATTTCCATTAGCTGACCCAAAACTGTCTTACACTAGCCTTGGGACAGCTGGTCATCCTTACTATTGAGCCCCACTTAATCAAACATCACTTTGCCAACTTGATTCATGTTCACAGCTCCCTGTCTTTCTCTCTGTCCGATGCATCCATATGATGAAGATCTCACAGCTTCAGCTGTGGCCCATCAAATGCCAACTTCAAACTCGCAAACCAGAAACAAACTCTCTTACTCAAACAAACACACGCATTGTTGCATGAAACGTCCTGTGACTGTGTTAACAGTACTCTTGCCCGCTAATGGGGGTCATTTGTCTTTCTGGTGTTAATGTAAACCAGAACTCTCCAGCCAGGTCTGTACTGTGTGTTTATTGCACTACGTCCATCTCTGACTGAGTTACGTAACCACTGTGGGCTCATCCATTCTGGGCTGATCCTCTCCACCCAACCCATCAGTCAGTCAGTCCTCGGGGCGGAGGAGGGGAAATATCCCTCGTGACCCCGCAGAACCTCAATCACGACTCCTAAAGGTTAGCAGGAATCTCTGATAACAAAAGAGTGATGAGAAATAAAATCAAGAGCATGTATATATGTTGTATATTTTGTTCTGGCAATGTTCAGTGTTAAAGTAGGCCGCCTTATTAATACAATTAACCCTAGGACCAGACAGAGAGTTTTATGACCTTGCTGCACTAATCGAAGATAAGATTACCTACAGTAATCTTCACATACCAACTGACATTCACAAGAAAAAAAAAAGGACAAAATAATAACAATAAAAACGCTATTATTAAAATGAAAACAATTTAAATGACAAATAACAAATTGAATCAAACTCACTTAAAATCTTTCTAAAAAATAGAACAAATATGCAACTATTAGACATGCAAGAAAAATTAGTTTAAATAAATAAATATCATAAATACAATTTAATTTCTGGCAAATTGGGTATCAATACAAAAATACGAATGTAAGTTGGCCTATCAAACAACAAATAAATTAACAGAACAACTGCAAGACTGTCAACCATGCTCATAATACAAAAAATATAAAGCTGACCAATCATGCAACACTGGATGTAACAGAGCTGACAAATCTTTTAACAGAAACAAACAAACAAAAACATCTGGCAGATTAATTCAGCCAATTGCACACTTTCAACACTGAAACCACAAAGCTGACCAAACTATTATTTTATATATTTATTTATTTAAATTATTAATAATAATAATAAATACATAAAGCCGTCCAAATCATTTAAATATTTTTTTATAATCAATGAAAAATTCAATAACAACAAGTAAATACATTTTTTATACTGACCTATTAAGCAAAAAAATTCTAAACAAACAAATAATTAATACAAATGCAAAGCTGACCAATTTCCCAACCCATTCATAAAATGCAAATATAAAGTGGACCAATCATGCAATATTAAAAAAAAAAAAAAAAAATGCAAGCATTAAGCTGATCAATTGTGCAACACTTTCAGTAATACTAATACCAGTCTGGCCAATCATAAAAGACAGACACACAGCCAATCATGCAACATTTAAAACACACCTAGTCAACAAGACCAGAAAAAGAAGAAGTCAATATGATTGCACACCTCAACATAGAGTACCTGAGCGGTGCTGATATACTGACGGCAGGGCTCCTTCAGTTTTTTGTCTGTATCAGGACAAGCTGGATTTCCCTGAATCGCAGAGGAACGCCACTGGGGAACACCTGGACCTCCCCTCAGAGTGTGTCCTCTCTCTCAAACACACACACACACCACATAACCACCTCCGACCACAACACAGCGGACAGACCTCGCCTAGAAACTGTTTCTTTCGCTTTCGTCTGAAAAGCCGGCTGGGTGTTGATAGCTCACTCACTCACTCTAAACCTACCGTTTACCAACCCTCCCTTGTTCCCTCCTTCCCTGTATCTATGTCTCCTCCTCCTGCGCTCTTTTTTTTTTTTTTTTTTTTTGCCAGCTACTTTTTTCAGTGTTTTTAATCACTGTGCTAAATCAGGGAAAGCCCTGACTACCACAACGCTGACTTCCTCTTTCAGCGAATGAGAAAGAGAGAGAGAGACACACACAAAGCAGGACTGAAGGTCTAAAAAAAGCTGGCTGCCTAATTCCTTTGGCTGAACGCTTCGAGCCACGCACACAGCGGTGGAAGCCGAGAGTTTGTCAGCATCAGATTAGCTTCTAACCCACTTGCAGAGAGTCGCCGCCCACGTTACCGCCATACACTCCTATTAATACGTGACTCGGGCCCACACACTCCACACGGCATGGCCGCCTACTCAAACACAAAAAAAAAAACATAAACATTCTCAGAGACGTGCACAGATGCACACACAAAAACACTTGAATCTGCCAGGCCAATTACAGCAATTAGCCAGTGTTTTGAGATTTACAGTCAGATTATCATAAGCAAATTTTGATATTACCAACACTCGTTCAAAATGTATATAATTAGGCTATATAGAGATGTGTTAAATCTTCAGATTCTGAATGATTCTGAATATATATTATATAAAATAAGCATAAGGACACTGTGTATCTCTTACTTCCTAAGATTACATGGTAAGTTGTGTTATAAAATGTGAGTTCTATATCATTGTTGGGCAATGAGAAACTCATGTTGTTAACCATAACCCTTAAATATCACAACACTTAGTTAAAAAATGTGGCTGGTCATAATCATGACATTTTCCTGTCATCTGCTGTGGTAAACTATGCCCACACACACACATAGAAATAGAGGACCGCGGTCCCACACCTGTGTACTAGATACTAACACACCGGAAAGCATGCAAACACACAAACTCAAGCTTTACCTACACAGCTGTCTGTGGATCTCTGGTTAACACCTGCTAGATCTGTGTGTTATGGGTGGGTGAGCTCTGTTCTCATACAGACATAGGTTTAGTCATCATACACCTAGACTTACACACACTTACACACCTCAGGCTCAGTTTAGTCAGAGCCCAGCGGTTCTCACGCTCACAGCACAAAAACACTTTCACAACCTTTATCCTATAAACAAGCCCTCACACATTCACAAACAGACTCGCAACATTAAAAACACTCAAATGCTGACTGAAAGCTAGAAATAAAAACTAGGTTGTGAATAGCCTATATCACACTGCTTGTCTGGTTTGTGTAGTATGCAAGAATGCATTATGCAAATCACAAGACATTTTGTGCAGTACAGTGTATCCAGTGAATCCAAAATGCAATGCAATAGACCTGACCGTCAATTTCCAGGTGTTCCAATTAATTGTAAACAATATCACGATTTTTACACAAAACTGTTATTTGTTAGACGATAACTGGAGGGCTACATTAAACATACAAAATAAAAAGGTCATGAGACTATCTTTGCATAAAAATGTGCAGTTTCAGATTAAGCTTACAGAGGCTACATTCAATAAAAATAAAAAAACACAGTAAAACAGGCCTACTGTGAAACATTATTAAGATTTAAAGTAAAATTTCATTTTAAAAAATTCCAGCATCATTACTCTAGTCTTCTGTGACACATGATCCTTCAGAAATCATTCTAATATGCTGATTTGCTGCTCAAAATAAAATATTATTCTCAAATCTTAAAAACAGCTGCTTAATATTTTTTAACAAACTGTGATACATTTCTTTCAGAAAAGGTCCCACTATATTAGGTGGCCTTAACTACTATGCACTTGCATCAAAATATTATAAGTACAATCAATGTCCTTATTGTGGTCAAATTGTATTGCAAAGCACTTTTGCTGCTACTGAGGTGAGATACGGGTAAAGTTAGGGACAGGTTTGGTGGTATGGGTAGGTAATAGGTATAAAGGTGGATTAAGATGTAAGGGATGGGTTAATTATTAATGTTATTACAGAAATTAAAAACAGATTTAATTACATACAGTTAATTTTAAAAAATATTAGTACATATTGTACCAAATTATTAATTTAAACATAAGTACCAACCTAATATAAAGCGTGACCGAAATCTCTATTTGGAAAGAAAACAAAAAATCTAATTTTAAGAAACTTACAATTAATGCTGAATAAAAGTATTAATGTTGTTGTTGTTTTTTTTAAACTACCAACCCCACATATTTGAATGGCAGTATATCAAAAGTGTACAGCATAAAATGCACAATACTCCAGTATTCCATTGCGAACGCAGATGAAATCTTCATCCTGTCATAGGCTTACAGATTTGTCTGGGTGCCGCCCATTTGTTCTCCCAACAGGAAATGCTTGGTTTCCAACTAATTTGTTTCTAATTTGTGGATTTATGAAAGGGAAAGAAGAGGGAAGACTCAGAGGAGATTCACAGGAATGCTCAAACCCCCCCATTCGCAGAATTCCCATGGCAACAGCTGCTGAAGGAACGGCCCCCGTTACGCAACAACCTGAGCTCTGCCAGAGGGCAAATCAGAGCATGAACCACAACCATCTCCTGCTTCGCATCAGTCCACCTCTTCTCCATTCATCCCTCTCTGCCAATCATTTCCTTCGTCTGACTTTCATTTTTTTTTCATAAATCCATTCATACCAGCTCGCTCTCTCAGTATGTTCATAGCAGAATGGTTTAACCCTTTCCTGTTCATAATCTCTACCCATTCATCAGGTTTTTGCATTCACATTTTCACATGCCTCCTTAGCCCTCGTTCAGCAATCAATCTCGGCTGCTTCTGTGAGCAGGACTCATTCACAAGCACGCCCTGACGGTCATTCCCAGGAATCAATACGGAGCATTATTATATTTCACAACCTCTTCGATTTAAATCATCTGTGCCTCTCAAATCATTTAGTTCACTCCATTTATCATAATAAACCAGAAATATAATTATGATGTCATCACATACTCCTCTTCGGGCTTTCAATGGATTTCTCTCTCTATTCTGGGTTAAAAGGAATATCAGAGTTCCTACAACATATTTTCTGGATAATAAAGATATAATCAAGTGCCACTCTACAGTATTTCCCCTGTATATATGAAATAAGTTCATTAGTTGGGAATGACAATTTACATTGGATTTAATGAAGAGCTGTTATTATTATCATGAAGAAACTAAAAGGAAAAAAAATACACTTTTAAAGTGAAAACAAGCTGAAATAAAATACAAAATTTAATTGGGACATTAAAAATATTTACAACATGATTTTCCTTAAAGCGGCTTAAACAAAAATGATTGTGAAAAGCAATATACAAATAAATTTGATGTGAATTTTGACTTAAATATTAGATGAAATACTTAAAAATATTGCAGAAAAATTGCAACTAATTGAAATAATAACACTAAAACTAATAACTGATGAAATTTGAATATAAAATGAATATGCAAATAAATAAAACATAATAAAAATTATAAAGCACATAACAAAATTGCAAAATAAATAAATAAATAAAGGCTAATAATATACATATAAATGCTAATTCACAAAATAAATATACATTTTCTAATAAATGTATTTGCTTTTTTAGTTTAGCAAATAAAATATAATAGAAATATTTCAAAGAACTAATAAAAATGACAAAAGAACACAGTAAATAACAAAAAAGCGGAAAGAATAAAGGTTAATAATAAAATTTAAAAGCTAATTCAAAATACATATATAAAGCTGGATGGGTGGGGAAAAAATAATTAGGAAAAAAATTAACCGGTCACATCAGCACCTAATTTTCATGATCCAATCCAATTCCAGTGGACAAAATTAAGCCCCGCCCTAAATGTTTTCCCTCTGTGGATTCAGTTTCATTCAGATGCTAAATGCACTGTGAATGCGGTTTCATGTTCAAAGGTGTTGTGGACATGCAGTTTACAGTCTGCCTACACAATCAATACTAATATCACCCCCATAAACTCCTGACCCTGCAGTGAGCAGCACGAGTTTCCCACAGCACCGCTGATCTGAAACATACTTCAAACGCACACCATCCGTGGACCGACATTCATCATCTCCGCTGCTGCCGGATCACATCATCCACAACGTGCTTCACTTTCATAATAATGTGCTGAATCTCATTAGCATGGAAAACACTTCACTTGTCTGAAAAGCCCTTCACAAACGCAACGGTTCATTCAGCGCTCCCTAGTATGATTATTTGCCTTTCTGAGCTTTAACTCTAATTGTTCTGTGATTTCTCCTGCCTAAACCATCATGTGGATCTAAAGTAATCACACGGACCTGAAATCAGGTGTTGATGTGCTGCAAGATATTTCGGAATCAACCTGCAATACTACAGCAACAACAAAGAAAAGTGTGAATGAAAATTTACCATTTACTAGCTTGTCATATAAAAGCAAATTCATTCATTAATGATAAATAATACATTTTAACATGCAAAACACTGCACCTTAGAAATTAAAATTGAATGGAAAACACTCAAGGGGAGATATATTATTAAATTATTAATAAAGTATTAAATAGCATAAAAAATGTTTACAGTGTAATTAGTTTTACATGAAAACAATACAGGTCTATATGCAAACCTTACGTACCATTTATTAATTAAAGGTGGCACTTAATATAAAATCTGGAGAGAGCTGGATGCTTCAGAGTTATTTGTATGTCATATTATATGACGTTTCTAAGACAATCTGAAAAAAATAAATAAAAAATTCAGTCAGCTTCGAAGCGCAAGGACAAAGCCAAGGCTGAAAGCAAAGAGAGAGAGAGAGAGAGAGAGGCATCCTGCTGGTGGACAGATTGTGACGAGGGTCAAAACTCACTCTGGCTCTCTTCCACTGAGAGTGTGAATCAGTTTTAAAGGGGAACAGTCGTATTTTGCACACTTACACTTGTAAAAAAATGTAATAAAATAAACATTTCCCTTAATGGAAAGACTGCAATATAAGGTCAAAGGGCAAGAGAACACTTGATGAACAGAAGGTAATCTCTGAAACTGTTCCTGATCAAAGCACTTGGCGGATGGGAATGCACTATATCTATTTTAAAATGGTCAAAATATAGGAAAATAGCTTTTTTTTTTTCTTGGCCACATGATGGAGTGATTATACCTGCATGTTTGAGATGCACCACAACCACATTTTTTTTTTTTAATTATCTGCCTTAATACTATGCTACAATATGTATTTTGTTATTCTGACAGCATCTACCGTTCAAAAGTTTGAGATCAGAAAGATTTGTTTAATGTATTTGAAAGAATGCTTATGCTGTGAAGAAGACACATTTCTTATTCTGCTTATTATTACCAATGCTAAATATTTTTGTGGAAACTGATACATTTCATTCAGTATTCTCTGATGAATATAAGTTCACAAGAACAGCATTTCTTTAAGGTAAACATTTTTTTTTGATCAATTTAGTGCATCCTTACTGAATATTAGAATTTTCAAAAAAAAAATTACTAACCCTGACAGTACTCAAACAATTCATCACATTCAAAATAAAGTTTTTTTGTTTTCATCATATATACTTATGTACTGTGTATATTTATTATGTACACATATGCATGAAAATATTTAAGTAAATTATTTAAGTTATTGTTATGTTATGCATTAAATATATTTATAAATAGCATAAACTATATGAATATACATACATGCATTTGCATACATGTAAATGTTTTCCAAATATATACATGCATGTGTGTGTATTTAGATATAAATAATAAATATACACAATACGTACAATTATTATGTAAACAAAAACTTTTATTTTGAATGTGATTAATCGTGATGAATAATTTGACAGCCCTAATTTAAGTAAACTTGCTAGATTGCAAAATTATTTACATCTCATTTGCTATAATTACATTCGTATACTGCATCAGCTGGGTTTAAAAACCTCCAAAATCATCACCCAACTCTGTGATATCTGCCTCAAACACTTGCTCCCATTGTTTTCAGTCCCATGATACAGAGTCTCTGTATGGTCTGTTGTGATAGTGACCTCAGAAAAGACACGAGGGATTGGAGATGTGTGAATAGAAGAGGAGAACAGTCGGCACAGCTGCTGGAGAAGCCCAGATTCCCCGTCAGAACTGAAGGAATTTCCAGAACGGACCGGGTGAATCTGGCATTGTGCTGGGGAAATCTGCTTTTGTGCGCCTCTGAAAACACACACAAGAGAGGACCCGGCGCAGGCAGCGCATTTTTCTGGCTGTGAGATCCAAGTACACACGCACACATAAATAAATCCTTAAAGGAATAGTTCACCCAAAATATAAGAACCTCCCCAAAACAAACACAATTTTATAGCTACTATTGGCCAGCAAATAGACCTGAAATATAGCATATGAGTTTTTTTTTTTGTTTTTTTTGTTACTTTTGGAGCTCGACAGTATCAATTTATTAGTTGTTATATCTGAATATACTGCATTATTACATCATTTTCTCTGAGCATCTTTTTTTTCCCTTCCTTCCTTTCCCCTCTGTATGAAAGTCACTTGGGTTACCAGACTCCCGCTGGGTCCTTGGGCTCCCGTTCAGGGCTGCCTCTTTATCAAACTACCCTTCATTCTCTCTCAATTCTTTCTTCTCATCTTTCGTCATCCTCCCATTCTCATTGGGGTCTCTCCCACAGATAATCAATCGTTCACCCAGTCAATCCCCCATCCTTAAAAAAAAAAAAAGAAAAAACCCTCTCTTTCTCTCGCCGCTTCCTCCCGCAGTCAGACGCAGGAACGGCACCTGCACACACAGACTCATGCTGCTCCTGTTGCCCTAGCAACAGCTACATCGAGCTTCACTTGTGTAAACCGTTAAGCTTTGCCAGTGTTGTCTCGCACACACACACATGCAAGCCCCACACAGCACCCATATAAGGGTTTCCGGTGGTCTGCAGGCAGGGTTTGATATCTTTAGAGCAATTCTGCTTTCAAACAAAGCCGCATTCATAAAAAAAAAGAGAAGTGTGCGACTTTAGATGACATCGAGATGAAATCAAAATTGTGCCTATTTGCTTTCCTAATGCAGGCTCTCTAGACTTATTCTGCACAATCCATCAACGCATGATATTCAAAGTTTGCAATATTATATCAGCTTGAAAAATGATTTTCTATTCTGATTGATGTCACCGGTTAGGAAATGCAATGCTTGATTAATGCATACTCATTGTTTTAGGCTACTGTTGTAATGCAGCCTTTCTAAAACAGCCAAACCCAGTAATTTAACAGCTTTTAACATTAATGTTGTAAACATTATGGAAATTAAAGGAAATAAAACGATACCATTGGTGAACCTAACCTTCAGTCTCCACATCCGACTCACAAAAAAAGTTTTTAAATCTAAATCCGATTCTACAAAACCCGTTTTCATTATCTCAAAGCTGAAATAAAAATACAATTATAAATATTTACTATATAAACATTAAATAGAAACATGGAAATTAGAAATGCTGCCTTGGCAAATACATAATAAACTGAAGTACAAAAATACACAGTAAAATGTTTTAATGTATAATATTAACTGTAAGCTTGTGTAAATGTGCTACAGTAAAAATGGGCAAGTCCCCTAACTATACAGAATTAAAAATGCTACATTTAAAGTAATTTTACAGACAAATACTGTAGAATGTACAGTTTGTACTTGGTACAGATCTTCGAATTACAAACAAAATCATTTTATTATTTACAGTGAAAACTGTAAACTGGCATTCCTGCAATTCTCTGTATAATTTGATGGTATGTTGTTTAAATTATTTTGTTTCATGCTGGACATCTTATGTTGTTTAATTAACGTTTATTGCATTACTTTACTGTCAAGGGTGTCACCATAAAGGTGTTTTGCATTTATCCCCACAGTGCACAGCAAACTCGCATTCAGATCTGATTTTATTCTTTCATGAAACACACCCTTCACACGATGAATCAATTTTGCCTTCATAATTTTTTTTATTCTTAAACATTGTTTCACTTAGAAAATAAAAACCATATTATTGAAAGCAAAGTGGGTCACAAATGCAGTTTTGTGACTTTCAGGACAGAAGCCTTCTAAACTCAAACCACCCAAAACTGCTGTTCAGCTTAAATAGAACAACCGCTGCAGGGTTACACATTTAAGACCAGCAAGAATGTTCACTGGATCTGGGATATATTTCTGGGATTTACTTGTGGGATTTAATTAATCCGTGCAGTTCTGTGAACTTGAAAGCTACATAGTAAAATTTAACAAGTTTGGAGTTTTTTTCATTTACAAGCAGCGGTTTTGTACAACCGCAGAAAACAAAACACGCTGGAATATTCTATAGTGTGACGTAGTGTTTGAACTGCAATGCGTTTAAACAGAGACACAAAAAGAGCATTACAGCATGCTGACAGACACGGCGGCAATGAGCATGTGGTGCACTGACTGCGTGAAAACACAGAGACAGAAACAAACACACACCGTGTCCACACTATCTTAATCTGTCGTGCCAAACAGAGCTGTTTTAAACACAAAACCCGAAGGCCTAAACTCCTGTATAAAGGCGTAAGTGGGCGTATCCCCTAAAAATGCGCATATAAATACACAATCTCTTCTAAACATTAAACCGACATGCAGGGCTAGCACAGAAATACCTCTGTGAATCAGCTCTGAGGAGAAAATAAGGCAACGCGCAGGCCTGAAGTGTGAGAACACACGCACTCGCACAACCTTTTTAGCTTATAGCAGGTGGGTGGCGTTGGTCCAGCATTAGTCACTTCGGTCCGATACACAGTCAGAGCTTGACAGACATTCAGAATGAAAGTCTGAATGGTGTTCAGGCACGGTGAGGGGGTGGAATGAACGAGAGAGAGAAAAAAAAAAAAATATGCAAAAACGAACAATAGCCAAAAAAGACCTTGTGTGCAGTAAGAGGGAAGCAGTGAGCTGCAATTTTACTCCGGCTGTATTGTAAACCCTATGAGAGGAAGCAATTTGAGGGTTTGCAGGACATCTAAAAGCCTCACATAAGAGGACAAGCACATAAGAGTGAGGGTCATTTTTACCATGGTAACCATAGTTTCCACCAAAACACTGATACTACAGTTACTGTTGCTACTGTAAAAGCCAAAAGCGAAGACAATGGAGGCTGATATCGAGTTACCGCAGTCTTTTTTGCTGTAGCTTTTAGCAAAAACTACTGTTACCGTGGTATTTTTTTTTTTGGTAAGGGTTTCTTTTATAACAGGAGCCAATCAAAGAACTGTGTAAATATATTTAGACACATCCTTAGCAACAGAATTTGCTTATTACACAAAAGCAATCACATACTGAAACACGACACCTTGCTTTTGTAACAGATTCGAACCAGTTTGTCAGTCAGAGTCATGTCTGTTGTCATAGATTTAAAATACATTTATATATGACTAAACAAAAATCTAAATTAGTGCATATAAACCATAGTCTCACTTCCAAAACAGAATGATTTTAGTTTAAAAATGTTACAAAAAATTCTAGTTCAAATAGAAATTTCTATTCATCAAAGAAAAAAAAATTCAGACAAATATTGAGCAGCACAGCTGAAAAGTTTCTTAAGCAGCACATCAGCAAATTAAATTGATTCCTGAAGGATCATGTGGCTACTGAAAAATCAGCATTGCATCACATACTCACATTTATTTTAAATTGTAATTATATTTTAGCTTTTATTGTATTTTACGTTCATATAAATACACCCTTGGTATACGTGTAAGAAAATGTGGGTGGGGTTCGTGTGGTTATTCGTAGAAATAACACTTCGTAAAATACGTTTTAGTCACTTTGAGATCAGTCTAAAAAGTCCACACACTGCATTTAAACAAAACAGATTTTGTTTGGTAATGACATCATAAAACGACGCTGTCATTTTTTATTTTTTTTTTCCCGCTAGAGGGCGTTTACCTTTAAAACGTAAATAAAGGGCGTAATAAGGTACTTGCACAACGACCTAACGAGCCATTTTTTTTATTGAAGGACAGGCTCAATACTTGACATAATGCACTAATACAAACTACCTGCACATACATTCATGCTCATTATTAATGAACGAGACCCATAGTGTGTTAAAAATACTATGCCAAAGTATAAGGTCCCTATAAAAAATACATACTTTTAATGTGTAACTGAGCTTTTTGTGCACTGCAAGTTTGCAACATCTGACTGATTATAACGGAAACTATTTATTTTCACACTACAGACAAGTGTAACTCCTGCAAGGTTTCTGAGCAACGATCCTAAATGAATGGCCTGCATTTTTACGCCAGGAAAAGCCCACGTTGAGCAAACAAAGAAACATGGTGTATGACTGCAAAACCAAAACGTGCTGGACCCAGTTTCTTTCGGGCAGTAAAAACATAATTTTTAAAAGCTAAGCTGTTAAATTTATAGCTTAATTACTGGAAAGAGTCAGGGTTTCTGTGGATAGAGGGAAAAAGGATTATTCCTTGAAGGAATAAAAAGATGAATTATATCTTTTCCCCTCATTATACGTACCCATTCTGAAGCAGGTTTAAAAATCTTTGCTGACTGAAGTTAAACTGGTTTTGATAACACACACATGCACAATTGTTCCATACGTCACGATGAAAAACAGTCTCTCACATTCAGTTTTTGTTCTCTCACACACTCTTAAATTTCTCTGTAAGGTTTGCAGGGAGCCAAACAGACATGGCCAAACCTGTTGCTGCGCATCTGTTTTAGTTACTGTTGCTAAAACGAAGGGTGATCCCAGCTGCAGGGAACAAGCAGCGCAAGAAAGAGAGAGGGTTTCACTTACTCAAATTGTACAGTAAAGTGCGGAAATACTGGTTTGCCCTCATATGCATGACACAACAGGTAAAAATCCTGCCATCTGAAGCCACAGCAAAACTCTAACACTGCATCTCTATTGAGATTATCTGAAAGGTTACCAGAGTTCATCTATATCATCAGGGTCTGGACTACATTTATTCTTCACCAAACTGAGTCAACTCATAAATGTCTCATGTAGTTTAGTTCATAAAATCACATTTAACCCTAAAATTAATGTAGTACAGTAATAAAAAAGAAAATCAATAAAATAAATACGTAAATGCATAATATTGCATATACTTTATATACATACAGTTGCTTTTAGGAAATTTAAGTACTTTTTAAAGATTAATATGAAAATCTGTTTCTGCCATTCTTCTTATCATCTTCTCATCTTCTTACAATTCTTTTTTCTACTTGCAATGGCTTCCATTGGTATATATATATATATATAAGTACGGCAGGGTACGGCAGATCCCCTCCAGTTCTGTCAGGTTGGATGGTAAACGTTGGTGGACAGCCATATTTAGGCCAGAGATGCTCAATTGGGTTTAAGTCAGGGCTCTGGCTGGGCCATTCAAGAACAGTCACAGAGTTATTGTGAAGCCACTCCTTCACATTTTTTTGTAACTTTGGCCAGATCTGTGTCTAATGAAGGTGTAGAACCATCTCAAGGAGGATCAGAAGAAATGGACAGCACCTGAGTTAAATATATGACTGTCACAGCAAAGGGTCTGAATACTTAGGACCATGTGATATTTCAGGTTTTTTTTTTTTTTAATAAATCTGAAAAAAAAAATGTCTACAATTCTGTGTTTTTCTGTCAATACGGGGTGCTGTGTGTATATTAATGAGGGAAACTAACAAACATAAATGATTTTAGCAAATGGCTGCAATATAACAAAGAGTGAAAAATTTAAGAGGGTCTGAATACTTTTCGTACCCACTGTAAATATATATATATATATATATATATATATATATATATATATATTTAAATAATATAAACAACTAACTTTTTTAATACTGTCATTGCTAATAATTACAATATTTTTTATACAATATTCCTGTTCAACCAAAACTGAAAGAAAAGAAAATTTGTTTCGATATTATACGTGGCACTTTGCAAATTCCACAAAGCCATAACACAGATCACACAATAAACACAATGGCTTAGCTACCAAACTGTTAGCAAAACAACTAAAAACAAAAAGAAGGAAGCAGAAGAAAAAAAAAGGAAAAACCCTTGTCCTGTCATCTGATAAATGTTGGCCTGAACACATCTATAAAATGTACTGCTTTGATTTTGATTTTACGTTTTGTTCCGAAATATTGACTTTCTTTGTTTGAGATCGGGCCTTCAAACATGATATGAAAAACATGATCCTCATTCTCAGGAAATAACTGACTGATTTATACATCATAGTCTAACTATGCTGATTCACATCATCTGCTGCTGCAGCTTTACATTTGAAATACTACAAAAAGAACAGAGATGTCATAACCATTCAACTTTAGACAGAAACAACTCATGGGGTCTGTCTCTGGGATTAGACAGAGTAGAATTCAGGCCCTACATTGAGTTCAAGACCCCTTCTTAACCCCAAACCTGACCTGGTGACCTTTGTTGCTTAGGGGGAGACAGAAGGGTCAGACCGCTACAGCACTGAAACAAATGTGCGCCCTGGGGTAGCGCATGAGAAAAACAACAGTCGGCTTTCATACTGCCTCCACATCTAAATCCAGATCTACAAATTAATGTGAATTACAGGATAAATTCAAGGCTCATTCAACAGGTCCCAATATGAGAATTTATGCTTTTGACTGTTTGAAATAAAACAGTTCATTGTACCATTAATCTTTCAGAACTTAAAATTTACTCCCAAGAACAAAAATGCAAATCAGTGCTCAAAGTTTGAGGTCAGTAAGATTTCTTAACACTTCTTTTCAGTAAGGATGCACTGAATTGATTAAAGATAAGACAATAACTGCATTTATAATCTTTTGATCTTTCCGTTCATCAAAGAATCCTGAAAATCAAATCTATCTGTTTACAAAAAAAAAAAATAATAATAATAGAAAAATCTTTTTTTCATTATTTATAACAAGAAATGTTTCTGGAGGAAATCACAGGAACAGATTACATTTTATGACATTTTTAAACAGAATGACAGTTAATTTAAAAGTATAAAATATTTTAACAATATTACAGTTTTTACTGTACTTTTGATGAAATAAATGCAGCCTGACCATAAGAGACTTCTTACAAAAACATGGAAAAATCTTAACAACCCTTACATTTTTTTAATGGGAGTGTTTTTAATTTTCAAGATACTGCATAAAAAAATATAAATAAAATGTCCAAAACATTTAACCAATAACTTGACATGAATACATTTTTAATTTGGTAAAAAGTCATACACAAACCACCATGGAATCAAAATTTCCTAGATGCTTGTTAAAAAGTCATGTGACTCTGCCTCAACAAGTCATGTGGCTTAAAGAAAATCTCATCCGTTCAGAGCAATATTAATCAATCAGCGTCACATCTTAAATCCCACAACGGCTACAACTTTTGTGTTTTGATTTTGTGTGAAAAGGAACTATTTCATTCCTTTGAATAGAATGGGAATGATAATTTATTGGCATAGTTTAACCTAGAACAAATTATTAATAATAAATTAAAACAACAAAATTTTTCTGCCAACTCAGCACTTCCAATAAACCTGACAGCAAACCAGCACCTGCAGACGAGTGTAGAGAATTGCTGTTAATCATTTCATATGCAAAGAGGGTGTTTAAATGCGTCAACAAAAGCAGCCTGGATACGCAGATGTAGAAGCATTTTAAGCTTGAGCCCACCTGAAATGTCAAACCCGAACGCATATACTGTGGGTCTACAGATATAGACTCCTACAGACAGTTTTTTTTATGTCAAACTTGGCTCAGCCATGCAGTAGGACATCGAATCAACTCCCCCATCTCATAAACCACGAGAAACACTCAACAGCGCTACTATGCATGTCTCTCCTCCGCATAATTCCTCAAGGAGGTTAGTCTCACTCTCTCAGACTGAATTGAGCCGAAAACAGCGGCATCTGCCACAAAAACAATTTAAAGTGACAACTCTGAGTCTGCGGACCCATCCATCACGGCCGTGAGAAGCCCAATGCACGAGACGCCTGAGATTATCAGCGCCGGGCCGGGTTACACACAGACTCCAAAGAGGTCAGCGAACTTACCCGAGAGTCGATTATTAACAGGTTTGCCAGGTCACGCAGTCAAGACGGGCATTCTTGGTTAAAACATTTACCCCTTGCAGCTTTAAAGGGACGTTCCAGATTACGACAGCAGCGTCTGTTTAGTACAACTACTCAGTGTTGTGCTGCACTAAAAAGGGCTTTTCCATTTCAGCATTCTGCGGTCATCTACCACCAACACAAGCTGCAACAATCTGCGAGCCGCACCACCTGCGTGTGGGCGAAGTGTGTTAGACAGCAAGCAGGTTGATTCAATGTCTGCGAACGGGTTTTAATGGGTGCTTTAGAAATGGGAAGTAAAGGAAGGCCCGCAGGAGAAACTTCCTGCATTGGCATGCCGCAGTTTTTCCCACCTACGGTCACCCTGCCAACAGTACCACTCTAAAAATGTTATGGGCACGGCTAAAAGCAACATTCAACATACTCCCACTTCTCTACGGAGCGTGCTTTACAGTCTTTCTGTATGCAAACACACAGTTAATGTATTCTGCAGAAAAGCATAACATGTTTAAAGGAAGCAGACAGACACCAGGACGTGACTAATTTACATTGTTTTGGTAACCACAGTTTTGTTTTTACCTAGGCAATCCCAACAACATGATTTGCACACATACAAATTGGACTTCTATGAACTGAAAAAAGCATAAAAAAAACAAGGATGGTAAACAGTTAAAGACAGCCCTACTGAAAAATAAATATACTTAAATGTATTCGAATTGCATTTATTTAATGCTAAGTATACTACATATATATTTATGTACTTAATAAAATGCCATGTAATTGTACTTTTAGTAAATTAAACTGATATACTTAAAGTCATACTAACAACTAATTTTGTATTTAATGCACTTTAATTGTGCAAAAGTAGTGCTGAAGTCCAATTAAAGACATACTTGGTATGGTGCTAAAGTGTAACTATTGCAAGTATACTTTAGGTACACTTTAAATATTTTGCATTTTAGGCATATTAATAAGAAATATACTTTGCGTATAAGTATTACTCCGAAAAAAGTCCAAATCTAAATTTTTGTATCAGTAGGTCTGAAGTTATCTGAAGTAAATATCTTAATAATTTTAAGTATACTTAGTATAAAATAAATATATATTAAATACATTACTTTTTTTTTTTACTAGGTAAATTTATAATATTCAGTATTTCAAAAAAGGTGCTTTATTCCACTAAAATATTATGTTTCATCAGTAATATTTAAAAAATATCAGCAAATTAAAATGATTTCTGTAGGATCATGTGACATTGAAGCTAAAAATTCAGATAAAAAAAATTTATATTTTAAATTGCAATACTTTTTCACTGCTTTAACTGTATATATTTTAAACAGTACAGGTACATGTATATAAGGTCATTCACTCAGAAAACAGCTAAATTAACAATACACTGACTTTGGAATTTCATGACTTCAAGACTTTCCACCAGAAACTCTTTTTCCAGCTTTTCAACACCTTGTGCTCCTTTCACAGTACGTTTACTAGCGGAAAACTCACTAATGTACAGAATTTTTAAGAGCTCTAACACTACCATTACATTTAACAAAACAGTCCAAAAAACCCAACAACATTCATACAAAAAAGAAGGCTGCTTTTAACCTGTTTAAATTCCCTTAAAGCAATCATTCAGCCAAAATCGAAAAGTCAGTGATTATTTATTCACCCTCATGCCAATTCAAACCCGCACACTGTAATTTGTTTCCCATGAAACACAAAAGGGAAGATTTAATTTTTTTTAAATCTTCACACAGCTTTACACTACATAACAACGGAGCGGATACACCTGATGAGCTTTAAATAAACACGGTCTCAAATTGCACGTTTCAAGTTTTCTGCAGTAAGACAGCATTCTGTAAGGAAGTAATTCACTAATAATGAAACTTAAAAGCCTGTTTTGGAGCCAAAAACATTGGTTAACATGATGGAATTGTAAAGTTTTGTGAACTATTCCTGTTAAATACTGTTAGAAAAGGTTTAAAAGCATAAGAAATATCTGTGACAGATTATCTTTGGCAGTAGTTTATAGTAGTTTATATTTTTGTAAATAGACTTTAGGGCCGACAACGATGTAAAGTGAGCAGCAGCACAGGTTAGAGTTAGCTTGGACCAGCTGTTTCAGAAAAGTAAACATATTGAGTCCAATGAAGGGGAAGAGGTTCCTTACTTCCTGCCCGTTTACCCGCAAACTGCGTCACTGAAGCATTCCAGCTCTGCTCTGAAGTCACGAGATGCACGCGCACAAAACAAAACACAGACTGACATATTGGCCGAGTCTGCACCTAGCGATGATTTGAGCATGCTACCTCACAGTAAACACAGCCTGGAAACACGGCAACCTCAAAGAACAATGAAAGCTTTATGCTTTTAAGCTTTGATCGTCTGACTCGATTATGACATGCTTTAGAATGGGTGTGTTCTGCTGATAGACAGAGGTCACCTCTGTATCCATGACACCAATAACACAGCCGCTCAACACAAAGGAGGGAATCCTCTAGTTCCTTGTTCTGGTGTTTTTGTTTCTCTGTCATACTTTCTGTTCTTTCAAAACACTGCTGCACAGCCGTTTTCATTCGCAAACCTTAAGCCACACTATTCAACACTTAATGAGTTCAAAAATAAACTTTTTTTTATTATTTTATACAACTTGCATTGAGTTTTAACATTTTAATTGCACTCTGATTCTATTAAAAAAAACAAACATTGAATTTTGATATCAAAAAAGATTTCTTAACATTAAATGGATTGAACTGTGGCTGGACTTTGAGGTGGGGGCTTTCTTGGTAAAAAAGGAAATGTCTGGGATTCCACAGAAACGTCATGCATGGAAGCGCAATCTCTGCGTGTATCGACATGCTTCGTGCATTTCCTTGCCACGATCAGAGAAACATTTAAAGCAACCTTGGCTTTGAGAAACACGTAATTAAAAAGTATTTGTCTGGAGAAGATTAAAGTTAATAAAAACTACTTGGTACTCTTGTAATTTTACTAATGCTAACATAAAAACTACATTTAAAAAATTACTGTAAAAAGTTTTTTTTTTATATGACAGATTATTGGAGTCCATTTTACAGTAAAATATTAATTCAGTTCACATAATGTTTATTCTTAGTTCAATACTTATCGCTACTTTAAAACTATACTGTGAAATTTACCAGAATTTACTAAACTTAAACAATATGATGTTTACAAAGAAATTTCGAGGAGCATCGTACGCAGATCGTACGCCACTCCCTATAAATAGCTAGAGCCCTTTCCTCTCAGTATCTCCCTCCTCCTCCCCCGCTCCTCCATACTCTAGCTCCTTCTCCGGGGGGAGCCCGCTAGGGTTGATAATTCTAGAGCTCGGCAACCCGCCGAACCCTGACGCTTATTACCAGCAAGTACGAACTCGTGAAGTAATCAATGTTGTAATCAACAAACTTTATTTGAAGTGAAAATTA
>JAUCMS010000038.1:16118247-16129156 GCA_032357445.1 Enteromius radiatus
TTATGTCCATGTACTGAACTGTTATTATTCAACCATGCCAAGCTCAATTCAGTTTTCCATTCTATGGCACCTTTAATACACCAGTATTTTACAAATATGTTTGAAATGTAAAACATAATCTACCTTCATAAAGGGGCTCAAATAATTCTGGTGCCCCTTTGTCACAAAACGTATCACTTAGCACAGTTTTGTCACTACTTCCAATGTGAAATGGGTAAAATATTTCAGTACAAGCATTTCAGTCAAATACAATTTGTACAATATATCAAACCTTTAACGAGCAAGGAAAAATCAACCCACAGAAACAGTTTAAAAGTAGCTCAATTCCACAGACTTGGCAACCCAGAGTGGCGCTATAACTGATCTCCAAATCAGATGAATGTGACTCTGGCCATATTTTATTATGGTAGCTCATTTATATCACAATTATTATATAAACGTATGAATATTCGTTAACAAACATGCTGCTACTGGTTCTTTTAGTGCATGGCGTAAAAAATAACACTTGATCAAGTTTAAAATGAACAGACGTATCCTCTGTACTAAACCTGACAGATAGCTGGTCTATATATAAATGCTTAACATATTGGGAAAAATCATAGGTCAGGGAACAACGTCCAAAAGCTCATATTCTGCCCATAAAGCACTAATCATTATTTCTGTGAAGGTAATAAAAGTTGTTCTAGGTTTGAAAGTGGAAGTGGAATAACGATTCAATATGATTTAAAGTTTAAGCACAAAATGGACTAAATCTGTCGTCACTGTTGAAGTACTTGGGATCTGCGTTCGGATACTAATGGAAATGTCAATCCAGCATGGCAGACTGACCTTTAGCCTAAATGTCCTGGCAAAAAAAATCTCACCAAACCAAACCACAAAAAAAGATAGGCCTATTCCTTTCCATCTGTAAGTGACTAGAATGTCATTAGAAGAAAGCATATTTAAGATCAAAATGTATTGAGAATGTGTATTATTTATGTTTCAGGACTTTTTCGTATGTCCATTTTAAGACTTTTAAACAATGTTGTCCTTACCAAATACAGAACACTGTCAAATTTTCCAGAAGAACCAGCAGGAAGATTGTTGGTCGGGGTTATGTCTCAACGGAACGTGCTAAATAAAGACCTGTACAGATAACTCAGAGAGTAAGGAAAATATCAGCCTGAGCTTTTCCAGTCACTCCCAAGTGAATATAAATCAAATCACTCCACATTTCAGTTTGATTCAGGTTTGTGGCTTGCAAAATTCCAGCCACAATCAAATTAATTCTTCCAAAACAAGTTGAATTCTGTGTAAAAACACGTTGCAAAAGCAAGTTTACAGAAATGCGCTTACAAAAGAATTAGCTGAAAATGTGCATCCAAAACATACATAAACTCTTTTGTCATTGGAACGGATTTGTAGAAAGTTAACATCTCTTGCTCACCAATCACATCATCTGCAGTGAATGGGTGCCGTCAGCATGAGAGTCCAAACAGCAGATAAAAACATCACAATAACCCACAAGTTTAAGGCCTGGTTTCATAGACAGGATTTAGCCTAAACCAGGATTAGGCCGTAGTTTAATTAGAACATATAAGTAATTTTTATAAAGATAAAATTTAGCTCAGATTTACATTTAGTCTAGGAATATCTAGCATTGAATCACATTCTGGTGGGTTTAAACAAAAGTGTTAAGCTCATATATTTGCTAAAATGACATTACTCTATATCTATTTGAATATTTATTTCAGAGAAATGTCTTGCCCTTACAGTAAATGGGATTGCTGATTGTTTTGAAAACTGAAGGAGGAGTTGAACTGATTGTCTGTGGTAACTGGCAGCATGCCTTTGATGCTGATGATAAAACCCACAGCATGTCTTTAAACATAATCCAAAATTTCCTTAATATTGCTTCAATTCAAAGCAACCCATGAAGCAATCAGTTTAGCTATTATTCATTTTATTTTTCTTAAATCATCGGAACGGATCTGGATTCGTGCCAAAACCCTGGCAACTGAACATTACACATCCTCGGCTTTAGTGGGTGAATCCCATTGCTCGGGGGAGACTTCTGCTGGATCATACATCAGCTGATTTGTGGTCCACACACCATGTCTAATAATCCTCCTCTTGCTCCACAGCTCAAGAGACCAGAGCGCTGCCACAAACCTGCAGAAAGGGCATCATCTCTTGGTAACTGTCTGTGAAACGCCCCCACTGGAAGCACAGCACCAATCAATAAGGGTACTTGATTGTTGAGCAGGAAAGTTCTGGCGTCTCAAAAGCTAATGGGAGAGAAATTACATATTACTCACATTAGATTATATCCTTGCTTTTCAGATTTGTCCCTAACCTGCCCTCATCTGCCCAGAAATTTAGGCTTTAAAGCACTGGATTCTTTACATCATTTCCAAATATCCTGAAAGCATCGTCATTAGGGTAGATAATCTTCATTTATTGAAATTTGGGTCAGTGTTGCTTAAAGTGTATTTGTGTAATATGTTATGTTCATATATTCTTTGTATCTAAATTGTGTAATATTCTTAGTAAAAAAGAAGAATGTAACATCTCTGATATCTTGATTTATTGATAAAACCTTCATCTTGTCATGACAAGAAAAAGAAACCAAGAAAGTCATTAGAAGTCATCAAATTGAAACTCCAAAACAGAAACCATCTCAGACTGTCCTAACATTTAAACTATGATTATTTTGTTCATTTGGTTTTGTGAATTTTTTTGTGATCTCAAGTTTTTCCTGTAGAACACAAATAATCTCCACATGTAACATTTTTAAAAGGACTATGACTTTTCAAAAACACCACATAATATCAGAAAATTGTATTTTAAAAGCAGTCCATATGAACTGTGTCTTTTTAAGTCATGTGAATTTTTTAGTGTGAGAAACAAACCCAAATGTACGTTTCTGCTCACTAATAATGTTTTTTTCGCTCTGAGATTCAACTGTTGTTGTTCGGAAAAGTTGTAAAGATTGGCTTTGTTCAATAAAAATAAAAATAACTGCATTTACGTTTGAAACTAAATGAGAGCTATAAGAAAGCGTCTTCTACTTTCGTTTCTCTATCTCCAGTCTGTGCTCTGGCGCCTCCTGTGGGCTGTAGGTAGAAAATGTATGTTTTTATCACACAAACCTGAAGGGTCTGCTTGTGTAATGAGTCACATGAGATTACAGCCCTGTTTTAGATGCTTGCATCATGTACATTAGTGGTCTCTAAGGTCGGTCTTTAAAACAAAACAGTACAATACCTAGTGAATAGCTTGAGCTATTCTTGCTTTTCATCCAAAGGACCATTCTTAATTACTCATTCCTTACAATCCAATATTTGTAACAGCAGGTTTTGCATATTTATACTTTTTTTGTATTTAAATTCTGTTTTAATATCAGCTTTATGCAGCTATGTTTAATAATAATTATTATTTTTTAAATAAACTTACCACATAGTGGTTCTCAACTGTTCCAAAACAGGTCGTAGTATTGTTAAAATCATGTATATTGAAATGTAATTAACAGTATAATTGTGCAAAAAAATATTGCAGCATATGAAGAAAAAACCCTACTACAATAGCCTATTTGTTGGTGTTATTGTCTCAGACTGAGCATCCAATCCAAGTATTTTAATGCAAATTTACCACAATGCTAATTTGTATCTTGCCAATGAATTTTGGCTACCTCCGAAATGTAACAGCCTACTTTAAGATAACAAATTTTGGTCACCATTTAGTACCCACTGCATCTTGAAATAAAGCCAGCCCAGAGCCACTGATTTAATGCCCTGCAAAATGTGTTGAAGCTGAAATAAATTAATTTTGGAAAGTTTGCTCGCAGTGTCGCCGAACTTGATTCTCTTTTGTTGATAGATGATGAGACGCATGATTCATTCTTTATTGAGAACCTGTATAGCAGACAAAACCTGGCAAAGAAATGAGATGAAAGTGCAGAGAAGAGAAGGTGTAATAACGGTTTTCAAAGTTTTCGCTTGACTTAATTCAGTGTTGATGAATTAAACATGGCAACGGCTGCCGCCCACTCCTGTAGTTAGGTAATACCAGTGGCGCGTAGAGACCATATGCTCCTGAGAGCGTGTGTATATGTGTGTATTTTTACTTAGTCTAGGGGGGGATGTGCAGTGATGACTCACTCCCTTTCACTTTGTTTTTACCCCCCTCGATACTAAGAATGGAGCCTGGAAGAAATGTTGGATTAGGCATCTCCACGTAGCGAAAGCGTGATTCCTTTTCTTGTTTGCATCATGTTCCTTTATATCCTCCTTGCGTTTGATGCTATTTTAATAACTCTGACTGCTACAAAAGCAAAAGTTGAGATAATTGGCGGTGTCTGCAATTACACTGAGAAATGGCGTGCTCTCAAACTGAGCAGAGATTATTTTGCTAACTACTAGAATGCACTTTTTTACTTAATCCCTAAACACACTGAATAATTTTCGTCTGTCCCAGACATTGGTCCTATGTCGTACAATGAGAAAGGTTCACAGATGGCCGTTGTCAGTAACAGTATCAGAAACTCAGCATGATTATTGCAGAGTGTGTTTGCTGCTAACCCACGTTTTCTGACCAGAAAACCGCTAAAACATTTTGGTTGATCAAGGGTGCGTTTCCCTTCAGAACCAACCTCTTCAGTCACTCAGATGTCAAGGGTAAATGACTACTGCTATGTTCATTAATAGACTCCACAGCAAAACACCTCAATCGCTCAGGAGTCTTGCTTGTCTCTGCATCTTGGACTGGCTCACTCAGGGCGGGTCTGAGGTAAGACACCAGTTCAGTCTGTGTGACATGCTGCTGTCAATCAACTATGGTGGGAGTGGCCTATGTCGGTGTGACGCCAGGCATTTGAGAATGGCTTGATTTCAGAAGGGGCAACTTATTTTATTAAATTGAAAGAAAACTAATGGGTGGATCTTTATCATTGTAGGGTGGTTGTGTACACAAACTCCCAACACACATTTCAGTTTAAACAGCTTGTAAAAGTGCATGTACCACCAGATGACCCCTTTAACATTTTTTTTTTTTCAGTGTAATAGGGATCCCAAAAAACATACTAGAAATGCTTTAAACTACACAAGCTTGATTTTGTGCATTTTAAAATGTGACTATATATGCACAGTTTATAGTTCAATGCAATATGCATGGCAGTCTCAACATTGCCTCAGGGGAGAACAGTGAGAACAAAAATTATTGGAATATATTTTACAAGAAAATCTTTTAATGCTCAATTTAATGTGTTCTTGGCATTACTTTGCAATTATTTGTGAAGTGTACTTGCAATTTTGAAATAATAAATACATTAATGACAACACTAACACTAAGTGAAAAGGATTTTTTTGTTATAAATGTTTATTAGATTGTTATCAAAAATTGTGATGCAATGATACTGTCACCTACTACTCACTCACAAACAACAGCCACAGATCCGGGATCAGCCACCACCACGCGATCCCAATCACCTGAATATTGAACACCTGATTCCAATCACCTGTGCACTATTTAAGAGGCAGCTTCAGCTTCACTTGTCAGCTGAGCTCAAGGTCGCAGTGCTCCCAAGCAACTTTGCCTGTCTTCCCTCACAGAAGGATTCGCTTCACATAAAGACTGAGTATATTCATATTACCTTATTTTACTTACCGGAGTTCACCCTTGAACTTGTGCTGGACTGTTCACTGCCTGCTGCTGTGCCTGGTGATACTAATCACTCACCTCTCAGTTGACTTCCTGATGTTATTTTCCAGAGCTGTAAATAAAAATACCTGAATTAATCCAAGTTATGTGTTCTCTGCCTTCATTGAGCCTGACAGGAACAAACATACTCTGTGCCATTTAATCATAATGTTGTCTCTCTATTTGTTGGAGATTTAAAGTGGGGAAAAGGTTGTGGGGGCTGATATTTATAAAAAGCAATTTTTAAAGAGAATACATAAATACAGCAAACCTTTTTTAAATTGGCATTTTGTCAAGACAACATGAAATACCTTTAGATCAAACTGATCGGTATACAACAAAATTCCCTTGAAAAACGTTTTAAAGAAAATCCTACACCAGTTTTTAGTAAAATGTAGAGCAAATTAGTAGAATTTTGCCCCTTTCCTTATGTGATCTTATGTTAACCTGGCCATTCTTCTTTAAGAAAACACAGCTAATCATGGCTTTCCAAGGGCTTGGCGTTGGAAAGGTCAGGGGAACTGCTTGGAATGTCTTGGATAAAAACAGCACCGAGCGAAGAGTAGCAGGGAGACGCCAAATCTGCAGAGAAACATTGCTGATGGCTCATTAGCACCGCCTGAATGCTTCATCAAAATGTCAGGCCCGGGTCAGACCGGAAGGTGAGATCCACAAGCTGACATCTGGGGAGGTCTGATAGAGTTGGAGACATTGTGAAGGATTGGGGACCTGCACCTTACACACCACTGCTGAGGCTGACACACGCTTGGCATTTCACATGCTCACGGAGAAGCAGAAAGGTTGCATAACCCGAAGGAAAAAATCTGGGAAAAGTCAGGGCTGATTGCTGTTTTAAGAATAGATGAGGATGTGGAGATCAAGCACTGATACTGTGCTCTTGACAAGTCTTTTAAGACAGAATATATACACACACATAGAAGGGTTTTATTATTGATGTCAGGATATAAAAATCACATCGGTAATAAAAAAAAAAAAAAAAGAGGAAGAAAAAAATCTCATAATTTAGTTTAGTTTTAGTTTAATAAAAACTGAAATTTATTTTAAAAACTATATAAAGACTTGAATAATGACACAACACAATTAACAAAAATAAATACTATTTTAAGATAATTAAAACACTTAAATGTTAGCTAAAATTTCAATAAACAAAACAAAAAATATATATATGTACTGTATGTAGGCAGTATTATCACACTATAATAGCTTCTTAAAACATTATTATTTTCTATTTGAAAGTATCTGATTAAATGCATAAGCTGGAGATATGGCACAAGCATGCATGAAGATTCAAGGCTAGCTTGCATCAAACATTTATGCATTTAGGAAATGTTTTTGTTTTTTTTTAATCCAAAGCAACAACACTGCACTGTTGTGAACCAAACCCATGACCTTGGCGTTCCTACACCGTTATCTACTGTATTAGCTGCAGGAATCCAGAATGGAAACACATCCCATGTCCCAAGTAATTTAATGCATTTCTGTCCAATAAAAAAAGTTAAAAGATGGGCAGTGACGTTATGCTGCCTTGCAAGACGCCTAGTTCTGACCAAGTTTACATGTTTCCCAGAAGTCACTGCAATCACTCAGCCAAAATTTGACTTGCCCTTCAAGTAGGCCCACCCTCTTTGTATCCAAATGGTTATCCAACATTTCCCTTTGTATTAAACAATGGAGTCTCAATAACTGTGAGGATCCAAAGAAAAGGAGTCTGGTAGTGATGTGTTCCTTCAGATCAGCGTGTGCCTGCAGAAAGTGAGAGTCACAGCCGCCACCTAGTGGTTATTGTTGGACATTTAAGCCAGATTTATTACAGCTAAATAAAACTAAAACCATAAACATGTATTACATTAATTAAAATAAATATTAAAGAAGGATTTTTATTAGCATTAAAATACACTCAGAAATAAAGGTACAAAGGCTGTCACTGTGGAACACATTTATAAATACACAAAAGATAATAAATAAAAGATATAACCAACACTTTATAATAAGGTATATTAGTTAACATTAACATTAGTTAACGTGAACTAACAATAAACAATACTTCTATAGCATTTATTAATATTAAAGTAAATTTTGTGTTAAAGTTGTGTTAACATTAGTTAATGCACCATAAACGAAGATAAACTTAACAAGGAATTATTTAATTTTTATTAACTAACATTAACGAAGATGAATAAATACTGTAATAAATGTTCATTAACTAATGTTAACAAATGTAAAGTGTTACCAAAAAATAACTTTAACAAACACTACATAGACAAATTGATCTATATAGTAAAAAAAAAAAAAACACATAATGACTAAGATTTTAACTAAAATTAAAATAAAAAAATAGAACATTTAACAAAATAAATAAATAAAAACTAATAAAACCAGTTGTATCGAGACATACTTTTTGACAAATGTATGAACTTCATGTAGCCACATCTAAAAATAAAAACCAGCAGCTTTTTTTAATGCAACTTATATCTGAGTTTAATAAAATCCTTAATGTCAAGGAGCGACCTTGGATCTTCTGAAACAAAGAATAAATACGCAGTTAAAAGTCAAAGGGAGTAATTTTTTTGTCAGCGACACGTGTCTTAGGGGTCAGTGGCTGGCGCCGGGACAGCAGGTGACAGCTGGCCTGTCATCGCACGCGACCGCCCGCTGTTGTCCCGACAGAGCCCTCCACCGTTCACTCCCCGAGGAGCAGAACAAAGGACAGGCACCTTGTTCGGCGCCTGCCGAGGGGCGAGGATACACTATTGTTTGCGCTTGGCTGCAAAGGCTGGCGAGAGCACGCTATAAAACAATGGAGCTGAAGACCGAGTCCATTTTCTAGGCCCTGCTAAAAATAACATGGTTCATTGACCATCATAAATCCCCAGAGCATTTCAGACACTTCTGTGGACTGCTGGAGCGCGTCATGGAGCTCAAAGCTTCCAGGGAGGAATTCATCATTGAAGATCAGTTTATAGGTTGAGGGGTCAGGTTTGCTTGTAGACATCGTTTCCTCATTTGTGTCCCCCTCCAAGTTCAAGAATGCAGGAAGTTCTATAGTCTGGATGCCTTCTAGACACGAGAGCACGTCTTACCAATAAAACCGGCCAATCTGAGTGCTCATAAATCAGATTTGCAGAGTACAGGAATAATATTTGGGAGTCAGAAATTAAATCCATGGCTTAATTTACAATGACATAAAATTGATTATAGTTTAGGATTTCAGATATGAAAGCTTTTGAAGAACTTAGTGACAGTCAAACTATTAAAGACACAAATCTAAAATCACAGAAATTGTTATATAATAAATTGGCATTTAAATGAGTTAAAACTTAATTATGAATTTGGCTTTGAAATTTAGAATAAAACTAATATATTTTTTTAAACACCACAACTTTGTTGAATGAAACTATTTGTTTTATATAAAACAAATAATTTCTGTAAGTTTTATACTAATACAAGTTATTTAAAATAAAAATAATAAAATAAGCAAACAAATAATGAATAAATGGATGGAAGGAAGCAAGCTTTTTTTCATTTTCTAAATAATAAATAAATAAACAAAATAAATAGAAAAAAAGTGAAACAATCAAATATACAAAACATATATATATATATATAAATGTAATATGTACAACTAATGAATAAATGTAACAAATATATTTAAGAAATTTTACACTGTAAAATGTGTCATGGCAACTTGTTTTTACTTGAACTCAAAATAAGTTAATCAATTTAATCTTTTTTGTAACCCAAAACCAGAAATTTATATATTTATTAGTTTAATTCAACAAAGTTGAGTTGTTCAATACCACACCACAACACAATACATTACAGTATGTTTTATTTGTTTCATTCTAAATTTCAAAGCCAATTTCATAATAAAATTTTAACTAATTTAAATTTCATATTATATATATATATATATATATAGCATAAATATAGAACATAGAATACATTATAACTGGTCTGCTCAAAAATATAAAAATTGTATAGAAATATGTTCAATCACTGTTGATTGTACAAACTGTACAAGCTAAAACATGCATTTCATTAAAACATCCAAGTTTCTCTAATATTACAAAAAACTAGAAAAAAGTGGTATAAAAGAGGGATAGAAAACATAACTGAGGGAGAAAGAAAGGCATTAATTGGAGAAGTTTTAAAGTTTAAATATAGGAAGGGTTATGTTTGTTTCTTTTTACAGTACGTACATCATTTTCCTTTTGCACGGAGCACATATCGTGATTTGGTTTTGGATCGGACCAATGGCTATGGGGTGTATAAACAGAAATCTAAATATTTCAGAAACAATTACTGGCAGTCTTTCAAAGTGTTTAAGTAATGTTCCTCCATAATATCTAATGGGTTTTAATCAGAACATTTGCTGTTTTTTGAGAGATTTGACTTTATTTGGCTTAGTTAACTGTCTCCAAAAACTGCAAAACCTTTATATTTATTACATAAAAAGAATTGAAAAGAAATTCAATATCTGAAATATGTAGATGTTTTGGTTTTTCTTTAAGTGAAATGCTATCACTTAGTAAAAAAGCTAAACTAGTTTAAACTGGATAAATGTCCTCCGTGCCCTATCCCTACACTGTATGTGTGACAAACCAGAACATACTGGCTCAGCAGTAAGAAGCGGTTCAGAGAAATAGTCACTTCTTGTTTTTGTTTTGATATGAAATCATTGACTGTACAGTTGCCCCTTGATAATGAATCTGTTTTTCTGACCCACTGTTCAATTCTTTAAATTCCAGAAGGAATCAAGGAAACGTCTTTTCTTAAGTGGATCACATTACAGCAGTTTCCTGCCGCGTTCCCAACATTTCCAGGTCAAATACATTCACAATAAAGACAGACCGCTGATTCAGACGAGGAGACGGGAATATGATCACAAACCAAAGGGACAAAACAGGATATTGATGACAAGGTGCTTTCCTATGTCACTGAATGATAATTTGAGTGACAAATGAACTTCCAGTCAACTTCATTTCACCACAATAACACATACAGTCGTGGCCAAAAGTTTTGAGAATGACACAAATATTAGTTTTCGCAAAGTTTGCTGTTAAACTGATTTTAGATCTTTGTTTCAGTTGTTTCTGTGATGTACTGAAATGTAATTACAAGCACAAAGGCTTTTATCGACAATTACATGACATTTATGCAAAGAGTCAGTATCTGCAGTGTTGGTCCTTCTTTTTCAGGACCTCTGCAATTC
>JAUCMS010000038.1:16131035-16142650 GCA_032357445.1 Enteromius radiatus
TTTACACAGTGGAAAACCAAACAGCCGAGTCGAGTCGAGCCGAGGCGAGCTGGTACTGTGTAGTGGAAAAGCGCCATTAGTTTTTTTTCTGAGCCTAAAATCAACATCATCAAGAATAACAAAAAACCCAGTCAGGCATTTTAAATATTATAAAGGATATTTATATAACTTTTTCTTTCGTATTTTTCACCAAAGCTATGTGAAACATTAAAGCAAGCACTTCACTTTAATGAGATATGCTTTCTATCGATACAAAACTTGATGAGTACACCACAGCGGGAGGCCTTGTCCATGTAACATATATATTTATATTTCGATTTATATTTATGCCTATATTTATATATAAAAAGAACAGTGGTGGACATGGAAGATGGCAGACAAAGTGAAACATTAAAAAATATATAAATGTTATTAAATCTACTAAAATTAATTTAATAACACATGATAAAACCTAAGTAGTACTAGTAGTTTAATCAGACCATATTACTCAGTATTTGTTGTTTTTTTGTGTACCTGTTTATTTATATATTTTTCGCATGCTTACTATATTGCATAATTAGCTTTGAATTCAATGGCAAAAAGTGACTTTGGATAAAACTAGTCTTTTAAATACTATCTCTAAATTAGTCTTTTGAATACTATCTGTATGGCAACAGAGTTGCTGCCTAGAGCTTTCCATTTGCTGCCTTAAAAGGTAGTTGCTTATTTGGACAGCAAAGGAGTACGTTGATTTTGGACCAGTGCCAGAGTCTGCCCGTGTGGCACAACCTCACTTATTATATTCTCTGGCAGCCCCCAGTCTTTGTGCCCGTTTTAAAGGATTTCTAACATATTTAGTGCTCAGATTAAAACAGTGGTTCTGGAAATAGTACCTTGGCGCCCTCCGAGTGTCTCCAGGAGGGTGTTTTCTCATCGGCAGGTGGTAAGGGTGCCCTGCTTCTGCACGTCCATGGCAGCGCCTGGTGCTTGGTATACTGCGGAAAGATGGCTGAGAGAGATGAAAGGCCTCTGTAGAGGCTAAATGACACATGCAGCAATGAACCAGCCTCTTGTCGCATTATATTTCTGCAACCAGTGACTTATAGAAAGTAAACGAGTCAGTCTGACCTCTTTTGTTATTTGTGGGTGGTTATACAATTCATGACATTGTAGCATTCACCCTGCATTCAGCAAAAAGGAGCCAAAAAGATAAAAATGTCTGCCAAGACTATATTAAAACCAGACTATGTCCAGTCACTGAGTCAAGGGTTGATGACAATCAATCAAAACAGACCAAAGTGCATTATTATTAGAAAATCCAACTGTTTCTCCCCCCTGAACATTTAACAATGAAATAAGTATTTCAAAAAGGACCAAATTACATTGCATATTTAAGTTAAAAAATACTTATTTAAATTATAAATTGAAATTATAATTTTATAAATTAATTTTAAATAATTTTAGATAAATTACACACACTTCCACTGAAAGATTGGGGTCTGTAAATTTATTTATTTGTATTTTTTGAAAGAAATTAATTCAGCGAGGATGGATTGAACTGATAGTGACAGTAAAGACCATATATATATATCAATAACAATTCATGGCAATGATTTCTGTAGAATAATGTGAGACTGAAGCTGAAAAATAACAGGGATAAATTATATTTTAACATATACAAAAATAGAAAACATTTAAATTGTAATAATAGTTCACAGTACTACTGTTTATGGGATCTGTATCAAATAAATGCAAACTTGGTGAGCATAAAATAAATAAAAAAATTATTTACTGACCCCAAATGTGTATTATTGTCTAGAATTTATGCATATATATATATATACATATATAATATATATAGTACTAAAACAGTTTTCATCTCAGTAAGCGAGGACCACAAGGCAACTTTTACTGCAAAACATTTTTATTTCAACTGACCGCAGAGTGTTTTACAGAGGAGCATTTGTACATAAATAGAGGTGCTGGAAAGCACAGCTGTTTGCTCATACAAAATTTAAAAAAGAACATATCATACACTATCTACACACGCCACTTCTTGCAGAGCGGCATTTAACAAGGATTGTCAGAAATCCATTTGCACACTTTAAAGTCTGAGAGGAGTTGCATTTTTGCATGCAACCACTGAGGTACAGACACGTGACCGGGTTGAATGCTGTACGTTAACAGATGAAACAGCTTCAGTCAGGGATGTGTGGTATTATGTCCCTCTCTGTATTGCAATATTCTCCATCTCAAGTATTTTCAAGGCCTGAAATCTTGCCAGCCGTTCATGGCACATCTTCAACTCTTTTCAGACACATTTATCTTATTGATACCAACTGCCCAGTCAGCAGCTCTGAATATGATTGGGTCATAAAGACCCCACTTTATAGTCGAGCTGCTTAAACTGTTATGATCCTCAAAACTGTGCAAACAACCAAAAGCAAAACTTTCTATCACTTCAACAAAAATAAAGAAAGACATTATAGGTTTTTGCAGAGCTATATGAACCCATAATCTTAAAAGCAGCTATAAAAGTATTTCAAAACAATTCAGCTCAGTCAAACTTTATCAAAACATCTGAATCACTCAAACGTTCTAGGAAAGGGAAAACACTCCATCACAAATCAGTAAACACTCAAACACACCTACATACCCGGACAGCACACTAAACACATCTACACCTAAAGCTTGTGTTTCAGACACGCATCATGCTAATCATGTGAAACACACATGATATGTTCAAATATGCCATTAAATTAGTCAACTATCTTTTCTTTATCATACAATTCAAAGCAACTGTATGAAATATTCATTTCAAAATCATTCTGATGGTACAAAGTAAATGGCTTCTGTTTCTTTCCCGCGCTTGGCACAAACGTCTGTTCCGGAAGTTCTTTGGTGAGCGGGTACGAAATTCGGCGAAAACAGCTGACTGCTTTACTGTTGTAACAAATACACGTGAACAGTTATCCACTGTAATTACGTCTACACTAATCCGAATAAAACTATAGTTTTCAATCGTTTCTGAGGAGTTGATCATTCACACTGAAACGACTGAAAACGCTTACGTTCCTGTACTGCGCATGCGTGAAACGATTTGATCTGCGTCATTATCATCTGCCGTTTATTTACTTACATTACGTCTTCTTTGAAGAAAAGCTATCTGGAGCATGTACAAACTGATATTAATCTTTAATATGGCTGTCAAAATTGAGAGCAAACAAAACAACAGCTGTACACAATGCCGTCCGCCATTAGTTGAATTGGTCATATGACTAAAATGCGTCATCTTTTTCGAAAGCCTCTGTTTTCACAGCCCACACTGCGACGCGAAAACAGCGTTTTCAAATTTATTCACTTTGGAGAGCCTTTTCAAAAAGCTCAGTTTTCCTTGATCAAAAACGCCGCCTCAGTGTGGACGGGAGGCCAAAACGGAGAGAAAAAGATGCTTTTTCAAACGAAAACGTATTAGTGTTGACATGGCCTTACACTTATTTAACTGTAGGGGGCTCCAAAGTCACAAAAATGCATAAAACTACACACAGTTGCTTTAATCAACTTTTTCATGGTATACAAACGTGGACTGAAGAAATTATAAATATACACAGGTAACATTAATTTAACTAATATATTCAAATCAAAGCATGTTGTCAGAAAAGTATAAAACGTGTATGGCTGCATTCAGAATGGAATACTAACATACTATGCATTACGCACTCAATGTAACGTTAGACAGTATTTATTTTTTATTTTGTGGTTATCAGGGTAGTGTGCAAAAACTATTGTCTTACTTAGGCTAGTATTTAGTAAAAGTATCCAAACTTTCTTAAATCAAGATACATCATCTTAAGAAGCAAAATAGCGTAAGATACTTTTCTATAATAACAATAAGAAATCAATAAGTGGGGCTATAATAAAAAAATGAAGCACTTTCATGCTTAAAACAACATCTGTCTGTCAGTGGGCTAAGAAAAACAAACTTAACTTGTTTTCCTTTTGAATTTGAAAGTTTTTATTCATGTATCTGTCCAGTTTCAAGTTTAATCTTACTTCATTTTGATTCATTTGTCAGAAAACGAGACTTAATGTAGACTATTTTCATTTAAACTCCTTAACTGTCACTGTCACATTTTTAAACATAGATATTAAAGTGCACTATCCGAACATAAATTGTTATAATTCATGAACGAATACATTTTTACCAAGTACCATTTCCATTGTAAGGCAATGTCTTATTTTAAAATGCTGAGGGGACGGGTGACAGTTAAGAGACTAATAATGTTTAGATAATTGTTCTGAAAAAACAAGTAAAATAATACTAAAATTAAGTTTAGACTTAAAATAGCATAAATAGCATGGTAGTATGTCATTCTGAACAGCTTAATAAAACTATAGTACTGAATAGTTCAGTAATGAATTTCCAAATTAAACAATTACAAAGCAAATACATATCAAAAATCAATGAAAAAACTGAGAGTTCCTCCATACAGTGTGCCTCAACACATTAGACCTGCATAATTCTACAGATACAATCACTCATTCACAGTCCACTGACGCCCTCTGCTGGTCTGGTACTGAAAGTGAACTTTTAGTTGCATAAGATTGGAAAGAAGTAAATAGCCATTACATCCAACACCCTCATCAATACCATAACACATTAATAACGTCTGAAATTCTTTCACAGTATCAACAAATGGGAAATCAGCCTTTCGGGAACAGCATTGTTCAGACATCAGTGCTGAGAAATCTGACAAGCAAAAACACATATTATAAAAAAAGTCACAAACTCAGCTTTTCATAAAAATCATATTAAGTCCTAAAGCTGAAGACATAAGAAATACTTTGGCTTAAATAAACATTATGTCACTGACAACAGAACAATAAAGCAAAAGGAATCCCATGAATCCTGTGTGTTCCAGTGGCTTCAGACATCACTTGTTTCATACAATGCAGTTTTTAAATCAACAATCAGTCATTATTCACTTTTGCCACACATGAATGAACTGTTAATAGACAAATATTAGGAATATGCTCTTTTGTAATAATTAATAAAGTAATAAACAGGTGAAATTTGGAATCAGTTTTTTGAGTTTTTGAAATGGCTCACATGCATGAAAAACATAAATAATACTTTCAAATAATAATTAAATCAGAGGCATACAGTACCAAATGCAACTGAGTTTGTTCTTGTTTAAAAAGCGAAGCCTATATATAATGCATATTAAAAGGTATTAGAATGTCTAACGTAATTGATTCCTAAATTTAAATTAAATAAAATTTTCATAATTATCATTAAATAAATTTTTATTATGAAGCTTTTTAACAAACATTCAGTGCTACACACATTTTTGCACCCATTTTTCCATACGCAACTCCCCAATTTAATACTAGTTTGTTCAAATCCCTAACCAGATTTCTTTATACCAGTAATAACAGTGATTCTTGCCTTGGTAACTGAGTATTCTGCATATTTATGAATGCCTTCATGATGCATTATATATATATATGTATAGCTTCATAGAAAGTGCTACAAAATTAATATATTAAAATATGAAAACAATTACATTTAAAAATTAATCAAAAACTCAGTTGAATGGTCTTGAACTATTAGGTTATTATTAGCATTAAGATTCAAGGTGTTTATAAGAAGGAAACAGAAAAACAAAGAAGGTTTTGCCAGTAATAAAGCCAGTGGCAGCAGAGAGGTATCATAAAACACACCGCTGTCATCACATTCCACACTGATCACTGTTTAAGGAATTGTTCCCCCAAAAATGAAAACGTACAAACCTTCAATCCATCCATGAATTTGTTTCTTCATCATTACAGATTTAGCAGGACAAATATAGCATTACATCACCTGCTCACCAATGGATCCTCTGCAATACATAAGTGTAAAAAACATAATTATTCATAAGTAATCCACACAACTTTAACTAACATCCGAATTGAACTGAAAATTCAATCAGCAAAGATTTGACATTAAAAATGTCTTTGTTTTTTGCAAACACACAGCTTTTACTTTATACCATGTTAACTGATGGACTGGATTTGTGTGGATTGTTGTGAGGATTCTATCAGCTCTCATCCTGATGCCACCCATTCACTGCCAAAGATCCATTGGTGAGCAAGAAATGTAATGCAAAATTTCGAAATCTCATCTACACCGGACACAAGTTTCAGCAAATTTTCATTATTGGATAAACTATGTGCTTAACATGTTAACACGGGGACACTTGCTCCTGTTCCTTACAGGACTGTAGTTCATATTGTTTCGGTGAAGTCCATCAGAAAAAGGGAAACTTACGGAAGGCAAATAATTATCAGTGCAATTCACACATCTGTCGGCAAAGACCCATGAGTGACCGCTTTCATTTTGGCATCACACAAGAGCTTTCAAGTAGGTTGAACTTGTGATGCCAAAGGACAAAATCACCACTTGGTATACTTAGTCATACGCCAGCCTCTCAAACTAGTCCAGGACAAAATTGTCTCTCATGTCTTTTAAGGCCTGAGGTTTAAAGTCCCCATATTTCAGCAGGGAGAGTATTGCCACAGTAATGCTGGATAAGAATGGATTATACACAAAGACGTTAAATACTGTGTACAAGGACAAGATCAGAATGTTTCTGTGATATAATCGCAGTTGGTGGATTACATCACATCTTGACACAGAACAAGACATTGTAGGCCATAGTCACTTTTTGAATACTTGTCATCTTTTTTTTTTTTTTAAACTGACGTTTGATTAAATAACACAGTTAAAATTGATATTAATGTTCCATTATGTGTTACGATAAGGCATTTTTATATTATGGATAAATTTATATTGGTTAAAAAAGACCAGATTACACCTAAAACTCCTTGAATTAATGTCCATACTGCATCCCAGCATACCTTTTCTTACATCTTTTAGACAGTTTTCGAAATGTGCAAAGTGGAAGAAGAAAACTAGATGTGGTAATACTGCTGGACCAGAGGGACCAAATATATAATAATACAAACAGGAATGTTTTGGGCCATTCAGCAGAGCACAATTCAAAAATGTTTGACTACAGACAAACAGTCAAATTATTAGTGGATGACTTCGATGCATCCATCTTGGCGTTACAGCCCAGTTTACGGCTCCAAAACCACCCAGCTGAACATAAAGCTGAAGCGATCCATGTGCAAAAACAAAACAAATGTTTAACAAAGAAACACAGACATCTGAAGAGTCATCTCAATCCTCTATCGAGGCAGTTGGCACGTTGACTGAGTTTAGTTGTTGGCCTATAATGCTGTTTTTGCTTCTTGAAATAGTGGTCCATTGGCCATTAGTGACTCCTGAAGCTCATCGTTTTGTACCGCAGGCCAAACTTCTGTGATTTAACCTCACTCACCTCGACCCCGGCTCTTCTGCCGGGTGATCGGCTGCTGGGTGTGTCAGTCAATAACGCTTTCAGTCCGTTTAAAGAGTGGCCAAGATCCGTGAGAATGAGATGATGACGGTGAAAGCAGTCTGGCCCACCCCAAACACCAGAGCTTCGAGAGGAGCCATGTCCTTTCCTGCCACACGATACACACCTGCCACTGCTGCACCTGAGACAGGAGACATCAACATTCACATAGATTTAAAAAGAAACATCGGAGGCGACACATAACCTCCAAGACACATTCAGGTCTAGTGAGCCACAAAAGAGCAATATGTAAAATGATAAGACCTGTGGCTGTCAGTTAATGTCTCTCTCTCTATCTATCTTTCTCTCTCTCTGCAAAATCCATATTAATAATAAAGCAGGTCACTGGGAATGGCCACTACAGTGTACGGCTATATATAAATGGAGTCAAACCCCATTTGTGTCTGACTTGAGAACAGCTAATTCACTGACACCCTGCTCATTGTCTTTACAACATCTTACATTATAAAGATGCACCGAAAGTTTGGTAGCAAAAATAAAAAATGCATTAAAAAATATGCTTTCAGTTTCAGCCAAAATAGTTCTGAAATCATTGACTGTAACATTAACTCCTTCCACAAAATAAACTTGAATGAACATCAGAAGAAGGAAACATTAGAACTTACTGAACGAATTTATGTCTCATGTAATGTCTCAGTGCTTCAACCGCAGAAATATGTCAATCACTCATTATATTCACCTCAGGAAAGTCAATTAATATCCATAACCTCAACAGTCAGCTAGAAAGAAAAGAACTCTAAAGAACAGCATTTTGTTAAATATATGAACTATAATACATATCATATTATAATATTCATATCATATAAATCATATTTTTACTGCATCTATGGTCACTCCTTCATCTATGGTGCGCCTATTATGTTCATTACATAATGCTAATTATAGTGTATTTTATTAATCACATAAAAATATATTTTTCCATCAGAAAAAGCTTTTTTCAGAATTGATGAAAAAAATGAAGAAATGCAATGCATAAATGCATTAATGAATCAAGTTCAAAACAACCAGGGACATTTAATAATACCAATGCCATATTGGTTTTAAGAACATGCAGACATATTTCTAAAATTGCTTAGACCGCAAAGGCTGGTAAGAAAAGCAGAAGTGAGCGAGTACTGACTAGTGATGACCCCGCCAGTAAGAGAGGCCAAGAACCCCACGCTGATGAGCACCACTGTGATGAGCCGTCCTCTCTTATGACGCTGCAGCGTCACACACATCAGCAGACCCACGGCACTGTGAACGAACAGAGACGAGAATAGACACCACAGGAACACCCAGTACCACATCTCTGCAGACAGAGAGAGAGACAGAGAGAACAAACCGGTCAGAAAGTTAGCTGGTTTCCAGATATGCACAGCATTTCTTTCAGGAAGCATATGCATGAATGTCAGCTTCATTCAGCAAGTGGCAGCCAGTTATATCAGTTATTTTAGTGCATTTTACTTTAATATTGTGTAAAACACATACTGATGATTCAAACTGAAAACGGATGTTGAAGCATAGTAAACATTCATAACACTGGAATATAATTCTGAACCAAATCATGCATAGCTGCAATTTTCTGTGTTACTGGTCAAACTAACTAATAACAAAATACATGGGTCTTGTTTGTTCTTATTTCTTAAAAAAAGCTTTCGCTTCCATTGAGGGAAGAGGAACTGTTTTGTGAGGAACCGCTGCTAAAGGGAAACTGACAAACTAAAATGTAAGCATACAGTACTTGTACACTTCATACAGTAATTAATTACAACTAAAAGACCATAGCAACCTTTCTGTTAATGTTATATTAATCTGTCATTTGTTACTTTTCAAGTGCCTTTTAAACTCAAAAGCCAAAATGTTCAAAACTGTCTCAACTGCCATAGTCACCGCTAACTTGCAGCATAACGGTTTTCAACATTAATAACCAGAAATACTAAATAATATTAGTGATTAGTGAACTAAAATAATGACTATCATCACATGCATTAAAATACATTACATATACCTACATACATATATGTGCATAAATACATAAATAATATCATCTGTGAACAATGTTCTATTGTGTGTCATATCCAGTCAAACTATAATTTAGACCAATTATGCATTAAGCATGAAAATAAATGTCACAGTGTATACACAGAAAATTTTAATTAGCTTTGGCAAGACAAAAGAATCAGTCAGTCTAAAAATGCATAAAATGCCATTTCCACATCATAATTCTATTACACAATTTGGTGCACATGATATAAATGACAAAAACTACATCATTCTGTACGGATATGCTCTCTTGGAACAAATTTAATTAAAACATAGCCAAATGTGCCTGTATTTGAAGAAGAGTCTTGAGTCAGAACACATCATAACAGAGCAGAACAGACCGTACTTATAACAGCGAAGCTCAATAAATACTCTCTCACTGTCTCCAACCTCGCTTTCTCATAAACTGTCCGTTCTACTTTCATTTACTCTCTCTCTTTCACACTCCATATACCTCTCTCCGTCTAGCACGAGCTTGGAGACTGTTATTATTTAAGTGTCTTTTCCACACAGCTCTGAGGGGAGTAAATGGTCCGTTTGGCTCCGCTGATAAGAACGAGACAGCTCTGGAGCTTTCCAGAAGATTCCAGGACATGGCTGAACATCGTAGCTCAACAACCAAACTGATTATCAAACTGCTGTACTCTGCTAAAAGCAGCTTCACATAAATGAGAAATGCTTGAAAAACCACACACTCAGGCAGAAATACTGCTGACAGCCATAATTTAACATGGCAAAGCAAATGTGTCAAGTGACAAACGCTATACAGTGCTGATTATAGCTTTTGTTTACCCTAAAGCATGAAGAGATGTTATCATTAAATTTTTTGCTATGTCACCATGCCAACTACCTATGTACGAAGACCCTTAAGTGCACAAAGGCTGCAAACAGTAATATATAAAAAGTGGTAACACTTTAGGTTCATTAGTTAACAACATCAGTTAAAATGAACTAAAGAACGAGCAATACTTCTACAGCATTATAAATTTTAGTTAATGCTACTTTCAGCATTTACTAATTCACAATGCACTGTGAGCTAACATGAACTATCAATGGTTGTATTTTTATTCATGTTAACAAAGATGAATAAACACTGTAATAAATGTATTGGTCATTGTTTGTTCGTGTTAATTAACACATTAACAAATGACACCTTGTTGCACAGTGTTACCAAAAAAAGTAAAATTGTGAAATATAATTAACATTTAAAATGACATTACTGCAATTTAAAATTTCTATTTCTGTATAATTTGCATCTGTGATGGAAAGCAGAATTTCAGCATCATTACTCCACTCTTTAGTGTCACATGATCCTTTAGACATCATTCTAATATACTGCTTTAGAAGCATTTCAACACTGATAACAACAAGTAATTGTTCTTGAGTAGCAGATCAACATTTTAGAATGATTTTTAAAGGATGCTGAAATTTAGCATAATCAAATTTATAAAAAACAGCCATAAATTGTAATAATATTTTACTGTTTTACGTTTTTAGCAAGCTTTGTCTCAGTCGCTTGTATACAGCATCACCTTTGTCTCAGACTAAGCACAGACACACAAACACAACGTATTGATTAAGCTATAAGCTGCCAGTCACATGATAAGTGAGACATAACATTCAGTCAGAGAGGCCTTTGTGCTGTAAATCTGTACACACACACACACACACACACACACACACACAACACTATAACAGATCAACAATAGCAACACAGAGAGTCGTCCATCAAACTGTGTTATCAGCAAACTGAGGCAGACGGACACAAAAGCCTCAGAGCCATGCTGTGCCAGGAATGAGGTGGCACTGCCTACTGCCTCACCCAAACAAAAAGCACAGATAACACACAAATACTGAACAACACACACTTTAGCAATGAGATGCAAGAAGAGAGCCATTTTCGAACAAATGGACTGGAAGAGAGAGACTGTGAAAGACCCACAGTGGAGTAAAATCAAAATGCAGAGATCCAGGAACACGATGACGTTGATGAAAAGCATTTCTTCAGTGTACTACTGACCCACATTACCAGGTCCAGAGACACTTAGTCATTTCTTCAATACTCACAGAGACTCATGCTGCGTCCGAAATCGCTTACTTCCCTACTATATAGCACGTGAAAAACAGTATGCGAGGCGAGTAGTATGT
>JAUCMS010000038.1:16142716-16160373 GCA_032357445.1 Enteromius radiatus
GAAATGCTTGTCATACTCAGAGAGACACTGATTTAGGAGTAAATTGCTAAAATTAAAGTGGTCTCTTATTTTTTTCCGCGGGTGTATATATATATATATATATATAGCCATGCAATGTCATCAAATGGAAAGTCAGCAAGCTATTTATTATGTCATAATTATATTTAAAACACATTTTAAACAAATATTAACAATATAAAAGATCAGATCTAATTAACACAGAATCAACTTTTTACAGTTACACAACAACATAGACAATCAGGACATATTTGGAAGGTCATAAAAAAAAAGAGGGTTCAATGTAAAGCATTCAGTGTTTGAAAAGCCTCTTTAAACAGGCTGGGCGCTGGTCGTGTCAACAAAGCAGTTTCCGAGGTGACAAAAACCTCTTTTGTCAGGCTGTCAACGGTCACAGTGAAGAACAATGTTCTCCAGCATCTAATGATGTACAGCACATACAAACAGCCAAACCTCTTATTCCAGTTAAGCAAACAAACAAATAAACAAGCCAACCATCATTAAGTGCTAACTCTGTGGCGAACCACAATATACAGGACCCAATTTAAAAAACAAGGCTATTTGCGAAAATGATCACCAAATGAGAAGTAGCAACATCGCTGATCTTGACCAATAATATACTGTATAGTTAAAACTTTGTTTTCATGACAGTGTAAAGTTTCTAATGTATTTCTGCACAGGAAACCACTGATTATTGAGACATGCTATAGCAGTGTCTGACAAATAATAAAACACCAAAAAAACCACAGACTTACACTAGAGAAGAACTTAACAAAGAATATGTTTAAACACCCACAGCACCTTGTAATTGCAAGTCTATCACAGGAAAGCACAACTCAAATTTACATCAGAAATATATACGCTCACTGGCTTTATTAGGTACACCTTGCTAGTACCGCGTTGGACCCCCTTTTGATTTCAGAACTGCCTTCATGGCATAGATTCAACAAGGTACTGGAAACATTCCTCAGAGATATTGATCCATATTGACATGATAGCATCACGCAGTTGCTGCAGATTTGTCGGCTGCACATCCATGATGCGAATCTCCCGTTCCACCACATCCCAAAGGTGCTCTATTGGATTGAGATCTGGTGACTGTGGAGGCCATTTGAGTACAGTGAACTCATTGTCATGTTCAAGAAACCAGTCTGAGATGATTCGAGCTTTATGACATGGTGCATTATCCTGCTGGAAGTAGCCATCAGAAGATGGAGACACTGTGGTCATAAAGGGGTGGACATGGTCAGCAACAATACTCAGGTAGGCTGTGGCATTGCAACGATGATCAATTAGTACTAAAGTGTGCCAAGAAAATGTCCCTCACACCATTCCACCACCACCACCAGCCTGAACTGTTAATACAAGGCAGGATGGAGCCATGCTTTCATGTTGTTGATGCCAAATTCTGATCCTACCATCTGAATGTCGCAGCAGAAATCGAGACTCATCAGACCAGGCAACATTTTTCCAATCTTATATTGTCCAATTTCGGTGAGCCTGTGCGAGTTGTAGCCTCAGTTCCTGTTCTTAGCTGACAGAAGCAGTACCCGGTGTAGTCTTCTGCTGATGTAGCCCATCTGCCTCAAGGTTCGACGTGCTTTCAGAGATGCTCTTCTGCATACCTTGGTTGTAACGAGTGGTTACTGTTGTCTTTCTATCAGCTCAAACCACTCTGGCCATTCTCCTCTGACCTCTGGCATCAATAAGGCATTTTCGCCCACAGAACTGCTGCTCACTGGATGTTTTCCCTTTTTCTGACCATTCTCTGTAAACCCTAGAGATGGCTGTGCGTGCGTGACAATCCCAGAAGATCTGCATTTTCTGAAATACTCAGACCAGCCCGTCTGGCACCAACAACACATGTCACGTTAAAAGTCACTTCAATCCCCTTTCTTCCCCATTCTGTGCTCGGTTTGAAGTGTAGGGGTTCATCAGTAATGGCTAATCAGTAATTTGTGTCAATGAGCAGTTGGACAGGTGTGCCTAATAAAGTGGCCAGTGTGTGTGTGTGTGTGTGTGTGTGTAAATACTGTTCTTCAAAACTTTCTATAATCCTGAAAAAAGTATCATGGTCAATTAACATGATGCAGGTTAACTGATCCCAAAACTCATAAAAAAATATGTTCATTGATAATAATATTATCACCCAAAAGCACAAACAACTGCTAAGTAGGCAGAAGTCCGTCTCCTCACTAAACAGCAGAAGGAAATGAAATTACTAAATAGGCTTGCTGAACTGACCAAAACAGGAAACGCCATTATCTTTCCTCCCAAGTGGGAGTTTGTCTTCATCTCACGCATTCTCTTTGAGTCTCTGTGCTTCTGCACCTGTGCTGTTCCTTCACATCATCACAAAGAGAGACGTCTACTGCATCAGAGCTATCTGAACACAGCTGTGTCTGTCAGCGGCGGGAGCTTTTGAGGTGGATGGCTGATGGAGGATTGAAGTTACAACTGATGTGAAGCCTCATCCCATCATGTTCTGCCAAATATTAATATTATGTAATTACTCACCCTTTATGTCTTTCCAAACCTACATGCAGTTGCATAAATAAGAAGTTGCATGGTACTTTTTTGGAGCTTGGTGGTCATGGTCACTCTGAACTGGTTTTATTTAGAAAAGAGTTGCAAGGACCATCTTCAATATAAATCTGATTTGGAATGAGTAATAATGACAAAGGGGTTTGGGGGGGGAGGTTGAATTTCTTCATCAGTGATGCTACCTGTCCCTCAGCACTCTTAAAATTTGCATCATGTGTTGTGTCCGGCCAGATGTCCACTGGAATGCAGAAATTACAATCTGGCCAAATCTCGGAAGTGAAAGGGTGTCATGTGAGTTAAACAGGCCTACACTTGTTCCCTAGAAATGCTTTTTGCTGACTTTCACCAACCACTTACTTGTGGTCTGGTTTGTATATTATATCACATTGTTAAGTGTTTATAAAATGGTTTTGACCCAAATTCTAAATTTTGTGGCCCAACACGATGTACTATCGAGAACTGCATAAGACCATCACATTTATACAAAAAATATGTCATACTAAACATAATATTGCATGTGTGTGTGTGTGTGTGTGTATATATATATATATACACATTAGGGCTGTCAAACGTTTATTTGAGATAACTTATTTAATATAGAAACATAACATATATACATGCATGTGTCTTTATATATAACAAACATATACATTACACATACATATATAAACAACTTTTATTTTGAATGAGATTAAAAGTGATTAATCATGTGACAGCACTAATATATATACATATATATATATATTCTTCATTATCTTTTGATTTTATGTTTAACAGATTTTTTTACTGAAATGTACTTTTTACAATATGTGTGAAAATATGGATTATATACGTGTGTGTGTGTGTGTGTGTTATACACATATGGAGAGAGAGAGAGAAAGAGAGAGAGAGAAGTATCCCAACAAACAAATTAATTAATTATTTAATAATATCCATTTCATATGCACCATTGTTTGTAGCACATTATATGAAAAGAAAATACTATTGCTGTAGTTGTTCGTACAATTGTGGGTGTAGCTCCTTATCTAGAACCTTAAAAAAAAAAGAACAATAGGCAGTAGCAATAGAGAGCAGTTTTTCCATAGCAGGTTACACCCTCGTCATTGAATAGATGTTTTTACACAGTATTGGTGTTGACTAACACAGTCTGCTCTTACAGTAAGCTCTAATAGTCATATATATATATATATATATATATATATATATATGACTATATGTCACCAGTACTGTGGAATGATTAGAGCAAGCACACAATCTACAAGGCAAAAGACTGTATAATGCTGCACAAAAAAAAGCCCACAAGCACGATATCATGTGGAGACCAATATGGTGACGGTAATTACTAACGATTACTCCACTACACAGGCACAGAGCCGCCAGAAACGATGCTATGACTCAAGTTTAAGTAAAGATTAATGAATGGCACGATGCTTTTCAAAGGTTCGCATCAGACTGGCTGCAGGCATTAGTGCACTAAAGTCTAGACAAGCACAGCTTTTACTTTAAAGTACACAAAAACCGACAGATCACAGTCAGGTGCACGACAAACTGTTATTGGTCTGTATTCAGCTACGTCATCAATACTATAGTATTCATCGAAATATACCTTTGGAGTACTATAAATATCACAGTATGAAAATGATACACTTTATGCATATCTTGATTCTGAATGATACCATAATAATATTATTTACAAAACGTCCTTATTGCAGTACCATAGTCTTATTATGTTTTTATGAATATGTTCCAAGGAAAAATCCTGTTTTGTCCAAATTTAATATAGTAATACTATGTATTTAACATTACTGTGATGCAATCAATGAATATAATAATCATTCATTTGAATAAAAAGGTATATATCAAAGTACCATGGTGCCACATAAGAGATTTCGATGGTATTACAGACTTAAAATATCACATAATAGATATAAAGTAATGCATGTAATGCTATACCTTAGTACTTTGGCATGTTGCCATGTTTTATGAAGTAAAATCATACTGTTATCATAATAATACTGTATCTTTTACAAAGCTATAATGTTAGTAGCACCAGAGAAAAATAGTAGGCAATATATCAAAGTGTTATAATGTAAGAGACTGGCAATACACACTTATAATATAATATAATAAGTATTAAGTAATGCACGAGATACAAAACATAGTGTATTAGTAATTTGGCATGTAAGCACACAGTTAGTGTGATGTGAAGTGTGACCTTGCTCAGATGGGATGCTCGTGCGTCTGCCGGTGTGGAGAGGCGTGTGCGCGCGGCTAGATGAGACACAAGAGCTCGTTTCACCGGGTCTTTCTCCTCGTGCGAACGTACCTGTGAAGTGCTGTAGTGTCGGTACCGTGCCCTGGACCCACAGGCTGAGCACTTGCTGCACCGATAGATTAATGGAATAATCCTTATTCATGTTCGCGCTGGGCGGCTGGAGCGCGGCCCTCTTGCTCAGATATCTGACCAAGGATGGGGGACACATGGAGCCTCTTCACCGGCGCCGCTGCTCGCTGGAGGAGGATGGCGGAGCGGCGGTCCGTCTGATCAGCTGCTGCTCAGGAGCCATGATGGGTACGGCTGACACACACATACACTCTCTCACTCACAAACATACACTCGCACGCACACACACACACAAACTCGCGAGCGCTTCTGCATGGCTCTTAAAGGCGCAGCGTTCTTAAAGGGAGGTGAACCGCAAATTCACATTACGACCAAATACAGCAGTTTATGAATGTATATCAAATGTTGAATTCACTTTGTATTGAATTTAGAACAAGAGAGAGAGACTACAATTTTAAATACAGTTTAAAGCATGCTGTAGGTTGTTAAACAAGATAATATAAAAATATTTAAATGTCAGTTACATATTTAATATTAAATAAAGACTACTACTACTACTAATAATAAACATATTTGTTGCTATATTAAATTAATTATATCAATAATATATTATCAATATCATTAATAATGCTCTGATTATGCAGTTTATATTAAATCAGATTCTATACAAAATAATATGAATGTGTATTTTTTTATATTATTTAAACATTTTATGAATAATAATAATAATAATTTTAGTAATTTATTTATTTTTAAATAATTTTCTTAAAAAGATCCTTTACTGTTATTAATATTATGCCGTTTAAATAGTACCTAATTATACAGAAACTGTGAATTTGTAAATTAGCAAATAAATGTTTAATACTAAATACTAATGTGTTCATGTATGCAATATATGCAACATTAAACAATTTAATAATATTAATGATAAAACAAAAAAACTTTAATTGTTATTAATCTCATTGCTAATAATAATGTGTCGATTGTGCATGGTTTTAATTAATTACGATTCTATATAAATTATGAATTTGTATATTTAAATATCAATTAAAAATGTAATATTAATAATGATGATGATGATGATTATTGCTGTTGTTGATATTATTATTATTATTATTATTTAATAATTCATACCACATATAATTTAACCATGCTGCATAACTGATCACCATAATTAAGTGGGTTTGTTTTTTTTCTTTGTTTTTTTTACAATCCTTGTTAGAATATTTTCTGCTAGTCTCATCTGTTCTCGCTGTTGCCCTGCTGAACGAGATAAGGTTTTGCTCTTCTGGAAAATTCCTATGAAATAAAACAGGTCCATTTTAGGACAGGGATCTGACAGGGTTTAAATTTAAATGTCATCTAGAAAACGTAGACATTAAGAACATTGCTGTCTGAGCATTTCCTAAAGAAACTGAAGAAGCTTTCCCAAGCTCCTGCACTTTGTGGAAGAGATTATACGTTTAAATATATTGAAATACATAATAGTACATGAGCCAAAGCACTGAAATGTATAAGGCCAAATTCTCTCAGAAAAGATGCAACCTCACATCAAATGTTTATTAATTCATCAGTAATATTTAACACAAGTCAAAAGCCACCCTTTGATTTTTTAGGACAATGAAGGAGGCTCCCAGAATAGGTTTACTGGACTTCTCAGCATGAACTAATGGGATTTTCAATGGAACAGTGACATAAGCAGAGCAGCTTCTCAAACACACACCCTGATCATTTTTCCACTATTTATCAGTCTGACATTTAAGCCTACGCTTGATGTATTACCTTACAGACCCAAAAACTCTCGGCTTCTGCTTTCTCATTGTAAACGCTCCATTGTAGAAAACAATATCAATGTAATGCAGTATAGCAGGTCACGTGAGGACACCACACCAAAGGACTGGATGAAATCGTCAAAAGGCAAACACCTGACACTGGACCTTTTGTGAAGAAATCCCAGCTCCTCTAAAGGGCCGAAGGGTGTGTTTTTCCAAAGGCAGAGGGAATCATTCAGCTCCAAGAGCACTATGGGACCGCATATGCACAAACATAAAGTCACACAAATGAATTCATGCATTACTGAGTTACGAGTATCAATCCCTCAGTTTTGTGCAAAAAAAGAACACAAAGTGCTTTGCAGCTAAACAAGACGCAGAAAATTAAGTACTGCAGTCCATTACTTGCATAATGTAGTCATAATTCTTCTTTAATGGCACAGACAGTAGTTTGGTCTTGGAAAGAAATGTGTTAGGGTTACAAATTATCATAACAAACAACTATGTGTGATTTGCATATCACAAACACACCTCTCCTGTGGTTCCTTCAGCCTTTAATTTAATGAGGTATGCTGAAAGGCTAAATAAATAAACAATAATCGAACTTTACTGTGATATTCCATGTGTCTTTTCTGACACAATGAAAATTGCTTATGGAAAATTCCATGTAGTAATATAAATTGTTCTTTCTCACCGCATCCGGCAGATGGCGCTGTGAACTTACATTGTACTGATTGACCTAGTAGTTTTCCAGTGTCCTATTGTTCTATTTAGTGTCTGAGTGCGTTTACTAGATTTGAAGCATAGTAGGTGACACACTATAAATTAATAATAACTACACAAATAGTGTAATATTATATATATATATATACATCATATATTTTACATATTGATCCATACTTCTAGATGTTATGTTGTGTCGTGTTGCAAAACGTTTTTAAGCAGTATGTGAAATGTGAATATGCGAGCTCTCGGACTGACTGTAAAAGCTCTTACCCTTTCATCAGAATGGCCTTAGGTGTGTAAATCTGAAAGATTCTTGCAGCCACTGAGTTTAAATCCATACATGTGCATGGGTTGATGTTAGCGTGTGTAACTGAATCTAAGGGAGTGACATGGCTGGAAGCGTTTAATATTCTAATAATAATCTATTCATACTTTTTTTTCTTTTTCTTGATATTTTCAGGTGAATCACATTGTGTGCAGCTCATCTGAATATTACAGCAGTCAGGGTGACCCGATCATAATCAAGTCTCAGCATGAGTCACAACCACAGAACTCACTGAACAAATGCAACATGATACCAGGCCTATTCATCACCCTAAATTTCCCCTTTCATTTTACTTTTCTTTTCTTTTTTTTTTTGCTAGAGGTTCAATGAAAAAAAAAAAAGTTTTATTTTTACATGCATTAAACACACATTCACAAAATGAATTGATATATATATATATATATATATATATATATATATATATGCTGTCAAAAGATTAATTGTGATTACTCGCATTCGAAATAAAAGTATTAAAAGATTAAGCTGGGAGAACATCTAGCAACCATTTAAGTTAACTGACATCAGGTCTGTAACATGACTTTGCAAGTCTCATCATCTACAGTGCATAACATCATCAAAAGTTTCAGAGAAACTGGAGAAATATCTGTATGTAAGGGACAAAGCTGAAGACCTTTGCTGAATGCCTGCGGTCGTTGGGCCCTCAGACGACACTGCATCACTCAACTGCATGATTCTGTCATTGACATCACTAAATGGGCTCAGGAATACTTCCAGAAACCACTGCCAATAAACACAATCCGCCATGCCTTCTGCAGATGCCAACTAAATCTGCAAAAAGGAAATTATATGTGAACATGGTCCATAAGTCCATGTAAATAATATACACACTACACATATTTATTATGTAAATAAAAACATACATTTTGGGTGCGATTAATTGCAATTAATTGTTTGACAGCACTAATACAGTATACAGTGGGTACGGAAAGTATTCAGACCCCCTTAAATTGTTCACTCTTTGTTATTTAAGTTAATTTTTTCCTCATTAATGTACACACAGTGTAACGATCAGCTGGATGTGCCCGCGCATCTCTGGCTGGCACTCCAACGTCAGGCTCTCTATGTGTTTTACATCTGTTGTCATGGTTGTTCACTCTTAAGTCTCCACCCACTGCCCTGATTTGTGTATTTAAGTTCCTGTTTCTGTCCGTCTAGTCGCTGATCATTGTGTGTGGATATTCCCCCCTTTGTAAGTGTTTCCTGGTTTCCCTGTGTTTCTCCCTGTCGTTCTGGATTTACTGTTGGATATTCCACCGCGTCTTTGCCCCTCTTGGATTGTGTTTGCCCATCGCCTGACTACTGCTATGGACTTTGTTTATTCTACTGCCTTTTCCTCTGATGTTCACGTTCGTTGTTTATCGACCCTGCTTGTCTGGACTCTGAAGTGTTTCATTAAACTAAGCCTGCATATGGATTCGAACGCCTCACGTCTCGTTCATGACACACAGCACCCCATACCGACAGAAAACACAGAATTGTTGACATTTTTGCAGATTTATTAAAAAAGAAAAACTGAAATATCACATGGTCCTAAGTATTCAGTATTTAGTAGAAGCACCCTTTTGATCTAATACAGCATTTTAGTAAATGAGCCACATACTTCACTCTAAAATGTGCAGTGCATTATTAAATTACAGCCTTTAATATTTGAATCCAACATATTCTTCAAAAACTCACCTGTTTCCATAAGTGAGACTTCAAAGAAATCACTCTCTCTGCCAAAGAGAGAAAAGAAGGATTCAAAAGTTCATTAAGAAAAGTTCAAACAGAAAACGGCTTTGTTACTCACTGATAAGTGGCATTCACACAAGTCTCTCCTGAAGTTGTTTAACAAATAACAGACTGAAAACGCTACTGATGTGGGACTTTAAAGCTTTAACCTTGTTTGACCTGTTAGCTTATCAGTTGTTAGATCACTCCAGATGAAATTGGTTGTAGTAGACACCTGTGGGAGACCTGCTCATACCTGCCTGAGACTAAAACACAGCCCTAAGGTTACAGAAACCAAACCCTCTGACTTTAAGCCTGATTTTTCCCAGATTACTCGTTTACGCTTAAACCTGCTCTGATCTTGACGAAGGGAATTTCTCTTCTGACGCTGTGAGACATATCAAATCGCACACCTAATAGTAAGCGTCCTTTATATCTCATTTTTCCAAGGAACTTATTGTACATTCACTTTTGGTTTCAAAATAAGCAAGAACTGCTTACCGCTTGCTGTCTGTTATTCAATCAGACCGATGTTTACAATTAAAATCATGTATAGCAAACAGTAGATTTAACATAGTAGATTTTTGGTAGAATAACTGATTTCTATTTTACATACACACACGTATATGTATATATATTTATGTGTGTGTGTGTTCATATGTATTTTTTAAGAAAGAAAAAATCTGAATCCAAACTGCCTTAATTATAGTTCACTGTTATGGAATCTCATAATTACACATATAAAGACAACTGAATGACTACAGTGTTTTTGTTAGCCTGTGTTTCTTCGACAATGATCTGTCCATTTGACAAAGGGTCTGTGACATCAAACAGACCCTCATGTCAATCAAAATCAGCCTCCATGGGAAGCGGTGGTCTAGAATTTGCTCCAGGCAACCTAAAGTTAAAAAAAGGAGGCGTAAGTATGGCATTTTTTCCTAGTTCCGAGAATATCGCATTAATTAGAATGACACATAGCGTTTGAGCAAGGCCTATCATATTCTTGTCATAACGTGAAGGTGTAAGTCCTCCTGGCTTTGATGAACGGCCCCTCAGGGGGTGGATTTTCGAACTCAGAATTTCCCTCATTCAATCAGACATGACTAAGATCCACACACACGGAAGATGTCATGATCGAGGGATGTCGCAGACATCCAGTTATAAATTGAAATCACAATTATGTCTGATTTTATATGTTTTGACAGCTTATCCAGAATTACATAGTTGACATAATAGCAGGAGTGTAAGAAATGATCTGTACGTATGACGTCAATTTCAAAGACCTGTACTAAACATCAAAGCTCTGTCTGAGGAACATCTGCCTTTGATGCATTTTCCAACACAATTCATTGATTAAATTCAGACATCTATGATCACAGCTAAAACACATAGGCTACATTTAAAACTTTTACTAGTTATTAGCTGGGTGTTTTTGTGTTGGTGGTTACAAAACGTTCTGAATGTTTGTTATTACATGGCTATACAATTATTATTGTATTCTGATTGGTTTAAGATTGTTAGGTGGTTGCTAGGGTGTTTTGAGTTGTTACTAGGATGTAAGTGGTTGCTAGACATTCTGAGTGTTTGTTCCAGTTGTCACTGGTGTCCCACAGGGCTCTGTTTTGGGACCTCTCCTGTTTCTCATCTGTCTTCTCCCAATAGGGACCATTTTTAGGAAATATGGAATTCAATTCTTGTCAATGAAGAGCACGGCTATTCTCGTGCATGCTCTTGTAACGTCAAGAATCGACTACTGCAATGCTTTGTTTTATGGGCTTCCTTAAAGGACTTCACAAATTATAGCTGGTACAAAATGCTGCCCCCCGGGTTGTTTCCAAAACTTCTAGTTTTCAACAGATCACTCCTGTGTTACAAAATTTGCACTGGCTACTTGTTAAATACTGTGTAGAGTTTAAAACATTACTTTTAACTTACAAAACACTCAACAACCTGGCACCCTCATATCTTTGCTTTTGGACCTTCTCAATATACATTCTCCGTCGTGTAACTTAAGGTCTGCTTCTGCAGTTACACTTGTACTTCCACATACATGGACAGTTTCTATGAGGTCTCGAGCTTTTGGTTATGCAGCACCTTTTCTATGGAACAGACTTCCTGTTGAGGTTCGCAACAGTCCTAGTCTTCCAGTTTTTAAACCGCGTCTGTTTAGACAGGCTTTTATGTAATTTTATGTCTCTTTCATAACCATTGAACCTATTTGCTTCATTTTTGACTGTAAGGTGTCCCTGAGTGCCATGAAAGGCGCCTTTTAAATAAAATGTATTATTATTATTATTATTATTATGTATATATTATTATTAAGCTGTTTGAATGGTTTTTAACACATTGCTATGTGGATACATAGGTGTTTTGAGTGGTTTTAGCATGCCACTATAAGATGGCTAAGTTTTTCTGAGTGGTTCTTGGCATGTGACTTGGCATGTGTGTTTGAGTATTTATATCATACTATACATGTACTATACAGTTGTTAAAGAATTTTTTCTTGCTATACAAAGTTGCTGATAAAAGTAACACAGCTCTTCTTAACAAGTCAGAGAATGAGGCATGAACTGTGCAAGATGAGTTACACATCAGAGTTTAACACTTAGGGTTAGGGGCTTGTTCAAATCGCTAACCGTACGTCTGAGCAGTAACAGTGAAGCTTGATTTACCAAACACAGACCGTGTCCTTCAGATGGAGGTTCTCCAGTCAGCAGCTGTGAGGATCATACAGAAACACGGACATGGCTGACTGATACACCGTCTGCTCAGGTTCCTCTCATCTCAGCTCAGATAAAGAGTGAAGAACTACAAAGGCAGGTTTCAAAGACATTCGTGCAAACTGAGTTCATCTGATTCTGTCGACTGGAGGGTTAAATTGGGGTGTATTCATTTCATATAGAGTAACAGAACCTATTAGCCTCAGAATAAAGACAGATGTCCTGCCAGAATCATACATCGGCAGGTCATTTAACGTGTTTTAAGTGTTTTGGCTTCTTGAGATCTGAACAAGGTGTTGCTAAAATTGAGCAAACCACAGATGATCGGAGCCACAAAATTCACGCATCACACTTGAGAATCATAATCAATCTTCGTCATAATCAATATATTAAACGGAGATCTCTTTGAACTTTGATTTCCCATATCTTGGAATATTTGAGCACAGCTTTTCTGAAACCAAAGAGGTGGGATCACACTAGAAGAAACATCTGAAGGAGATACCAAACATCTCCTTTAACTCTCATTCCAGCTTGTTGAGACATTAAAGAGATCATTTCATTTGTTTATAGTAAACATTGCATCCATGTTTCTGTTAAGGTGCCCCTGAAAATAAAATAGTAAAAAGCAAATAAATAAATAAATATGGCATAAAGAAGAGCCTAAATAAATAAAAAGCACCTAAGTAAATTAATTAATTAAGACAGAAATAAATAAATAGTAAACAACTGCAAAAACAAATAGTAAAAATTAAAAGCAAACTAAATAATAAATAAATAAATAGCAAAAATAAAAAAAATAAAGTAAACATGAAAAAGTGAATAAATAAATATATTAAAAACAAACAATTAATTGTAAACAAATCAATTCATTTTAAAAAAGCAAATAAATAAGCAAGCCCAAATAATAATAATAAAAGAAATAACATAATTTCCTCTTTGAGGTATCACATGGTACCTGTGCTCATCCACAATGCAGAAGGACTTTTACATCATGATGTGTGTTTGTGGTAATTACTTCCAGGATTAAAAACACAACTTTAGTGGTACTAGTTACAGGCGCTGTGATGATGTCATGAATGTTGTGTGTTGGATCCTAGATCACACTTCTCTTGTGATCGTAAATAAAACACTTAGAAGAAGTTCCAGTGTTGTGTTCCTCACATGGGTGAGGGCAAATAAATAAACCACAAAGAAATGACTCTCATACTGAGATCACATTTAGGTTCATGACAGAATGATCTGCTCACAATGAGTCACAGCCCTGCTATGCTCACACATACTATATGTATGGCTTTTTTATTTGCTTTGCATTGCATCATTGCCTAAGGTAATGGAACGGATTCAACTTCTAAGGAAATTATGATAACGTGGAATTTACCATTTTTAAGAGCAATCATTCATAAAACTTTGAATAATTAATCATTGTAGAGTAAATGTGGTACAGTTGTTAGTCTTAATCTCAGACACTATAATGCATAAAAATGGCAAGAGCTGGTGTTTTGCAATATCCAGGAGTCAGGGTACACAAGAAATGTTCATGTTTACAAGAAACCAAGCTGCAGGAAGAGCCAATCATTGATTAATCATTCAATTCGTACATATTCGTACAAGGTCCCAAATTTGTGCTAATTCGTACTAATTTTGTACGGTTTGTCAAAAACCCCATGACAGGTAGGTTTAGAGGCGGGGTTAGGTTTAGGTAATTCGTACAAATTCATACGAATTGGCAACTCGTAAAATACGTACGATTTAGAAGTTTTAGATTTAAAGTAAGGTCGTATGAATTTGTACGAATTAGCCACCTTGTCACACAGGATATTAAAACACCTGATTATGCTGCTCAGAAATTGTGGACACAAGCACACAGAGGAAAAGGTGCTATAGAGTTTGCAAAAGTGACAAAATACTGAACGTTTTCTGTATTAAATTGCACCAAATTTCTCTTTAAAAAGTCAGAGAGAAATTTAATAAAGTAAACTAAAATAAAATAATGGAACTACCTTCCTGAAAGTTCTAATAAATTAGTTAGAATATTAGAATTGTTACCTGGACTGTTTTTTTTTTTTTTGTTTTTGAAGTTTATTAGTTTTTAAGTGTATTATATTTTAAAATGTCCCAAACATTCTAATAAAATAATTTGAATATTAGAATAGTTACTTGTGTTTGTAATCAGGAAGAGATAGATTTTTTTTACATTTTTAATTATTTTTATTCTGATTTGATAAAAGATATAGTAAATATACAGTATATATATATATATATATATATATATATAAAAATTAAAAATGTCTGTTTTCAAATGCATTGTATTTTAAAATGTACTTTATTCAAGTAATGCAATGCTGAATTTACAGCATCCTTACTCCAGTCTTAATTGTCACATAATCTTCATAATATGGATTCTCTAATATTTTTTTTTTTTATTGTTTGACTAATATAATTTAATTACCAGAATTTAATAACAGCTATTTCATAATAAATATCTTCAATGCACATTTGATCAAATGTCTGTGCCCTTGCTCAGTAAAATTAAACTCAATTCAATTAAAAAATACTGACCCCAAACCTTTATACCTTATTGTTTAAATTTGTATTAAAATAAATATTAAGTGCCCATGAACCTCACATGTTTGCTCATTAAATAATAATACATCGCAAACCACCATTTCAGTCAAGCAGATCCTCTCAGACGGTGTGAAAAGGTCTGCCGGGACACAAACAAGGTCAGCCAGGATGCTGCTGTCTGGCTTTCCTTATCAGCTCATGTCTCTCACCCCTGCTGTGCTTATGGCTTGATAACTTCCTCGAAACTCTCTCCACCAGACAGTGAGAAGTCTAGTGCTTCTATCTGAGATTCTTATCAGCTCACGGGACGAACCTGAACATTTCCTGTAAATAACCCCCAGCAGAAGACCATCCCTCAGTCTGCACCCACTGCAGTATCTCTACGAATCCAGGAGTTATCTTGTTTTCTAAATCACTATATATTTGAATCCCGGCAGCATGATGTCACACTGAGTAAACACGTCTATTCACGCTCATGTGTGGGTTTTCCTCAGCAAACAAACACACAGTGACAGGACACCTGTGAAAACACTTCAGCTCAGTCAACTTATTCAGACTTCTCAAAGACATAACTAACTCTAACCGGTCTTTATCTACAAATAACTAAGCTGTTTCTCTAGGATGGCTGTTATAGGTGTTTATTGGGAACAAATACATTTTTAGTCTGTTCCTCATGTAAAACTCTGCTACTTGAAATATTGTCTTCTTTCATGGTTTCCATATTTCTATATTAAGCCTAAATTACATAGAAAAGAGGCATGCTTACGCTGAATTTATAAAAAGGGGGGAATTGAATTAGTCATACTGCTGGGCTATTCCAGCTCATTTTGAAACTGGATTGTGAAACTTTGAAGTTCTGCTACGCTGTTTAGTAAATTTGTTTTGGAGGTTTATGTGAATTATTCATTTATAAAGAACACAGCCCTAAACATCATGCTCGTTTATTGCATCTATGAAATGCAACTCTGTTTTATAAATATTGCTGTAAGCCGTGATACTCCCACAGCTTGCCTGCTGACTTTGAAACGGTCATTATTGGATATAAAGCTCAATCTGCATTGAGCTTGTATCATTTTCATCTGTTTGTGTATTAACTCAACAAACTAAAGACACACCTTGGCACCTGGATGCTGTACACAATGCTTCTATTCATGCACAATGAATATAGAGATGCCCCCCTCTTCACGTCCAATACAATGGTTCAAAGAATAGCACAGATTTTTGAAGAAGGAAGTTTTGCTATATGGTTATATATTATATATGAGTATTTATTGTGTTGATATACTTTTCATAAACTAATAGTAAGGTGTTCTGGGTGGCCACATCCTTCAACAAAGGATTTTTTTGTTCATCAAATAATTCTGAAAAAAGTAGGCCTATGTTTCTATGTTTCCACAAAAACTTGAAGCAGTACAACTACTTTTAACACCAAACAGAAATTTGTTGTTTTAAACTGTGCACTGTAAAAAAATAAAAAAATAAATAAAGGAATATTTATGGTGAAAAACTGGTAGCTAATTCAACAGTATAAAATACAGTAACAATTGTTTTAAGTAAAATTTGCAGTTAAATACCATAATTCCTGATATAATATTAATATACCAACCTATTAAAGAACTGATTTTTCCCTGTAAATATTACAGGAATTTACCATTAACCATTTAACAGGTTTTTACCATAGCATTTTTAAAGTTTTTTACCATTAAAATCTAGCCTGGCTGCCGCGACTGTAAAGCTTAGTCTGGCCAAGCTGCCTTGCTATCCGCCTTCTGGGAGGCGGGCTTAACCTGCGTCCATCAAATGCCTCTGTATTCTACTGGACGAATCTACAACCAATCAGACTCATTCTGATGACGTATACGTAGCTAGGGAACACGAAGACACTGTAACCAATTATAGCTAGCTTCATTAAAGCAGTTAGAAAATGTCTTTACTTACTTTAATTACTTCTGCTACGTTTTCAAAGAAAGCCTGTCATGAAAATTTCTCAAAACAGACAGTCGAACGATTGTTGCTGCTCAGTACATGCCAGCTTTGAAAGCCGCTATGGTTTCCGATCGCAAAACTACTGCGTCATCACGTTACACCCGCCTCTCTGGTGCCGGGGTGGGGGGGAGCTCGTTTCTCATTGGTTCCCAATTTTTGGGGAACAGAAATGCTCTAAAACGGCAGCTTGGCCAGACTGACTATGCTTGCGAAAAATGTAGCGTCACAGGAAGTATGGGCGGCCCCAGGCTAGTTAAAATCCCGACCATTTTATAGAGTGTAAAGGCCTGTTCACACTGGGACGAATATCGCACGCAGATATTGCCGACGTTTAACGCGCCGTGACTAAACAAAGGGCGCCAATGTGAGTGTACACACCAACACGCACACCGTGTTAAAAACTGGCCAACCAGTGAAATTAGTGCTTTTGTTCACGTGACCGTAGCTGCTGAAGTTACAGTAAAACACGACTTGGTGGCGCTCAAGAAAAAGGAAAGTAAACCAAGATGACCAAGATGAATGTAGAGTTGCTAATATCATTAGTTTCTGAACACAAAGAGCTTTTTGATAAATGCAACAGCGACTACAAAAATCTTGATAAGAGGGAGTTGCTATGGAGAGGAATTGCAGAATAGGATTCGCTGATGGACATTCTAAAATACGCTCATGGTACATTTTCAATTCTTGTATGAGTTGATAGAACTCCCCATGTTCTTTTCTTTTTGTAACTATTGGGTGTATCCAATATCGTTGTCTTTTCTCATTCAACAGAAAAATTATTTCTTCATCACTGGAAGAGGAGGAAGAGGAGCTGCTGCTGCTGCTTGAAAAATCCATGTTCTGTTTTACCAGAAAGCGTGAAAATTGTTTTGAAAAGAGCGTAAATACCGGCTCTCTTCTTCTTCTGTGCAACAAGCAAGTGTCAG
>JAUCMS010000038.1:16171735-16182782 GCA_032357445.1 Enteromius radiatus
CTACATACCTTCTATGTACATATCAGACAACAATTTAAAATATTCTCTCAATGCATTCTATGGCACCTTTAAATCTTACTTGTCTTGAATGTAAATATAAAAAAGTACCTTGGCACTGTCACATGCTGACACATATTCAATTAAATGTGTCATCAATTCACAGATATTTTAAAAGATGTTTAAAAGTGCTATCGAAGTTGCCTTTTTAAGTAACACTATGTTTTTTATGCCTGTAACTGAAGGATTTCTTAAACTAATCAGTGTTAGATGTTTGTAGACGAAACTTCATTGTGTTAGATGGCATGAGTTCTCCTGGTGTATGGAGGACTGACAAACAGCACCTGGCATGGGCCGCATTGTAAGCTTGATTATCAGCAGGAAGTCTTGAAGTAAAGCACAATAGGGTGTTTTGTTTCTCTTTCAACTCTTCTCCCTCCTTTTCCTCCTCCTCCTTTTTTCTATCCAAACAAAGCTGAACATGGCTGTTGAGAGTATTTAGTGATTCACCACCTGTGTGAGTGCGTAGATACAGGTCACATATTTAAAGGGCTTTAAAAAAAAAAAAAAAAAAGTGGAGTTTGTCTGCTGGCAAGACGTCAACGGCTGTCAGTTTCCAGAATAGAGGCATATTTTTGGTTTGGAGTTAAACAAAGCAGAGTACTCAGTGTCACTCTACCACACGGATGCGAAATTCCAGCTGTCTGTCAAACTTTAGCTGGTGTTTCTGCAAGGAACTTTGTATTTCAATGTTGTATACAAGAAACGCAATGGAAAGAGTGAGCAGAAATGGATTTACATACCATTGTGTGATATAACATTCACCTTAAAGGAATAGTTCACCCAAAAATGACAATTCTGTCATCATTTATTCACCCTTGTGTAGTTCCAAATCATTTCTTTGTTCTGTCGAACACAAAGGAAGATATTTAGAAGAAAGTTTGTAACCAGGCTGTTTTGGTCACCACTGAAAAATGGTGTCCCAAAACAGCATGGTTACGTTTTTCAAAATATCTCCCTTTGTGTTCGGCAGAGAAAAGAAAATCATACCGATTTGGAACTACGCCAGGGTGAGTAAATCATGACAGAACTTTCCATTGTAAAAAAAGGAATAGAAAGGAGTACTTGACATCCGACATGACTGTTTAGACCCAATGCGTATAACAAAACAATATCTATTTTCAGATATTATGCAATAAACACTAGCTGGAAAGTCATTTTATTCTTCTGGTTTTATGATTAACAAAAGGCAGGAGTCATGAAATACATCTCAGTTCAGGTGAAGAAAAATACCTGTGGTGTCATGTTGCGTTTAAACTCATTTCAAGGATTAAATTCAGTGGTTTTCAGTTTAGTTTAAGTTTTCACCAAGCAACCACCCACAACAACTTAGAAACAACCTGGCAATTCCTAGCAACCACCCAGAACACCATGCAAAAAGTTTGGGGTTGGTAATGTTTCTGAAGGCGTCTTCTGCATTTATTTGATCAAATATGATATTATACATTTGTATTTGATGCAAATCTGTATTTTAAGCATTAAGCATTATTCTACAGTGCTACATGATCCTTTCGAAATCATTCTAATATGCTGATTTGCTGATAAATTATATTTTTTTATTTCTAAAATCTAACCTCACATGATAAAAATCAATCCTCTTGCATCTCTTCACTATTGACTTTCAGGGTCAGCTTAAAATCACAATTTTTTTTTTTTTGTAAACCAGATTATTCCACATGATTGTACTAAGCATGTTTTTACCAAGCAGCTTAAAAGTATTGACAAAACAACTCATGATAAGGCAGATAGGACATTAGATACATTATATATATATATATATATTGACATTTACCTTCACCCTGTTTAAGTAACACTCATCTCACCTGGTTGAATATAGCAATGCCAAGATCACAGATTTAAAACGAAAACTGTCTAACTTTTATTAAGAAAACAAGCAGATTACATTGTGTGGTACTTGTAATATTTTGTTAGTGATCCAGACACGCAACACACGTTTCTCCTGGAAGTTAAAACTCATTGTGAAATTCCTAAGGAGTTCTGTATTTTCTCCACAACACGAAGTATGTCTGACAAACAGCCATCAACTATATATGGATTATTCACATGGCTTGGTTGGGGAGAGTAAAATATTCCCAATTCAAAGTCCTGAGGTTTGGTTGGTTAGGGACGGGTCCAAATAAACTGAGCAGGAAGCCAAACTGTGGAAACACAGCGTTCATAAAGTAGGAAATCATTTGTGACGTCTGATAGGTGGCGATTGGTCTTGAGCAAATCTTGTCTGTTTTCTTAGAGTTCAAAGAGAGTTTGTCTGCCAAACAGAACAGGCTGAAAGAGTGGAGAGTGTCCGTCACCAGGGAAACCGCAGATCCGATCGAACTCGCAGCGAGGGGCGAAGTCAACATGGCCAGGCTGACCCAGATTTCACGTTCCTCACAGACAGTTCCTCGGGTTCTTGTTTTTTTTTTTTTGATCTGTTCAATGAGGGGAACAGATCCAGACATTAAGGTAGCTTTACACATATGTTTTGTCTATGGTTAAACCTCTATAGGCCTGGAGGAATACCTCAAAAGTTGTCTATTGTGTTGAACACACATACACAGAGAGAGAAAATAGTCTGAAATGATCTCTGCATGCTGCTGCCTATGTAATAGAGGAAGTAAAGAAACTTCTTTTGTTCCTGTTGTTTCCTCACTATAGGATGTGCCTGTCAATTTATATTCATAACATAATGAAGTTGAGAACTAAACAACTTCTGTGCACACACTAATCTGAAAACATAATATTGATTAACAAATACAACCTAAAAATATTTTTAGAATTCTAATTACTTTCAACTATTCCAACTCAAATCTTTTGAATGTTAACTACCAGGATTTGTTAAGGTATAGAAAACGAATAGCATTTATTCAAAGCAATTTACTGTCACTTTTGATCAATTTACTCCATCTTTGCATAGTACAGTATAAAAATCTTTTTAAAGGGATACTTCAGAAGACGTGAAATAACGTGCGCATATTCGTAATAAAACGTCCCTCACACAGCTCCGGGGGTGAATAAAACCCATGCATTTTTGTATGATAAAGACCCATATTTCAAACTTAATAAGCACTTTTCTTTCACGTTTGCTGTCTGTTGAAACTGGAAGCTGAAACTGGGGACGTTTTATTACGAATATGCACACGTTATTTCACATCTTCTGAAGTGTAACAGCTATCACCCATTTAAACCCAATCAAAGACTTGGAGGGGTCTGGACAATTTTTATTTTAACTCAGATTGGATTCGTCTGAATGAAGGAAGTCACATATACCTAGGATGCTTCAAAGGTGAGTAAAAGACAGGATAATTTTCATTTTTGGGTGAACTATCCCTTTAACAATCTGTTCCTTTGAGACAGTTCTATAGGTTTTGTTTGGGTGTCCGTTCACGTTACCCCTGCCAAGTACAAGATGGCCGCCAGCCCTGAGTCACTGCACAAGATGGCCGCCACGCCTGATGACCTGGCCAAGATGGGTAGAGTCTGCACTTGAGGCCTCTTCTGTCCATGAGTCTCCTCCGGAGGCCTCTTCTGTCCATGAGTCTGCTCCAGTGCCTCCAGATGTGTCAGCTTCGACCGTAGAACCTCTAGAGGTAGCTGCTTGTCAGGAACTCATGGCCACGGAGGCCGTCCATGAATTCAAGGCCACGGAGGCTATCCATGAACTCACAGCCTGTCCTGTCACAGCCACGGAGGTCACCCCTGACCTCACGATCTGTAACCCTGGTCTGCTTAGTCACGGCCAGGGAGGCTGCCCAGGAACTGCCTGCCCTGCCGGCTCCGCTATGGCTCTGTGTTCCACTACCGCTGCTCCACGGGCTGGCACCTCCACTGTCCCACTGTCTGGCATTGTTTTGCAGGCCAGGTCCCCCACAGTCCCACTGTCTGCCACTAATCCACGGCCCACGTCCTCCACTGTCACGCTGTCTGCCACTGGTCCACTGTCTTCCATTGCTCCACAGCCCAGGTCCTCCATTGATCCATTGTCTGCCACTGCTCCACTGACCAGTCCCACTATTGCTCCATGACTTTGACCCTGTTCCACTTCATGGGCCTGGCTCTCCATCCCTCCCCCAGCTCTACCACCCTCCTGGACTTTGGGTTTTTGGGTTTTGTTTGGGCGTCCTCGTGTTGTTCATTGTCGTCATGTCTTTTATTTTGTAATCTGATTCTGTCTGTTGTGTCATGCTTCCCTTGCCCTCATGTCTCTTCGCTATTGGTTCCCTTGTTCTTTGTGTCATGTTCTGATTGGTTGTCCTTGTCATTGTGTCATGTGTTCATTGGTCTGCTCTAGTCAAGTGACTGTCATTGCTCTGTATGTATTTGGCCATTGTTGAACCTTGTGCTTGTCACGTATTAATGTTGTAACTCTACTTGTCAAGGTCTATTCACTCTGCAGCCATTTTGAAAATGGAATCAGATTGTCCCTGTATTTTCCTGGCCGCTTTATAATAAATAAAAGACATTTGGCTCTATATCTAAGGATATTCTGCAAAGCATCTATGATGTATTGTAGAACTTTCAGTTTTAGGACTGACCTCATCTGATGAGTAAACACCTACAGAATGATTCACCATTGTCCCACTGTTAGAAATATTATTGATTACATCACTAGTCCTGAAAGTGATTTCATAGTGACTTGCCATACTACGGGAAGGTACATGAAGAGAATACAAGGTCCACCATGAGTGTTCAATTTGTATCGCAAATTGTTTTTGTCAATAAAGTAAGCAGATTTGGCAGAGGAAAGAAAATAAGTACTTTCAGTGATGGTGAGAATCTACTCATGTCTGCGCATTAATGGATGCATTGCTGGGCTTGTGTATGTTATAATCACCATATCCTGCATAACAAAAGGAATTAGTTCTGCTCTGTCTTTCTAAATCTTCACTGTGAGTGTGTTACATGGGAAATTCAGTCTGATACAGACACTTTCTCCCATGATACATTTCAGAAGGCTTTGTTCGAAGACTCCAGGTGCTGATGTATCCACTTGTGAGTGACCTAATTCTGGGCACTCACGAGAGGCAGCAATCATAAAAGCACATACAAGCACTACTTCACAGACCACAACACAATACGCTATTTTTTTTTTTCTTTATGTTTTTATGTTAATTTACATTCATGATTACTGTCTTTTTCTAGTGTTTAGGTCTCTTATATAATACATGGACATAAGCAGGTTTTATAAATTACATAATTTTCTTGTTTCTTTTTACAGTTTACTTAAATGTACTAAACGTTGTTTTATAAATAATCACATATAGAAGTATATAACAATTATGCAGTATATTAGATTATATATGTTTATTTGAATTTAAAAATATGATTTAGTTATTACAATAAAATATTTAAATTAAGATAAAATATTTTCTTACCGTAAATTATTTTTACAGTGATCTATCTGTGTTTATTAATACTTTTTAAGTATATATATATATATATATATATATAATGTAATACTATACAATAAACCATATATAAAATAGTATTAGTATCAATATTATATATTTTTATTTTTAAAAATACAGTACAAGTCCAGCAATGCTCAGTTATGGTAAAATCATGTGTTTGTTGTAGCTGTAAATCTTTTGTCATGACTGTTTCTCCACAGTCCCAGGCTGAGGTGAGAGTGAGGACAGCGGAGACTTATTTGACACCCCTGACCTGTTTAGATGACCTCTTATTCTCTCTGGACTCTATCCAGTATTACATAATGAGAATATTTCATTCCCAGACAGCTCTATTGTTCTGTTCTTCCCTGCAAACGATGTCTAGACTACAACAGACAACACAGCAGCAAATACTATAAACAAACAGGGCCGGAATTCACCATGAGCCGGAGCACTACGTTACGTCCAATCCAACTTTACCCTGGAGACCAAATATGGATGAGCATCTGTATCTCCCCCTCGGCAGACATGAATGAACAATGAAATGCGGTTTTATAAATCCACAGCGTTCCTCAGAGAATTTCCATCTGCTGCAGGCGAGCAACATACAGACACAAGCTACTATTGATGTGAGGTGTGCTATTTTAGTTTGAGGGTTATAGTGGAATACACAAATGGCATAATTCATCTACATACTGACCGGGAAATGGGGTGTCCTTGCAGGCAGGTGAAGGGGGCACTGGAGCACAGAAGCTCAAACAAGCCGCAAGCAGAGAGCATTCTGGGAATTTGTATTTGGGTAGTGGGGTAAATGTGGCTCAGATCCCACTGCAGATTTGCAAGCGTCTGTTCCTCTTTTGTCTGACGACAAACTAAGAAATAGTGGCTGTGAAGCCACTCTGTGGAAGCAAAAATGTGTTTCATTTCCTTTATTTGACAGTTTGCTGTCATTTGGTAATGAAAGGTAATGAAAACAACAGTAATGTAGTATATTTCATCACATTCATTTAAGAATCAATTCAATAGCAACACTGTGTCTTAACAGGTACAATGCAACAAGTTTCCAATGTCATTTAATATGTCTGTTTTCACTATCGTTTCGTTTAGCCAGACTTTTAACGGCTTAAGGTCTAGCCTTCAATACAACTGTCAAGCAACACCTACGTAATAGACTGTCTGACCAACATGTAAAAACAAGCATTTAACTGCTTTTGCTTATTTATCTAATAGAATATAACACAGTAAAAGAGTTAGTTGGTACTAATTGTTTTCAACAAAATTGAGTATACTCAAAGATTTGCTGCCACTAACCTGGAAATCTGGCTTTTTAATATAGCTGCATAAGAAATAATGAAATTCACCTGCAGAGGCCTTTGTACTGTTTTTATGCTCACTATTGACTTTTACACATGCATTGTATGAACTGCATGTATTTGCGATACTGGTGCAACATTGTAGCATATTGTAACCAAAAATAATCTTCTCTAACTAAAGTGCTAATACTTTTTGGTCAGACTTCATTAAGCTATGAACTATTAACAGAATACTTGGCTGTATGCAAACATAGCAACCCAAAAAATATTATGCAGCCAGTCAGAACATTTTAATGTTTAATATGCATGCTACACTGGTCAACAGTATCTGGAATAAATCAGATATTTTAATTTTTAAAAAAAACTTGTTTGATTAGAAATACAGTAAAAACAGTGATACAGTGAAATATTATTATGAATTAAAAGAACTGTTTTCTATTTGAATATAGGTTATGATGTAATTTATTCCTGTGATATTCAAGCTGAATTTAAAGTCATCATTACTACAGTCCTTTGTGTAATAATCATTCAGAAATCATTCTAAATGATCAATATATCAACTTATATGCTTCCATCTAATTGTAATAATAATTCAAATAATTATGCCACCTTGGCAAGCATAAGTGATCCAAAAATCAAAATTTTAGAAGTGTATTTGAAGAGCTTGGAACTACGCATACTCAAATATAAACCAAACAATAGTCACTTTGTCACGGATTGGATATGGTTTACATACAGATAGCAGGAGCACAGTACATACTATCTATTGTCACCGCAGCCATATTGTTAAAAGAGACATGAAAATAAAATATCTGGCTTTGGCACAGTGTTGTAGAATGTGGTGACAATGGCACAAGCATTAATGAAAAAGGAACATATGGGGAATTATTCCACTGCCAAATCAAAATCACATACACATACTATGAATATACTTCCCTACTGTCCACATACATTCAATAAAACACAGGATTTGGATGAAAAAAGACAGATCTGAATTCCAGAGATGATGATTTTTTCATCTGCGGAAAGGTTTTGTATAGTTCTCCTCTCCTTTTGGAAACGCTAAGACAGCTGAGTTATGTTTCAGACCAGTCTGGGGATTTGTTTTTGTACTTATTTTAAAATGTGGATCTCTATGAAAGAATGGTTGTTGAGACAGTGAGCGAGGAATAATAGATGATCGTACCGTTCCACTGATGGGTCGAATGAGAGGGTTTGTGAGGTTTTCACAAGATTGGAGCGCAGGTCAGGATTGATTTGTTTGCTCAGATGGTTTGAGATGGCAGTCTGGAGAGGGAAAATTGATTAGCAGGTGTGACGGGTCAGGTGGTCAGATTTAAATACACTTTAGGTTAAAAACTCAAGCATTTATCAATTCTATAAAAAAAAAAGATTTCACTCATGAATGAACAAATTTAGTGTCATGTTGTTCAAAATCTCTTGAAGCAGAATGCTTAATTGAAAAACCAGGGCATTGAAATAAAACAATGTTTTAAAATGTATTATAAATTAATATTAAATTATAATAAACTGGCTTAAAATTTAGTTGAACTTGAAAAATGAAGTTGTACTTGGTAAAAATTACTCGCATGAGTTGAATTAATTGAAAAGCGTCTAAAATGTTTAGCTCTATGTGACTCAAGTGCTATATTCCAGGTTTTTTGAAGTCATATATTGGTAAAGGCGCAATTCCATACACCTAATACATTTGTAGGGCGGTTCATCTAACAAGAGTATAGTCTGGTTTTGTTTTGGGAAATAGTTTTTCCGTACAATATGTGCTTTGAAAAGGAGACAAAATAGATTTAGTGTTATCATTTTATGGCCTTCAGATTTACAAAACAGAAAGACAGATAGCATGTACTGACTGTTTCTCAAGCCAGAGTTCAGACCGAGAGCAACAGGACCTATCTGTGTGTGTGTGTATTCCCTGGGAGGTCACTTGAGACTGGAAATGTTGAGGTCACCTGTTTGTTTCTAGAGTGTTGATACAGCATTGTGTGTGTGTTTCCAGGCAGCAGGAGTGTCATTACACTGTCCCACCCAACGACAAATATTCTGAACTCTGACACAGACAAGAGGTCTTCAACTTATCTGAGCATGTTCAGTGACGTTTACCTCTCTGATTAGCTAAAATGTGTCTTGGTCTCAAGTCAATGATAAAACTCGATGCCATTTGACCTGGGTCTGTCTTTGCAGCTTGAACTGATTCAGATTCAGGCTCACTAAAATAATCTGTTCAAAAGTATTTGTTAGTGATGGTAGCCACTGACTTGCATTTTATGAATCACTAAGAGGCCCAATTTTTAACTAATAACGTTTGCTGTTGTTGCTGAAACATAATCTATATCTTGGTCAGCCTGAGGGTGAGAAAACTGATAGCAGCTTTTCATTTTTAGGTGAAATGTGTCGTTAAAACACGCATACTTTGCCATACAAAACTGATTTTCAGAGCTCCTTTTTCTCAGTTTTAATCTTCTTTTATGCACATCTGGTCCTGTAGAGTGTTTCACGGGACACATTGTGTTTTCAGTGGGATTTTACTTTGTGTTGAGGCCTTATTGAATATCCAGTACCCCAGAAAATGGTAATAACTTCAACCATGTACACTGCTGGTGCCAAAGAGCTAAAAGTAGGTCACTGAACAAGCCCCAGCACAACCCACCACAGCATTGTGTTTGTCTTCAAATAATAAGGGGGTCTAATGAAAGAAAAGACGTTTTCAGTAGTAAGGAACTGTTTTGTGATGGTGTATACGGCACAAATTCAGTATCATTGGAAGTATTTGATTAAAACAGAGGTTTAGGTTTAGAATTTTCAATGTGTTTCAGTGTTTATTGTATACAAAGTGCATGTTGTTCAGCCTGGCACACACTGAAATATTCTTTCTTTAAAATTCCCCAAAGTACACCACAACCAGATGGTCCAAAAGCTCAATGGATCCTCTCCATGAATAACCAGACCAAAACCGCACTTCTCCATCTCAGGCCTAACATCTCTGTACATTTCCCTCAGGAATCCTCAGCTCTGTCCACAAGTTCTGCTCACAAATGTGAAAAGCAGACTAGACGCAGAGCAAAACGCAGACGCAGAGAAAATCTGTGTTTGGCTTAAAGGGGTCAAATCATGAGGAATCACATCTTCCTTGATGTCCTGAGATAAAAGAGCTGCCCTTTGTATACTTTCACAACTTCCCCACTAGGAATCTATTTAAAACAAGCTGCAAATATGACTCATTCTAAACTTCTGCAATCTTCTGACATAAATGTTAATAAGTGACACCAATTGATGATCTGGAACTTAATTAAGGAAGAATGGCCAGGACAGACATACTATTTGTAAAGAACAAAAACCCCTGACAATTATGCTTAAATTTAAGTGACATTTTAGGGTTTCAAGCGTTACATGTGTCACTTCAAAAATTTTAAAGAGATACTAATGAGAAACTAAATTATTATAGTTTTGGTAGGATAAAATAAAATAAAACGAACTATTCACTATGACTTTCCCCTCAATAAACTCCTAATTATTTCTTAATTCCTTATTAATAGTTGGTAAGGTAGTTGTTAAGTTTAGGTATTGGGTAGGATTAGGATGTAGAATAAGGTCATGTAAAATAAGACATTCATTTGTGCTTAATTACTACTAATAAATGGATATTATTCTAGCTAATATGCATGCTGATAAACAACTATAAGAGACCCTAAAATAAACAAACACAAAAGACATTTTGAACCAGAATACCAGAATGGTATCTATATCTGTAACTATCCAGTGCATCGCAGTGTAAGCTTCACAGTGAACATTACTACATCATGCTTGTCAACGTGGTCCAATCGACAACAAAAATATACTGTATCTTGACTCCATATAGTGATTATTTTGGGAAAATCCAGGTATTTTGAGCAGTAAGATTCTAAAAAGTTTGTGCTATATAAAATTAAGTAGCCTGCTAATTTGCTAAATAAATCTATCAGTACTTTTTTACTTAAGTACATAAAAAAATAAGTACTTTTGTACTTTCACTTGAGTAAAATTGGAAAAAGGGAGAACTTTTACTTTTACTGGAGTAATATTTTATTGTGTGTATCTGTACTTTTACTCAAGTACTTGATTTGTGTACTTTGTCCATGTAACAATAGAGTCAGAGGTGTGCAGATCCAAGTACAGCATTCATTCAGAGTCAGACAGGCAGGGTCAATAACAGCCGTATATAGCTACACAAAGCCGTTGTTCACTGACAAGCTGCGCAAATCCACGCTGCTAATGAACATGGTTTTGCGCAGC
>JAUCMS010000038.1:16182882-16200388 GCA_032357445.1 Enteromius radiatus
AATCCGAACGTGAGCGTGAAATCTGGCGTACGCACAGTTTTTGTGCGTACGCAGCGTTGATACATGAGGCCCCTGGTGTGTGTGCAATCGGCATGGGGTGTTATGGGAAATGGAGTATCTGAGACTAATGGTGATGTTCTGGATGGAGTGCCTTCTGTGGGCACTCCAGCTGGAAATCCTTTTCTTAACAAAAGGTACAGTATCTTAATGCAATATTCATTTGAGTTGTTGATGCACCAGTCTGACAGTTTTCAGGGCACTGAACAAACATGTGGTGTTTTTGCACTGATTTCACTATGGGGAAACAAGTACCAGCAAGGCTTTTAAAAAGGAATCAAATAGAAAGAGATCAAATCATGCTCATTGTAGAAGAGGTGCCGAAAGAAAGTCTGAAGAACAGAACGCAAAAGAAAAGGGGGAAGAGCAGTGTGTGTGCAACCAGTATCCCAGACATGTAGGGTGTCTCGCACTGGAAATGGAACTGTCAACACCCCACCACGCATCATCACTCACATCACACACACACACACTGTTCTCACTGCAATGCAATTAAACTTCTAAAGAGAAAAAATGAGGACAGAGGGGGGGATGTGTGGTGCTGTGTTCAACCAAATCTAATTTTTCTCTCTAAACATGTATTGTTTTGTGTTTGATTTTGATGCACTGGGGATTGATTGAGAATAAAATATGGGCAGGTGTAAAAGGTTACATTCTGTTGCATTGGTAAAAGGAAATAAACAAGGTCGAATTTAATTTCATGTTGACTTCAAAGGTTCTATCTGGTACAGCATTTGATGCGGTTGTAGCTTTCAGAAGAAGACAGTGGTAGAAATTGTTTCTTATGAATTACGAGGTTTGGAAATTGTGGTCAAACCAACCCAGCAGTCATGAACAACAGTAGACATTTAATTGTGAGATATGTGTGTCTTGACACGACATCCACGCGAAGTGGGTGATAAACACAGGAAAAAGTCACCCCATCAATGACCATTTTCATCTTTTCAAATGTATCACTATCTATGATTCAACAGACAGGAGATTTATGTTAAGGTTTAAAAAAATTACTTCTGAGCAAGTCCTTCAGCTCTCTAACAAATAACACTAATTGATAAGTTTTCGCACAAGACCTTTTAACAACTGTAGATTATCCAGGTTTTTCTAAATGTTAAAACTTATTAATTTAATTTAATTTAATTTAACTTTATTTTATTAAATTAATAGACAGGGAACAAAAACAAAACACAGAAATTGTAACCAATATAGAAATTATTAAATTAAACATTTAATGACAAAATATTTTAATTAATTAATCATTTAAAATATTTATTTTCCTTTATGCATTCCTATAAACCTATAGTAAGTTTTAATCAAAACAGTTTTAATAGCTGCCAATCGTGTGTGTATAATAAATATAAAGAGTTTGATCAGAAATCGAATCTCCCAAGAGAAGCAAATAACCAATTCATCTGTAAATTTCAAGGATACATGTCCTTATTATGTGAAAGTATGATCTTCAAAGACAGACAACATGCTGATTTTTTTTGGTGGGGTCTTACCCTGTTTTGTTTTGTTTGTTTTTTTTTTGCTGAGGTGATAACTCTTAAGAAAAGTCTCTCCACCTCTGAACAGCAAAGGTTTCATAGCTCTTTATTTCGTTTCCTTGGCCTTCACATGCCCTGTATTCTGACACAATGCTCCACAGCTATAGGGTCACCAAAGGTCAGTGTGATTATAAAGGACCTGGAGAGACATACAGAGAGAGAATGAGAGGGGCTGTCAAGACTTTGCTGATGCCACAGGAAGCTCTGCTGATTACTGGTGTTGATGGATTAGATGGGCGGACCCTTCGCAGTACCCTGAAGGACCTGGGATACTAACACAATGCCTTCAGGTTCAATCTCAAGTAGAAAAGTGACTGAGAACCAAGTTATGGTTCTCATAACTTGGTAATGTCCCCAAATTAAAGTTTAATTGCGCAGAGGCTGCTCTTTTGCTGCACACTTTTTATCATCTTTAGACAAAATAAAATAAAATATTGAATAGATGCTTTTCTTGAGTATCATATTTAATACATCACGCTTTTATATCAAATACAGTAGATTTTATCATAGAGAAATTAATGAGATATTGAAGAGCTCTCTATTGTGGTTCTTCTTTCCTAAAGCATAAAATACTTCTACATTTTGTCAAAACTTCCTACCTAAAATACCAACACACACACACTCGCACAAATGCACACACACACTATGGCACGCTTTTACATTACAAGTGCGCCAAGTTGTTTTGTGATTGTTTTCTCAGATCATGAGAATCAGTCCAAAAATTCCCTGGACACAAATTCCTCTCTTGGTTCAACTCACAAGACCAAGAGCAGTTCACTGCCAGACTCCTCATGGTAGAGTATACATTTGTTACTCACATGGTGGTGCCTCTAGAGTCAAACAGAATGATCCCATTATGCCAAAGCATGTGTATTGTGAGTTTTTATTGTTGAGCCCAGCTGTTAAACACAAAAATAGTTCAAGCATCACCCACCATCAACGGCCTGCAACCACCTAAAACCTTTAGTAGAGAACAACCACAAATCTCTCAGTCATGGAAACCAGCCTTAAGGCAACAGCTGGTATAAACACAGTGCAGCTCAGAGTTTGCAAAAACGTAAAACTTTCTTTTCCTGTTATTTCATATCATGACTGAAACTGCAAACTAATGTTTTTTTGTTTAGAGAGAGAGCTCTCTGGCTATGAGCAGACTGTTGACAACCAAGGGACAAGTTGTAAAACAACAGAGTTAAAGTTCCTGTCAAAACATGCGAATTACAGTTTTAACAGCAATGTGTCACAATTAAGGTTTTATATTAACTAAAATGGTTTATACAAGACAAAAATGTGTGGCATTTGCCTTCATACAAAAATGACTTCCACTAACACAAGGTGCTCCAAGGAGTTCTATAAACTTTACCAAATAATTGAGATTATAATAATAACAACTTGTAAAAATGGTTAACTGCGAGTTAAAATGAAACCGACTAGGAGTTCGGAAAATGAATCGTTGAATCGTTTGGGAGTCGTTGAACAAAAAGGTAAAAATAAATGCACATTATAAGAAAATGAAAGTGCTTTTTAACCTTGTATTCATGTCGTTTAGGACTCCCAAGACCAGGGGTAGGCAAATTCGGTCCTGGAGGGCCGGTGTCCTGCAGAGTTTAGCTCCAACCCTAATCAAACACACCTGAAGAAGCTAAACAATGTCTTTAAGATAACTAGGAAGTTACAGACAGGTGTGTTTGATTAGGGTTGGAGCTAAACTCTGCAGGACACCGGCTCTCCAGGACCGAATTTGCCTACCCCTGCCCAAGACCAAAATATCAATCTTTAATAACCCTGAATAGGGGCACTTTACAGTGTATGAATTTGAATTTGTTATGAAGTTGAATACTTTGGATTAGGGGTTATGATGCTCAGAGTATAAAGTTCAGTTATAGTGCTCGCAATACAATGTTATAGTGTAGTTACAGTGCTTACCAATAATTAACCATATGATTCCTAAAGTAATTAAAGAAACAAATCTGAGAGGCATTCTAGCTGAGCCTTGCTATAGTGAGAAAAATGAGGAAGTCATTTAAAGGATGTTTGTGAAGGAAACAGGTGCACAAAAACACTGTGTGTCACAGAAAGCTCCTTCTAACCCAGCTGCCACTAATGTATGACAAATGCTTGTTTTGAGATGTATGATTGCAGATATGATTGTGGTCCTGGAACAAAGAGCGGGGCTCTGAGTCTGCAGGAGCTACTCATGAGAGCAGCAGAATTGGGAGAGGCAGGCAAACATGAGGGCTCTGCTTGGATTAGCATGCTATTAAACTGCTATGCTGGCAGAATATAGTATACTATGCATATGCAAATGTTTGGCATGTATGGAATACAATAAGCAATTTTATATTTCCATAATGTCATAATCTACCAGCAGGGGCTGACAAAGCTATGATAAACAACCAAACGTCACTGGATCACCGATACTAGGGCCACCATGCATAATTTTTTCCTGGACATGTAGTCGGGCTTTCTAAAATTGCTTAATTTAAAGGCTTTGTTTTCTTATTGACGTGGTTTCTATAATCCCACCTTCACTTACTCCATGATTGATCAATTTTCGCAATCCCTGAACGCTTTTGACTTAAGGAAGTAAGAAAACAATAGTAAAATTAAGCCAAATTCCAGACATTTTAGGCAACTAAGAAATCCTGGCCAAGGAGACATGTCCAGGAGGAAATAAGGATGTATAGATATTGCTACACTTGCCAAATATCTACAGTACACTTAAAATGCAATACAAAAATGTCTAAATGCAATGCAACTTAAAATTAAAATAACACTAGCTGCTATGTAATATTTAATTTTCAACTTTAACTTTAAAAAAATGTGATTGTTTTCCATGCAAAACAACTGTTTTTGTTCCCCAACTGGATGCAACTTGCCAAAGTGAGACCATATGACATAACTGAACTAGAATGTTCACAACCTTTTAGTAAATGAACTGAAATTAAAAGTAAATTGGCTGTGCATTTATAGTAAAGATTCGGTGGAGTATCCAACGTTCAGCATAAACTGGCAGGCCCTCATGTTCTGCATGGTTTTTAAGCCAGTAATCATAACTGCATTGCTTCAAAGCACATTCATGCACTGCAAGCTCAATCTCACAACAAGCAATCACACCCCAGCCTACTGCTAGATCAGGCCATCCAGGGCGTTTCCTCTCACCTCTTTGCTATCATCTTTTCTGTACTGACAATAGCTCTTTTAAACACACTGACACTCAGCCTACTGGTGAGTACATTACTGCTTTTATTTGTAAATGACCTGTTTTGTGTATAGGGTTGTGTGAGGTGTGTAGTGAACCTTTCTGGAAGCAAAGCATCTTTGTTCAGTTGTGTTTATTTTTATAATTTGGGTGACACTCCTTTTTTTGTTAGTTTAATTCTTATTTTGTAAATTTAGATTTGAATATTTATGGCTCTTCTTAGTAAAGGTTTCATAAATCTAATCTGTCATGTCCTCTTTGATTCTCACCACACCCAGTCTAAAAATTGTCTTACTTAAATGTTATGATATTATCCCTGCTTTCCATCAAGCACATAACACAGCACAGTAATTTAAAGTCAAAAATCAAACTTTTCCTAGACATCTCCTTATTTGTTTTAATTAGAGGTTTGATTGCACTCCTTCAAAAAAGTCAGCATAAAAGGGTTGTTTAGACATCAGAGCTGTATAATCAGACTTATTATTTCTGATATAGATATTAATATAAATAAAAATCTGCATTGTTATCATCACTGTTTGCAGCAAACTCTATTTAAGATGGATTTGAAACATGTATAGACCTTACATGTATGCATATTATTGTATGACATATCTTCTGATAAATAAGCAAGCGAACAAGCTACACTGTTCATTTCTTATGATCAACCTCAATGCGCAATTCACAACAGGAAACCACAATACGAATGTAGTTTGTATTCACCTCTTATTTTTTGTCTCTTAAATGACAAGTAAAAACGCAGCAAAAACAAAAACCGATCATTTAAACAAAAAACTAAGTAATCTGGAACCATGTTAGCATTTAGGATTGTGATTAAATTCAAGAATGATTGGGAAAAAAATAAACCAAAATCCTTCTTGCATCAATTCCAGCCAGATCCACATTTAAATCATCATCTTGTAGCTTATGTAAGACTAGTCTCATTATTCTAGTGCCTGTGGTCATGGTGGTACAGTCACCACTCATGTAATGCCTGCCTACAGTGATGTAGAAAATGGATGACTTAAAGTTTGACAAATAAACTAATTAAAGCTGTTTGACATCAATGGCTAAAAGATATTGATCAAAAGCCCACATTAAGGTAACCTCAGGCAATAAACTTGTATCCATTACTTCAGATCAAGCTATGTTTTCACCAGCATGTGTAATCCAGATCAAATTATTTAAAGATTCTACAGTCATGGAAAACCTCGAAATACCAGGAAATGAAACGTTTATATAAGGTCAAAACATATATATGAACAAACATTAATTGTAATTTAATATAGACTTTAACATTTAAACATTATAAAAAATAATAATGGAGATTGTAAGTATACCTTGTTATGTCTCTGATATATTTCATTGGCAAAAAAGTTATTTTGGATGTTATTTATTTTACTTTTTATCTTTATCCAGAAATCACTAACGACTGAGAAAATAAATAAAAATCACATTGTTTATGAAATAAGTCGTTTACAAACTGAAAAACAAAATGCAAGATTCGTGTTGGTCCAGAGCCCTAGAATCAAGGTTTTCACGCGTTTTTAAAATGATTTTCCCCCCAGTGTGATTGCTGGATGAAAATTGTTAGAAAGAGGTTACAAGAGGTTTTTGTTTGTTTGTTTTGCCAACGTACGCGTTTCTAGTCACCATTCCATAGGCTATATACCAATTTATCCCTTAATATCTAGGATAGTGAGCTCATACTATAATATGTGATTAACTGCGCTGCATAAGTTCCTAGGAAATGTCGACGCCGCCTTTTATGGCTTATAAAAAGTTTTCACTCTTTAAATTCCGCTGCTTCTAGTCCGCTGACTGCGGTGACATCACGATCCACGAGTGGAGAGTCCTCTCAACCGCTGACCAATGGGCGTGCGGTATGCAAATGAGCTCGCGCAGGTTTGCAGTGTAATGCTCGCTCCTCCCGCTCGTGCTGCTCAGATTCACTACAGACCCTCGAGTCCGCAGTACATTTACCGTTATCACTCCTGCGATACAGTCAAAATGGGCAAAATGCGCGTCTAGCCTCGTTTAAACGCTAAAAGAAGAGTTTCTTCGGATTTTGAAAAGAAACGGATTTCGTTTCTTACTGGAGTTACTGAAGAGCAGAAGACACGTAAAGATGAAGTACAAAGTAAGTGACTCTCCATTCATGCGCGCTATTTCCGTAAACTACCTCGGAACTCATCTGTTTGCTTGAGTAAAATGTGTAGAATTTACATGTTTATCAAACTTAGAAGAGATTTCTATTACTTTTTTTTAATGAAAGCGGAACTGTTCTTCAACTGTGACAGACAGACAGATAGATAGAAAGATAGATAGATAGATAGATCGACTGAATATGCAAAGAGGTATAAATTGTACATTGTGCATTATTCTACCTTTATTTATGTGCCATTATTGTGTAAATGTTTATTATACATAGGCAAATTATGTAAATTCAGTGGAGGATGTGCTCAAACATCCTTCCCTTTTAATACCAATGCTTTTTCGCTAGTTAAATACTCCTTAACTTGACAACCGGCTGGCTCCAGCTCTGAACAGCAGTAATTTGTGTGCGTAACCAAGCATTCATTTATTGCATGGCTGGTATGATCCAATAGCAAAGTGCAAGTCACATCATTTATTACAACCATGACAAAAAAGCACTCTTTGAGCTCTATTGTAGCAAGACTTGTAATAAATGATGTGATTTACACTCTACATTTTCAACTCAAGTTACTTGGAGCCACTTGAGGATATATGGGGCCATTCATTAGCCCAGGTTCCAGCCCCTTTTCCAATTTGAGCCTCATTGCGATTGTGTAATGCAATGCTTTAAAGCAAACAGCATGCATTTTGTTCAGACTACAGGGTTGCTGTTATACTGAGTGTTCCTGGTGGAGACAGAAAATAAAACCACCCCAGGATTTTATGTGCATGTCCATGTTTGATTTGTGCGTTGATTGCCCTTTACACTGCTGGGACTGTTTTCTGTGGGTGGTTTTATAGACGTCATTCGAAAATGATGAATAGAATCATTAATGAACACTATATCATAATACCTGTACTTATTTGATTGTTATTAACATCCAGTATTAAAGGAATCATTCACATGGAAATTAAGTTTTTGTTTTGATTTGGTGTGGCATACAGGCTAAAAATATGGCTTTAGAACACATAGTGCATGAGTCTTAATACACTTTAATGATAATTTTATGGTGCTTACTTAATAATTTTATAGTTTGACTGCCTCAGATCCCGTTCGCATTTATTATATAGGCTACTTTTTAAGCATAAATTAGCCTATGTTTTGTGTAAAACAGACAGTGACTTTTGCTGTCATCCTTTCAAACGTTTTCCCAGCTGATTTTGGGGCACTCAAAAGTATGCCTAAACTTTGGCCAGATCTGTACTTCCAATCCAAGTGCACACAGCGTGGGGGCAGCTTTTCATTCAGCAGAAACTTGGCTCTTGTGTGCGATTCCCTCCCCATTTGCATAGTCTTTGAGGCTTTCAACCCTTTGGGAAGATTTGCTTCCTACTTTGGTAGGAGGATCGAGCGGCTCTTCCTGAATGGAATGCTTTTGTCTGCTTCACACTATCTGGGGAATGTGGAGTACTTGGCAAGACACGGACTGTTAGCGCATATCAGACTGTTTGGATTCCTCTACAGTGTGGCAATGAGCCTCTATTGTGATCAAAAATAATGTAATAATGTGAAATCTAAATGAATTTTAATACATTTAAAAATATCAGTAGGCATTACTTCTGTCTTCAGTGTCACATGATCCTTCAGAAATCCTTCAATCATATGCTGATTTGGAGCTGTTTGTTAGTCTTGGAAAATATTTATTTAAAATAAATAAAACATTTTTGTAACATTATAAATGCCTAATATTTATTTTTAAAGAAATTATTTTCATTGACATATCTATATTAAATGGATATATTAATAGAAAATATATTTATAATTATTATTAAAATTAATTTGACAGTATTTTTTTAAAGAAATAAATAAGAAATCTTTTTTTTAAATGTATGCTAATATAACTTCATTATAGAAAACATGCATTTATTCCCTTTAAGTGAAAAATGACCTATAAAAAATATTTGAAATAAAATATAAATAAAAAATGTAAAAGTTAAATAATAAATAAGATTTTTTTTATGTATGCAAATAAAAAGTTGTTATAGAAAAACATTATGCATTTATTCCCTTTGATCTTGGAGTGAAATATGACCTTTATTTTTTTCGTCAGTTTTTGTGAGGTTCACCCCATAACTTCAGAGGAAATTACGTCAAAACAGATCCAATTTCCTTTTATCTCCTGTTGACACAGAGAGATCCTTTGTTTGCTGGCATTTCTAAAACTTTTAAAGCATCTTTGCCTCAGAGACAGGTTTACTTTATGAAGGACTTTTACCACAGGGTATTGGAGGGTCAGGGCTGCAGGGGCGAACTGGTCACGCTGTTGTTGTTTCTGACACAGAACAACTGATTTACATCACCCTGAGTGACACACAGGCTGTTCTCAGTTCACGGTCTGATAACTAATCTGCCAAACCCAACAGAGTGGACAGACAGCTGACAGAATAACTAAGCCCATACTTCCTCAGTTTAACCTGTTTACTTCCAGAAGCACTCTTAAAATCCAAAGCTTTCTTAACTGGGAGTAACAAGGACGTCCTTCACACAGTCCTTCACTCAGGTGAAGTACTGTTGTTAGTTAAACATTAAGTTCTCATTAGAGCCAGTCTTCCATCTTTGGAGCAATGAAGAAACTAAACAGACCTCACATGCTCCACACCTTGACGTCACGCATCACAAAGGTCAGTCAGAACCCAGGCCTGTCGACGTCAGTTATGTTTTCCAGCAGGTGCGCAGGTGTGAGAAGATACATGAGACACAAATAATCCTCAAACAAGCAGACCTGTATGGCCTCTTATTAGATTTCAGAGCTCATGTAGCCTGTTTTTAACAGATACAGGGATCTGGGAACAGTTTGAGACTGTAACGCCATAGATTTTCCCTTCAGGAGCACATCGAAATGAGAGCCGACCCCTCCTTCTGAATACCCAGCCACACTCAAACGTCTGCACCCTGCTTTCCTGCTTTCTTTTCACTCTTATGTAACTGTGGCACAAATAGCCTGACAGGCACAAAGAACTGATTAGGTGAAGTAAATGTTCTGGGATTTTTTTTCCTTCTCTCTTTTCTCTCTAGGCTGTAATCCAAGTCGATGATTTTGTTTGGAAATGTACGTTGTCCTCAGTGTGTCTGAAGGGAAAAATAGGGGGTTGCCCCATGCCCTGAAATGTTGCTTAATTCTCCTGATTCTCAGAATTTAAAATGACCCTAGCAATCACACATGGCAGCTTATTTCCAACATGTAATAAAAATTATGTTTATATCTCAAATTCAGACATTGTTTCCTCACAATTGTAACATCTGTATAACATCTCTTAATTCAGATTTTTTTATATCTTACAATATATATATAAATATATATATATATTTATTGTGAATGTGAATGAACTTTATTTATTTATTTATTTATTTTTAATTATATATATTATTCCAATAGCAGAAAGAAGCATATTAATCCTATCCTCTATCGACAAAAATCTTGTTTGCATTATTTCTCTTGAAGAATTTTAGCCAACGTTGAGATATATTTATATAGATAACCTAATCATCCAAACCATGCAATACATATTAATTGTATAGCTCTGTATTCTTACTATCAACAAAAATGTTGTTTGCGTTATTTCTCCAGAAGAATTTCATCCAACGCTGAGATAAGATTGATAGCTGAGCAATAACATTTATCTGTAGGTGTGTGTGGGAAGTTATTAAATGTAAGGGAACTCAATTTAAAATTACTTCTTGTTTCCATCTATTGGGGAACATTGGAGTATGAAGACTTTTGTGTGAGTCAATGTGTGTGTGTCTATATATTCATGTGTTTGGTCTGTGTGTGTGTGTGTAGGCCACATCGGGGTAGTATTGTGCATAAAGAACACTTCTCAGCAGGCATTCCACATTCCCCAGGGTAAGAACAAGGGCTATTCAGAGAGCAGGTCTCAACCAGCACTCCATAGCACAGCTCTGCCCTGTTTGAAAGACACAGACAAAGAAAAGAGACGATTTTGAAGGAGCTGAGAGCCCTCCTGCATATACAGACATGGAGGGGGTTGCAAAGATGCTTCAAATAAGGAACTGTGAACCTTTAGAACCGTAACCCACATAGATGTTAAAGAGCACACATCCCCCAATATTCAGATTAGTGCTCAACCGAAATGTAAGATTCAAAAGTTTGTTATTCAAGCCTAGATTTTGTGGTTATATTCATGCTTCAATGCATGAACACACAAATCTTCATTTTTACAAAATTGCTGACAAACTACGAAAGCCAAGAGTTTGTTTGCCTCCAATGAAAGGTAAACTAGATTAGATCGATCCATTGGAAATATGAAGGAGGATAGTTTGCCTTTTGTGGTGATTTAGAGCGATTATCTACAGTCAAAGGTGGGATGGTGAACTGTCAGATAAGAGGAACTTTGACAGCTGCAAACGAGGGAAGCAAATAATGTTGACGTGGTAGTGTGGGACTGTTTCCCTTGAACTTTGTGACTCCTCTTTACTTGTAGTCATTACTATTTAAAGACTGACCTTATTCTTCTGGAATTTTTTTTTATGTTTAATTTAGCTATTTTTTTTAATTTGCCAAAATATATTTATTTATTTGTATTTATTTATTTATCTGGAAAATATATATTATATATTTATATTTTTTCATAAGATATTTTGTCATCTTTTGTGATATATATGTTAAAAAATTATAACATAAAAACATTTTTAAAAAATTTAATTAGGAAAATTCAGTTTGATGTATGTGTATATATAAATGAAAATTGAAATAAACTGTAAAATGTAATTTTGTTAGCTTTGTGGGCTCACTGGTTAAATAACAGGTGCTGTTTTTCTAACGTTAGTATGACAGACAACAGTTTCTGAGAACATATGTTTTTCGGGTTCATTTAGACATGTCAGAGCAAAACAGGCTTGCCCTATTGACCCAATATCCTTTGAAAGTAATTTACAGCAAGCTCATGGACTGCTTATCTGTGCCGGACCACTACAGACTTTCACAAGAAGTGTGAAATTGAGATGACATTTCCCGCTCTTGAAGGGACGCCCCTGCTGTGACATCATAAATCTATCACACATCCAAGTTGCTAGCTGGTGTGGGGGGAATTATGTCTTAAAGTATCTCCCACAGGGTGAATGAACTCCATTACCTCTCTGTTCATTTACACTGCCTCCTTCAGTATTTGGAGGCCTGCTGGTGTAAAATATACTTGCACATTAAGTTCTTGCACTTGCTTACAAATGCAGCATTATGCAATTTTTACTGCCAGCAGCTAATGATTAAATAACATTTCAGCCAGTGAAATTTTAGTGTCATTGAGATACTGGGATAGTTTTTATTAACGGTTTGTTAAATTGGTTTTTATTTTCACTTTCATTTATTTTTCAAGTGTTAGAACTATTGATGTGTTTTTACATTTTTTTTACGATACTATAGTTTTTATTACTGGATGGTGAAATTATTTTATGTTTTCATTTTTATTTTAGTAAAATATTTTGTGTGTCATATCTTAATTCCAGCTTCAAGCTGAAGGTACAAAACTTTCTAATTCTAACAAGGCTTGCAATGATATAATAAAAAAGCCAAATAAGACTGCCTGTGTTTTTTCTAATAAGCAGTTACAATGTAAAATTAGCGTTTTATGGCACTGATTATATACGTAAATGTCATTACGCCCCACCTACAACAATCTGGGTCTTGTTTTCAGTAATGATGCTGAAAGGTTGCCAGCTTTTGGCCACCACAAGTCTTATTTTGTCCATGCCTACATCATTTGAACACACCAAAACTAACCGTAGATGTGTGCAAATGCTCAGAAATGCTAGTGTGGTTTAAAGGTGTTAAAGGAAAAGCCTGCGCTGTGTGATTAGAGTCTTTGAGGTTGCCATGTTGGCTGGGCTGTGTTTGTTAGTTGGTTGGTGGGCGGGGGGTTTTTTGCTGGTGTTGTAAGTCATGTTGTCGACCAAAGTGTGGGCGATCACTGATTCACAGTGCTGTGGAAGAGGGACGGATAACTAATGTTAACATCATACGACCACTGAAATAGGACAACACTCTTTTTGTGTCTTCTTCCAGGCTTTTATTGATTGGTCAAATGCAAAGTGAAAGAAGGAACTACTACTGTAACATAGTCTCAAAGTAAAATATGTCTCACTATGAAATCAGACCCCCTGGTGGGAGTTTCCAGAGTGTCAGCATTCAAACCACCAGATTTAAAGCTGATTTTAATCTCATGCACATCCTTGAGATCATTTTGCAGCTGCAAATCAATTTTTTACATTTGTTTTATACTCTTCAGATCATTGCATTAGGGCCTTTCGCACGGCTTTAGTTCCAGAACTAAAAGTACAGTACTAAAGTATTGGGACTAGTTTGCGCAAACTATTTCCCAGTACCATTTGAAGAGTTGCATTCACACAGACACTGGGTATTAAGAAGTGATTTAGTTAAACCAGTCAACAGCAACATCATTTGCACGCTGTGTTCAACAAGAGGAACCAAGAAGAACACCATAGACAGTCTTTAGGTAAATGCCATTTATAAAAGAAATAAGTTGATAATACCGTATATGTTTACATAACATTTTAAATCATGGCGGAAGAGGGTGTTTTCATATGCATTTAGCCAATGAGTGTGCACTTATGTCATCGATAGTTCCTGGTACTTTTTTAGACCCTACTCTGAAGTAGGAGCTAATTAGTTCCTCCAAACGTAGTTCCTGGAACTACTAATAGACTAAACTTGTTCCTGCGGTGCGAACTCGCCAAAAAGTGTATAATTCCAAAATTTGTTGGGGTACAATACAATTTCCTGCTTTGCAAAAGGCCCTATTGTAATCAGCTGCTGTTTGGAGCAGTCTAATTGAAGTTTTGTTATTTCTGTGCCAGAATTGTTAAATATTTAGTTTATTGTCAGCTAAATCTCACAAAACCAGTAAAGAACATGAACAATCATATTCACCCCAAAATCAATAGAAATAACTTGGAAATTATGTTTTACTTAATGAAAATTAAGTATTTTTGGGGTTTATATGAAGATGTTTTGTATTGTAAGAATTAAGCAGATTACATTTCCCCTCAATTCTCACTAATACAATCAAATAAATACATCACAAACATTTTGTAATGAAATCACCATAAATAATATATATATATATGTTTGGATATTTTATTTTATTTTTTTTTTATAAAAATTTGTTTCAAGATGCAGTGTATTCCGTTTTGTAAAAATTTACCATGTCAGTATATACAGAGAAAAATGATTTTAATTGGCAATGTGTTAAGTAAAAAGTTCTGAAAAGATCCCAACCTCTTTGATGCATGTTCTAGCTTCCAGTTGTTTGTGTGTAACTTACTGGACGTTAGAGAGCATTGATCGAGCACTCCATTGTGTTTTGGCTTGAGGCATGAAATTATCGATCATGTTTTGCTGCTATTATTGTCATCGCCTGTTTGCTAAAGGCAGTTTAATTGCAAGTAAACTCACATGCAGCTATTTTTTCTGCCAAATCATGACGTATTGCATTAAGGTGTAAAGACAGACAAACTAGATCAAGAATTATCTAAAGTAAACACAACTGTTCCGTACCAGTCCCTCGAACGTCATGTTCATTCGACAAAACCAAACTTGCATTCACTCAGCACAACGGCCAAGTTGAGTCATCATGTCTGTATTAGAGTCATTATGGTAATTATCTTCTATATTTACTCGAGTGAAATGAGGGTAAAAGGTCCTGGTTCACCAGTCCTACCCACACCACCCTCCCTCCAGGGGAACGTTAAAGAACTGGCCTTAATTCTCACACCACTCCATTTCGAGGGAGGAACACAGCACTTTTCGCAAGGTAGGGGGTTTGCTTATTGGCCGAGACAATTTAACGATCTTTGTTTGCTCAGTGCTTTTCTTGCACCCTGAGGGTTTAGATTTCTGCAGTGTTTTGGTGACTTTGGCAGCGTTGTTGGGGAATTTTTCACTAGTGTGTTTTGACGTGCTCATTTACTACTTACATAATCAGCCTTGATGATTTTACTGGGGCAAATCCAAAAACCACCCAATGACAGTGTGCTTAAGAACTAACCGGCTCCACCATGCATTAGTAATTTTTTGTTGCGCAATGGTGTCAAGTTCTGTGCTGGTTAGCACGTATTCCTCAACGTACAGATGTTACTACACAAACACAAACTGTCTAGCCACTAAAAAAATAACATTTTTATTTAGGACTGGATGAGCCAAGTCCTATTGAATTTCCAAAGTCTCTAAACATAGAGATGATGTAAAGGCTTTGCTCCAGGTGTGGATACCAGAAGCTAAAACTGGGCCAAATGAAATTCAACCAATGTAAAACGTAAGCTATCAGAGGAATAATGCAAATGTAAATAACAGAAAATGTATATATTTATACATGTGTATAAATCCTTAATCAAGATAACACTATATCAGCCATCTTGTTCAGTGAATATGCATCATTGGCAGATTTGAATTTTGTTCATTTTGATAATTTAAACTTAATTCAAGAGTTTGTGCTTCTTTATAAAGAAGAAGTCTGTTTTTTTTTTTTATTCTAATTTAATGTTCTTTTAGTATCATTGTAACACTATTATAGTGTTTTAATTTTTTCAGTTTTCATTTAAAATTTTAGACAGTTGTACATTTGTTTTTATTTTTTTAGTTTAGTTAACAATTTTTATGATTTTTGTTGAAGTTACCTATAATAACTCGTTCCTGAATTTGTGGTCAACATTTTGATAACTAGAACCATTTGCTGGACAAACCTGGACACATCTGGTTCTTCCCATATAAAACACCACTGTTTTATAAGATGGCCAAACTGTTTATGAGTCCGAGAAAAACCCTACATCATGAAGCTTTACAGCTCAATTATAGACCACTTTTAGGAAGTTGTTTCTACATTGAAGTGTTGGGGCTTCCCAGACCATCAGGGCAGGTAATGTCTAACGCTTGTGAGTAGTGGGACAAAAAATACATCACTGATTATACCCCTTTGTGATGCTCTGGTTAATATGCATGCACTAAACAAATGTTTTTAAAAACTTAAACCTTAAAAAAAAATCTAATCAAGATTTCTGGTACTGCAATGACTTATCTGTGTTTTCTTTTTTTTTTACTCTGTTTCCATCCGGTGATATTGCAGATTGAGTTATCACAATAAAGGCCTGGAATTTTTATTCTGGATGTACTGTAGATAACACATTTTCTGCCACAGTCATCTTTAAAGTCTAAGGTAGTTGACGGCTAGTTTAGGTTGGTCTTACAGATCAGGGTTCATTGTAAGATGCACGTCAAATGTTTGTGAAATGCTACAACTACAGAGCAACAATTTTAGACGTACTACAAAGCGAATTTCTTCTTTTTGCACGGAAACTTTGCACAAGAGGAAACATGTATTACCGTGATAGTGAATGCTTTGAATGCAATATTTCCAGATCAGTTCTGCTTACAGACTTCACTTTTCGTGCGTGGAGGTTAGAATATCAAGCATGGCTTGAATGATCAATTTGCTTCATCTTCACACCATCACATATATTTTTGACACTTTGCTTCTTAGAATTAACCTTCTGAGTAAAAGCTACTCAGTGATGTTGGCCTTGGCTGTTGATAATATCATGGCTCAAAATAAACATTAGGGCTTTTTTTAAAGTGTTATTATGCAATTTAATGATATTAAATAAAGCACCAGTTTAAAGTTTGGATATTCTACACTTAAACTTGGAAATAAAATGAAGTGGTTAGTGATTCGACTTAAAATTTTCTCATGCCTTGTTAGATTCTCTGCCTTGTTTCCTATTCAATGAATTCTTTTTGTATTATTTTTGAGCAAATAAGCCCTAAACGGGATGAATGCTCAGAGTTGAACACAAAACGCTCCTATTAGACAATGGTGACCCTAAAGGTCATGTTCTTAAGCTCACTGTATTAACGTGTCATGGTTTTCTCGGCGGGGGTTGTTGTCCTGCCCTAATGCGGGTGACCGAGGCCATGAATGTGAGACAATAGCCATGCGACCAGACGCCCAATCACAGATAATGATGCTGCTCAAACAGGAAGGTTCACGTGGGAACCGGTTTACTTAGCATTGTGGGAAAGCAGGCGAAGGCATACAAAGTCTGCTAAGACAGAACTCAAGGAAAAGCTGATAGACACACTGTTCAAAGTGAAGATAATGTTATAGGCCCATGGGAGCGATAGTGATAGACTGATATGCTGGGCAAGATAAGACACATTGGTCAACCACAAAATTACATCCCAAATTACCTTAGAACTGAGTTCTTACATTTCCAAATAAAGGCATATTGTTAGAATTTGAATCGGGGTGGAACTGAAGCTTAGAAATCTAGTTGTAATCAATATCTGTCCTAAATATTTTTGATGGAAAACATTATGTAATTTAATAAATAAAAATGACTTTTCTGGATTTTTTAAATTATATTAATTCAACATTTATATATTTAAAATAAAATGTTAGAATATTTGATATACACTGCTCACAAAAATTAAAGGAACACTTTAAAGAAACACATTAGATACATCAGATCTCAATATGAAGTTGG